>JAWZYV010005458.1:0-10923 GCA_038373885.1 Cheiracanthium punctorium
TACCTTACAGCAAAGGTTCCCAAACTGTGTGCCACGGCACCCTGGAGTGCTGCGAGCGTATACCAGTGGTGTTGTGGAGATAATCAAGCTAAGTAAGTTTGTGGAGGAATGTAATGAAAAAATTTCCTCTCAACCGGTATCCACAGAAAAGTTGCCAGGACGATGATCAAGTGGGTGAAAAGAAAAATAATTATCAAGTTTTATAGAGTTTTCAGTGTTCAGTCACCTCTCCGTTACACAAGGAGTCCGGGGGGGGGCAAAATTATATCCTTTCCCAAGAGAGTACTTACGTGATAGTTTGTCCTATAAACACAAAAGAAATAATAAAAAATACATCCAAACTGTTTCATTCTAGCCTTCATATTCAGACTGGCGCCGACTTGTTAAAAATATTGGGGGGGGGGGGGCTCGAATGATTCGATTGGGAGGGCGTAGGGTTTAAAAAATACTTCCCATTAGTTTCCAAGGGATTAGGAATTTTGTAATTACGTTTAAAAATAAGCATTTTTCATTATAGTCCTTACATTAAAAAATTCCTTTTTTTTACATTTTAGAAAATCTGTATAGACGCGTGTTCAAGTATCCTAATTTCAAATTAAATAAGTTTAAATGGAGCGCATCAAAAATGTATATAATTTAATAGACATAAACAAAGCCATGCATTTTTCGTAATTTTTTTTTTTTTTTTTTAGATTACAGTCGATTACTCACTCGAGGGATCTAGTCCAAAAGGAGTACTCTCCATGGGGTCTTTCTAAGTTGTCCTGACTTCTATGTACGCAAAGTTTCGGAGAAAACCACGGGCTACACCGAACATCTAGGTCGGCGGATGCGACCTGGATTTAAACCAGGCACCCTTCATCTCTGCTAAACACTCAGTCACTGGTAGGAAAATCAATCTTTTTAACTAACTTCAAAAAAAGAAAGAGGCTCTACGCTGAAGTGAAAAAATGTATGGATTTCTTCCAACAATAGAAGACAAAACAAACATAATTAAAGGTAGTGATTTATTACACTTTAGCTTTACACATTAGATTGGATTTTCAATAACGGTAAGTGCTTATGAAACCTTTCTCCATTCAAAAAATAATGTAAAAGTAATAGCCACTGCTAGCTACATTCAATGCACTTCCTCTTTTTTTTTTTTTTTTTTTTTTTTACAAATGTGTATTTCTATTAGCCCTGTATCTCCTGATCCCATAATAGAATTTTGCTATGTGTATTTAGACATCACAAACTATTTTTGATAATTTTTTGAAAATTGTCACTTTTTGAGAAATTTAAATTTAAAATTTTCAATTTTTTAAAATTGTAACCCCTATTTTGTGGCATATCATATGAAAGCCCCATTCAACAGCTTTAAAATGAGACCACTTTCAGCTTTATACCATCACTGGTTGCCAGCCTATAGGCAACTAAAGGTGCCAAAATATGAATTTTTTTCATAAAAATTTAAATCTTTAAAAATTAATAACTTCAAGAATAATTGTGCTACATAACTGAAATTTGGTATTTTTTCATAAGTCAATGATATATTACCGAATACCAAAAATCATGAAAATCTGAGACATCAATTCTGAAAATCTCCCTTCTGAATTTGACATGGAATGACCCACATCTAAGAAAGGATTCTGGAATAGTGCAACCTTAAACAAACATCTTCTTATCCACGCAGGTGAAAAACCTTATGTTTGTGACATGTCAGAAAGGATTCTCTCTGAAAGAATACTTGAATAGGCATCTTCATACCCACACAGGAGAAAAACCGTTTGAATGTGATATATGTCAGAAAGGATTCTCTCAGAAGGATTACTTGACTAATCATCTTCATACCCACAATAGGTGAGGAACCGTATGTGTGTGACATATGTCATAAGGAGTTCTCTGATAAATCAAACTTGAATACACATCTTCATACCCACACAGAGAAAACCTTATGTGTGTGATATATTTTAGGAAGAGTTTTATTATGTATAGTGCTTGAATAATCATCTTTGTACCCACATACACGTGAAACCAGTGGCGGATCCAGAATTTTTTTTCGGTAGTGGCTAAATTTTTAAAAAAGCTTATTTCACCCAATTAAAATATACTATAAATCAAAATTTTAGTCTAAACCAATGTATTAGGCTTTTGGGAGGGGCTAAGTAATAAAATATGATCATTTTAGCTATTTAAAGTGTATAATAAAGCAGAATGTTACCCTTGAGCAATCTCTTTTGGGGGGGGGCTGAAGCCCCCTAGCCCCTCCCCTGGATCCGCTACTGCGTGAAACCATATGTGTAAGACATTAACACACATAAGGTTAAAAGGTATTTTCTCAGAACGAAAACTTGAGTACACATACATATTTGTACTCACAGGAGAGAAACTATGTATGTGACATATGCTGAAAAGATATCTCTGAAAAAAAAAAAAAACTCGTACAAGGGAAAAGATAATTGTGAAATATTAGGTGTATCAAGAATTGTTTTTTTCCTTTCATTAAATTCAAACAAATAACTTTTCAACAAGTTTTTAATAACATGCAAGCTGAGCCTAAATATAGGATTTGTGTTTCCTTAAATTTTAAAGCAAGAGTTCTATAGAATTTTTTTTTTTCTTTTTTTTTTTTTCAAGAATGATTTGAAAGAAGAGAATAGCCTGTCTACTCTCCTTGGGGGCAAGTTTCAAAATGTCCCGAAATTAAATTTTAGGTATTCATAAGTGTTGTACTATGCAGCAAGAATTTTTATGAATTTCTCTAATTTTCTTTGAAAGAGAACTATGAAAGGAACATTTTTGGCCTCCTATCCTCTCATAGGTTACAAATTTTAGAGAATGATAGCTAATCTAGCACCTATGTAAAAGAAATTGCATAATGTCAAATTTCCTATTTGCTTCAGTAGTTTTAGCTAGGTTAAATACTGAGATACATAAAAACGACATTATTTTCTGTCCTCATAACATGTAAAAAGATTTTTTTCAAATAAAACATGAAGTTCTAGCATAGATGTCATTTAGATTGTCTATTACTCAACTTTTACATATTTGCAAAAATTACATGAATTGTGTAAAATATAAGTGCTTTAAGAGATCTGTGATTTTACGTAATTTTAAAGCTTTTTTGGTACTTACATATCAAGGCAGACACCTGCAATGCTGGGTGATTTTTTAGTTCACCAAGCACGTCAATGTATGAAACACAACAAATTTGTTTTAAAAATCTAGAGTACAACCTATATTTTACATTTAAATAATAACCTGTTTTAATTCAAAAGTTTCCTTATGTACATGCGTATGATAACTGACACATAAATATTAAAACCCTAGTAGCACAATTAGTCCAAAAAACGTTTAAAATACGTTTTTCAACGTGAAAAAATGTGTTTCCAACGTAATTTAAACGTTTTTTGAACTAGTTGTGCTACTGGGGAAGTACTTCTATTTTCACTTTACATCGAAGTCCTATTACAACGGACTTCCTTATCATATGCATAATCAATTTAAATAAAAATATACCCTTACTTTTAATAATTCAAGAAGAATCTCGCAAACAATCTTCACAATCTCAAATTTGAGCCATTAATTTATGTATATATACACAAACTGTCTTTGTTGAAAATTGAAAAATTCAAAACGAAGCATTGTTTGCAAAAAACTAAATGTACAAACAACGTTGAAAATTTAAATTTTTTAAAATATATACTTTGAAGCTCACTAAATATTTTAAAAATTATTAAATTGAAACATTACTTTACTTAGAAGTTGAAACATGAATTTCTGGTGGTGAAAATTGAGCAGTATCACATAGGATACCTTAAAAAAAATTAATACCAACTTTCGCCCTATAAATTCGGCTAAATAGGAGTCTAAATGCTTTCTTAATGTACCACATTGTTTTTTATTTCACCATTTTACTAAACCCCACCATGTTTCAATATTTTGAGTATACTAGTACCTAGTTTCTGCATCAAGAAAATTATACTTGTGATTTTTAAAATGTTCAAATCCTGCTTTTTGTAATTCTTCAGATTTATATGCTTTCCAACAATCTGTGTAAGTTATACTACTTTCTTCAAAATTATTTATTGTGCTTTGTATAAAAGTAACCGCACTACAGTTTTCTATTCGTTCTAAAAACACTGTTTAGTTTCATGACAAACACCTCCAAAAATCCACTGTTCAGGCAACATTTGACCTGCATTACTTTTTCTTTTGGAAAACAAACTTTAATCCACTTCAGCAATTATATTTTTACCTCCTAGCTTTTTTTTTTCTTCACTACACAAACTGTGCACACATACTTCACGAAGATAATTATTCCAATCTGGTTCTTTTATCAGCTCATTCGAGTTATCTTTTGCACCATTTAATAGAAGTTAACTCTTCAAACCAACAATAAATAAACCTAATGGCTTTCAAAAATGAAATTCTAGAACCACAAAACCAATTTCCTGCACGTATTCCTACAGAATTTCTACATTCTTTCACATTACATTTCCAAACCATACTACGACCTAAGTACATCTTCATTTTATGATCATTAACCCTTTAAGCGGTCAATTTTTTTACCGAAATGCTTCCAAAAAAAGGCATATGATGAAATATTCCCACTCTCTCGCTAGGAAGAAAAACCCGGATTAAAAGCATTTCAGTTACATGGACAAGCCACACCATCTATTGAAAAATATTAATACTAAATAGTCTCTTCACAATAATGAAATATATGGGCAAATCAGAAAAGGAAAGGAGAAAATATCTATGCCCATACGCTATACGGGCAAACCAGTTGAGGCCAATTTTGGATGGCACGTACACTGTACGGGCAAACCGCTTAAGGGTTAATGCGAAATCTGGTAACTGACAAAATATTTATTTCTTGTAGAAGATGAATAGATTGTTCCCCATCGTTTGGTAAATCCCATGTAGTTAACATAGCTTAAAATCTTACAAAAATACAATACACTATAGTTAAACAACATAAGGAAAAAACACTTTCAAATGACCCGCGACTGCGGATTAATACAGGCTTATGCGAAACGACGTAGCAAAAGAAAAAAAAGAGTCTGTATGTACAAAAATGGCTGCGTTTAATGAGGTGTTCGCTGAACTGTTCCCTTCGTCGAACATTTTGCACTCTAGGCACGTTAGCACATATTTGCCGCAATTTTTCCAAATGAGAACTAGTGTCTGTTTTAGTACTTAAGTATACTGCTTTTTATAATCATTTCCTGTTTTTGGCATAAGTTGCAGAGAAATCTCAAACTTAGTATTTACATGTATGTATATGAATGCAGGGTTTATTGCAAAAATTCTCGGAATGTTTTTAAAAATCTTTTATTCAATATCGTATCGGACCCTATACGTGCTGCATACACCAATTCCAATAAGTTACATGGTTTAAGCAGCACCATAAAATATTTTATTGGAATTGTTGCATCAAGTAAGTAGCCAGAAAACAGTTTAACGGGAGGTGAGGGTTGGCGAGCAGTGACATATGCTTAGGGGGAGGGGGGGGCAATACCATCCCTGGGCAAAAACTTTGTAACATGGAAGTCTTTCCAAAGTGTTTTGTGTGTTTTCGCCTCATTTCACCCAGTTTCACTCAAAATTTGATTGTGTGATGCTGCTCCCCAAACAAGTGAATTTTTTTCTGGACGAGGGTGCAGTAGACACTAGAGATGAGTTCGGGCTCATTTTTTGAAGCCTGAGCCCGAAGACTTTTAATCCGAGCCCGAGCAATATTATTTAAGTCGGAGCCCGAGCCCGAAATTTCAGATAAGATCAATAAAATTCAATAACATTCAAAGAAGTAATTCTTTGATAGAATACAGTGAATTTTGTGCAAAGCAAAGACAAATATAGTTGCAAATTTTTAATGCACTTTCTAATTCTTTATACCTATGTTTGTGAAATAATCTTCGCTCTTATGACTAACTAAGCAATATAAGCCGCCATTCTGAAATACCCAAAGAGCTTCACGCATCTTCTAGGTGGCCGTGCCGCTATATTTTTTTTAAAGTACTTTTATTTTCCTCATGAATCACTTTTTAAAATCTGTTTCAAGGAGTATGTTCAATAAAAGAGAAATTTTTCACGAGCCCGAGCCCGAACGCAATTGTGAATTACAGACCTCGGGCTCGGGCTGAGCCCGTCTCATCTCTAGTAGATACCTCTGACCCTGCCTCAATTACTGCCCGAATGCTACTAATACCAGATTCATTTCCAAGCTTAGATTCCCACCGTATTCTCCACCCATCAGACAGCGTTGCCAACTACAAAAAATGATTCCGGGAACTTTGGGGACAAACCCTAATTTGTAGATCACCTCAGTGTATGGGGCAAGTTTTAATATAGTCATTTTTTTTTTTTTATATGACGCTCGTATACAAATTAGTGTTTTTTTTAATTAATGGCAGTATAGTAAAACCTTGCTATAACTATATCCAATGCAATGATAAATCTGTCTATAATGATAAAATTTTGTGGTCCCTTGAATTCCAAAACAGTATTATCTCCCCTCGATATAAGGATACATCCCTCTATAATGATAATTTCATTGGGTTGCTTAAGTAACATTGTATCGGGGTTTTACTACAGTAGAAGATCGATATACCGCAATTCTCCATAAACCGCATTAACACTGCGGATGTAAACAGAGAAAATCACAATTAAGAAATTTCTACGATCTGCTTTTTTTTATTTATTGCTTTCCTAGTGAATTAATTAATTTTGAGACATTAGATATATCCCACAACATGCCAAGCTTAAAATAAACAATTATTCTCCCATGCATGCATTATCAGCATAACAGCTGGCCCGCTGGGTCAAAGAGGAAGAAATGTTTACTTTAAAAAAACAAGGAACCTCTCCCTTTTTCCCTCCATTACAGAACCACTCTCTTTCTCCCTCCTCTACCATTGACTTCCCAAACAGATGTTTATTTATTTAGTTATATTTCTCTTTGTAAATTAAAAACATTGATTTGTTTTATATTAAATCGTATGCCGTTACTTGGCTTCCTAAATCATACGCAGCATCACCAAAATGTTTTTTTTTTTTGTTTTTTTTATGTGTGTGTGTTTGGGTGAGGGAATACACATAGCATATTCTAAAATAAAAATAGCCATGTTTCTTTAATTTTGGCAAGAAGAAAAGGTTTTAAAATGAACGGTTTTCTAAACAAAGTTGGGGGGGAGGGGCACACGCCCCCGCCCGATGATATGCTTGTCTCAATATTGACAGTAAAATACTTTTAAACAGTCTGACAGTAAAATACTTTTAAACAGTCTATGAGAAGTAGGGGAGGGAGAGTTTTCTCAATGTAACACTATTTTAAAACTAAATTTTGGAACTGGATTTAAGCCATCATTAGTTAAATTGAAAACTGCTGAACTATGTGCACAAAATGCATGCACAAATGTACTCAGTTTGCAAACCTGCGTGAAGAAAACATTTTTGAATATTTGGTAATGGATGATAAGTCACAAATTGCTAATCATTTGACCAGTGCTGAAATAATTTCCACTGTTTCAAAACAAGAGGAAAACAATTCTGAAACAGAACCAAATGCTGGAGAGAAAGTTGAAAAACTTTCAGAATCTGAAGAAATTTCCATAAGAGATCAATATTTTAAATTCCTAGAAACACAAGACTGTGTAACCAAAGTAAAATTATTACCTGTTCAAAGGCTGCAAGAAAAGTTATTTGTTGAGAGATTGCAAATTCTAAAACAAATCAAAAGTAATATGTTGTTTAACAAATAAACTTTAATGCTTTTGGTAATTTCAATTTATTTATTTTTTCTGTAAATAAATAAATTCCATTTTTTTAAAAGTAGTATTTGTATTTTAAAAAAAGTTTTAAGCATTATATTTATGTGTTCCAGCTATATTTTAATATGTTTACTAGGGACGTTTAATGATATAAGTGAATGATCCATATAACACAAAATTCTATATAATGCAAAACCTTGCGTTTCGAGGTTTGCATTATAAAGATCTTCTACTGTATAATTTTTTTCTTAATGGTATTTTACTTCCGACCTTATTTTGAACATTTTTTAAATTTACATTGCTCACTACCGCTAATAGATAAAGAATTACAGCCCATTACCTACTTTTTGGGACACCCTTTACTGTGTCGTGATTTAAAATTATACCTTCTAGGGATTAAACAAGATCAATGAAAGATTTATTTAAAAAGGATTTTTATAAAATCAAAGTTAGAATGATAATTTTGGCAAATTTAATTCCAATTTTAAAAAATGGTATTTTGTGTTTGTATAGCTGGCAAATATTTTTATTACGTATTTATAAACATGTTAGATTTCATAAAATCTTTTTTTAAAAGCCTAGTATGAAAAGACCAAAGAAGTTTGGCTAGATATGGAAAGCTAGTAATTGAATTTGCTTTTTCTTTTCAGGAAATGTGTTTTTCATGAACTGAAACTAATTTCTAAATTTAGAAGAATAACTTTATATAGTACCTATAAAGGTGATACCTATAGAGATAAAGATCCCTTTTTTGACACGGCTGTGCGATGCCGCAAAAAAGTACTTTAGCTCTGTAGCATGTGATGGGCAATTCGATCGGCCGCTATGTTGCTTGTAGTCAGAGCCTGATCATAGGAGATCGGGGCAACAGGTTCTTATTTTTGTTGGCTGTTGCATTTTCCCGACATAAAAATAAAACATTTTTAAAGAATACTAAAATTGAATTAAAAATTACCTATTTATTTATACTTATTTAGAACAAGACTATGTATTTAAGAGTGATTTTAATATTTTTTTAGTTCATTTGTATTATGAGTGCATGGATGCGTAAATTCCAGGAATGGCGATTACGAGGCACGGGAGCCAGGTTTCTCACTCAAAAAAATTTTCTGGATGCACCAAAATGTTCGAAATTTTCCTTCCTTCATCACGAAATAAAAAATGTTAACTAATGGATATTTTGTGATAAGCCTATATAGGGCCATACCATACGTTTTCTAAAAACTCCTAACTTCTTGTTTATGGATCCATGAGTCTTAAAGACCATTGAATTAGAACAGAAAATAAATCTCTAAGTCCATTTATTCTTAAAAGTTATGCTATAGATATTACAAAGG
The DNA here is from genome assembly GCA_038373885.1 of Cheiracanthium punctorium. Lineage (NCBI taxonomy): Eukaryota > Metazoa > Arthropoda > Arachnida > Araneae > Cheiracanthiidae > Cheiracanthium > Cheiracanthium punctorium. Next base: position 9,095 of record JAWZYV010005458.1, read on the forward strand.
AAATAAAATTTATCATTGCTGCCTATATGAATATGTAATTAATCATGATAACAATAAATCGGGAGATTTGGGGGCCCTTATTTTTTCGGGGCCCCGGGCTGTTGCCCCACATGCCCGTGTGATCATCAGGCTCTGCTTGTAGTTAATTTTGGAGAGGGCAACTGTTGTACTTCTTCAGAGTTGGGCACTGTATAATGTTATTCTTCTATATAGATGAGAAAATGGTTGCACATTAAAGGGTTAGGCTCATAAAAAAAACACTGACAAATTTGTAAAATTAATTGTAAATAAATATTGATTTTGTGTAGTGGACAGAAACAGAAAAGTATTTTCACTTTTTTTTCTGATTTCTTCACTATCAAATTTGTAAAATTAATTGTAAATAAATATTGATTTTGTGTAATGACTTCAACTTTTTTGAAAGAAATAAGTACAGTCAACTCCGGATATAGTGAACACGTTTCATTAGTCCTGATTCACGTACATTAGAAATGTTCATAGTATTTTTTCTATTTTAGTAAACCATGACTTCGGTTATAGTGAACTTAAAAAATTCTGGACGGTAGAGGTGGTGATGTTCTATTCCTAGAAAGGTCTCTTTCATGTTCGAGTAGAGAGAAAGAATTTATAAAGCACCTGTTCTGAAATGCAGGTGAATTGCCAGTGTCTAAGCTAACAGCTATGCTAAACGAGGGGGATGAAGAGGTCATAATTTTTTTATGGTAGTGCAATCTAACATTAAAGTATTGACTAACGAAAGCGGGGTACTTTTAAAAGTGAACCAAAAACAAAACTTTTTCTATTGGACGATTTGATTTTCCATTCCCAGTGCAGTATCACAGGTTAAAAGCGACAGCACACTTTTCCAACTGAATGGAATGTACATTATTTCCATAAATGTAATTGTGTTTGTTTCACTAAATAAATACCTCTGGAACCATAATTGGGATCAATTATGTTTGATTTACTCTATAAGCATTTAGTAAGTGTATAAAATACTATTTTCTAGTTTTTGATTAAATTTTACCGTTCTTAGCATGAGGAAACATCGGTTTTAGTGAACTGCGGATAGAGTGAACGAAATTTGCCGGTCCCCAGAGGTTTACTATAAGCGAAGTTGACTGCATTTTCACTTTTTTCTGATTTCTTGTGCTATTTAGAAGATGTTCGTTTTATTTCTAAATGCCATTACTGAATTTTTTCCTGTAAAACAATCGTTTAAAAAAGAATTGAAATTCTGTAGTCTGAACTATTTACCTTGTTTTTTCTATTTTGTGGCTTTTACTTCCATGTACAATTTATTGCATAAAATTTCATTACATTGCTTTTCACTAAATTGCTCAGTTTCATATTGAAATATCTTTCTTATAGAGACAACAGATTTATATATCTTATTGGTGTATATATCCGGATGTTTCAATATAGATGTAAAAGTGATTATATTTTAACCGTAAGTGATAGAAACATGCTTTCAGTTAGAAAAGTTCGTCAAATGAAGATTAGATTTCAAATATGGCATTTTTTGTTTTACTAGGGGCTGTAAGATATCAAAATATGAAATTTAATTTTTTGTACGGTCCCTCTTTCACTATTACTTATATTTAGAAAAAAATTTCTCTTTGTTTAAGAAAATTACATAATTTAAAAAAAATCCCATATCTCTAAGTGAAATAGTGTCCGAAATTGCATTTTGAAAATTTCAACATTTGTCGCCAAGCGTTAAGGCTGCATAACCTGGCTTTTTTTTTCCGCGTAGGGCGAGCGAATGCCAATAGATGGCTCTGAAAATCACAGTGTGGGCGTGGACAGAGGTGGTTACTTAGTTGCGT
>JAWZYV010005459.1:0-10745 GCA_038373885.1 Cheiracanthium punctorium
GCCTTCGTAAACTAAAATCCCGGGTGCGCCACTAATATTGATAGACAGAATTTCCTGTCTGGTTAAAATTAAACATTGGCGCAACCATAGAGATATGTAAACAAGGAGACAGCTTTAGCTATGGGTTAATGAAGTTCAAACTCTAACCGGTCCGCCGATACATACGTGTGTGTTATCCTCCTCAAGAAAGAAAAAGAAAATTGTTCTACTTGAGAGAGAGAAAAATTATCTTTTTATTTAAAATTGTACTGTTATTTTGTTTTTAAAATAAAGAATTTTTTTTCATAAACTCGAAATAAATTGTTTATTCTTAACACTCTTAGAATTGCCTTACTTAAAATTAATACTGTATAAAATATCCGCGTTTGATGATCTCAAAACCATACACCCAGTGAATAGATCTTATCACATCGCTTAACTATAACGATGAAATTACAGCAAAAATTTACAGCATTTTAGAGAGGTTCAGCAAAATTCTTTTCTCGAGGAAAGTTGTTTATCGTCAAAATTTGACGAGCTTCTTGTAGAATTTAATTATAAGGGATATTTAATTATATTATTCAAGATTCCCATAAATGTTGTTTTATAGAAATATTAAATTCTAAGAACTTATAGCATACTAACTAAACATACTAACTAAAATAGCAAATACTAAGCATACTAACTAATACTAAGCATACTAACTAAACATACTAACATTCAAACTAAAATAACAAATGCCTAAGTAACAAGTAAGCAATTTAAGGATTAATGCGGAAGACTTAGTACAAGTTTTTACACTTTTTTACTTTCTTATAAAATTAAGGTAAATAAATTGCCTACTTACTACCATTGAAAAAGCTTCACAACATAAAATAAAAGTAGACTATTTTTTGGCTATACATAATCTTTCGTGTTTTATCCAAGCAATTTTTTTCGTACACAATCCATCAAACATGCATAAAAAAAATCTTTTACAAGACTTTGCGTCGATCTTTCAGAATTTATAATAAACGGAAAGTTTTTATTTTTAGCTGAAATTTCTTTTTCAGGGGCCTTTTTATGTTTAGTTTAAAAGATATCTGAAGTTGTTATTTTTTATTTCTTTTTAGAACGAAAATGCGTTTTTAATAGCAACGGATATTTTGTCTACAAAAATGACGCATTGTATTCTTCTAATGCCGGGTAAAGTACTTAATACAATGTCTGAAGGTTAATTGGATTTAAAAAAAAGAGAATTTGATTGAATCTCCATACTAGAATTTCAAAATTCTTGTTCCTTAGACTGTAAATCCAAACAATTTAAAGAATTTAAAAACAAGTCCAAATTAAAGGTAAATCCACTTAATTGAAGGAACTATAAGGAAAGTATATTTTCTGAGAAAAAAATATTCAAAATCTAACTTTCAAGAATGATTTTTCAGGGGTTATTTTCTAAATAAAATTGGAAATGTATTTGGCTTACAACAAGTATTGTGTAATAACCGTTATCAATAAATTTACTCTAGAAAGCATGTACTGGGAAATTAGAAATCGCTGCTGGCATAAATCTTTTTATTTACATTGACGTGGCAAAACATTTGTTATCTCTCTATTCTAAAAAAAAATTAAAGACCGCTGACGCCGCTGTCAAAGATAATGGACCTATTTCTTCCTAAACCGTAGGGATTTGAGCTTCGACTAAGGTGCCCACAGATTCGAAAAATTCCGAGGAACCTGCTAAGCTGATTTAAATTTCGAAAATTGAATTATTTTAGAAGATATTAATAAAAAACTGAAAAAATAAACCGAATGGTTGCCAGATTTGGCATAAAATCATTCATTCCTTTGCAACAAAGCGTTTCCAAGTATCTAGAATCGCGTGAAATTTACAAACATGAGTTAGAATGACGCCCATTTTACGCCAAAATAAAAACCATATGAAATAAATAACTCAAAATGTGTTACACAAAGTTGACCATTTTCAAATAGTAAGTTCGCTTAGACAACAGGAGTTTAGAATGAGCGATTATTCGTTTTTCCAAAACAGAATAACTAATACCTTGAAAATGAAAAATAATTAAAATGCAGATTATTTTAAAGCCGCTTCAGTGCAGCTGGATTATTGGCTACCAGTAGAAATATTTTGCGGCGTTCACTATGCCATTATAGCAGTTATAGTACACTTTGGATATTTGCTAGCGCGACGAGATGGTATAGTTCGTGGTGCTCAGTACGCCCATCTGTAAACGATTATGTAAATGAAAAAATATATAACGGTTTTCCGCTAACCTTAAATGAACAGTAAATATAGGTTGTGAGCATGTGTCAATCGCCAAATAATTAAAAGTCGCCATTGGTGGCAGACTATTCTATCTGTTCCGTAGCTTTTATTAACTTTACATGAACGCAAGTCGCCCAATAATGAAAAATCGCCATGAGTGGCAAATTCGCAAGGTGTCCAATAGGTTTTACATTATTAAAAATACAGCTGAAACATATGCTCTGATTTTATTACGCTTTAGCTCCTAATTAATATAACTTTTGAATGGCAACATTAAATATCATTGCGTTGCTGAGGAGTGCCAATAATTTTACCAGCGATTATAAGCGGAGTCCGCACTCCAGGTGGAGAATAGCTCAGGACCCGTACAACACGGATTCCCACTACAAAATATCTTCCGTGTTATGAGGGGGAAGGGGTCTTCTGTAGTATGAAGTTTAAATTTTTATGTACCAATGAACATGCAAGAGCCAAGCAATGTGTAGCTCAGTAACATTCTATCTGATCCAATCTTCGGGTTTTGTCTGTTGAAATTATTACTTCTTTATATTTAATATATTTAATATCTAATTTATAGTCTTTTTTACGAATAAGCCTTATTAGGGGCCGAATGCCTCATACGAAAAGCGAGCGTAACGAGTCTGGGAGGCCTTGGCCCCTAGTTAAAAAAAAAAAAAAAAAAAAAAAAAAAAAGCACGACCAAAGCAAATACAAGGTTATAAGTATGATTTTTTGTATTTACTATGTTGTTAATTATCAATGCAATGGAGAACAGAAAATAAATTTCTTCAGTTTAAATTCGCATTTTAAATTCGAAAAATCCAATTTATCACTATCGAAGAAAGTAAGAACTCTAGCCTAGTCTGATAGAAAACTTTTTAGTTAAAAATAAATGTCAATACAGTGTGACTTCGATTTCGTGAAAACCTTGATACAGTAACCGCCGCTTAATTGGATCACGGATTAGTTGGATCCGCCGCTTTTTCGAATCAGTCGCTTTATTGGATCAAAAATTGATGTCACGAACGTGATCCAACTAAGCGGCGGCCACTGTATCTCGAATAATGTGTTTTCTACACAAACTGACCGTCTTTTATTTTACCTAGTTATCTCGAATTTTTCCAGTGTCCCTTCAACTTCTAGATATAGAGGTTATATTTTGAAATTGGGTATCAAATATTTTTTTAATTTATATGATAATATGACAAAAGGTACTAGTGTTAATAAAAACTCCAGGCCACTAATACTAACTGGTTTCAAGCACAATACAGATGACATTCAAATTCCGTATTTTGACCAGGTCTGAGAAGAAAAACTGGACATGTATATAAATTTTACTTAAAAAATTAAACCATCATTGCAAAAGAAAATATAGCTGGCAGTTAAAATCCGTAAAAGCGCAGTCAGATAAAAAAATTAGCTGACCACATGACTTGATATCCTTGTACATGAAATAAATTATACATTATTCAGTGCACTTCATTCAAACTTATTTCATTTGAAACTCAAATACAATACTTCAATAAAATTAAGGTTTAGTGATTTATCGCCATATATAATAGATATCTCCAAGCTGGGTTCTTTTTTATAAACTTATTTTTCGTCCCGAATCTGGCGATATTTTGAAAAAAAAAAAAAATAGCCAAGCTTTGCGATTGTTTGCGCTATTTTGGGCATAGTCCAAACAGTGATCGACCACAGATTATTTAATGTATAGAAGGTATCCATAGACTTAAATGTTTTGAAAGAGACCCTGTTAATAAACAAATTAGTCGATTGCAATTACAAAAACAATGAACAACTACATGTTACAAAATTTATAAATACAAAATTTTAACATTCTGTGACTGAAAATTTTAGAGTTTTTCTAGGTACATACTTATTTTGGGTGTCAAATTTAGCAATATATAGGCAAAACTCACAAACATCACCATATACTTCCTTTCACGCATTTGTAAGTGGCGTTATGTCGAGTTTTGTCTTCAATTCTAATTTCCAAAACAATTAAAGTACAAGGTGGTTATAATTGAACTTCCGAAGTGTGAAGGTCCCCCTGTTCGCGTCCCATCGTGCGGCTGTCGACCTAACCGCTCGGAGATTTCCGTGGTTTTCTCCGAAACCAGAGTAAATACGGGTTAGGACCCCTTAGAAAGTCCTCCAACGAAGGGCGCCGTCCTTCTGACGTAGATTTATAAGCGGATTCAAGGCCAAGCACACAAATCCGAAATACATGTTACGCAAACAAACAAATATAATTAAACTCCCCCTACAAACAACATTCGGCAGTTGGAATGGGAGAGACGATTGCCACCCGATTTGGCATACAGACTGAACACGAGATGCACTCAACAAAGATTTTAAGAGTTTAGTTCAAAGTATTTCCATTAGATGGCGCTTTGGGTGATGAAATCGGCTCTTAAATGATCCAAGTGAGTCAATAAAATGCTCAAAAACTATTGAATAAATCTTGAAATTGTTCTTATATTTGGAATAAGCCATTTCCATTGTTAAATTTGCCACTTTTTCATGCAAAGCGCAACCAATTGGACTTCTTTGAACTATTTTTTTTTTTTTTCGAAATTTCTTCAGCGCATCGCATTTACATTGTGTATACGAGATTTGGCTACGATCCGTTCAACCGTTTTAGCTGAGGAGCCGCGTTTATAGGGGAAGTTTAATTATAACCACCCTGTAGAGATTGCTCAAAAAAAATGTACACAATGCGAAGAAAAAAACAATTAATCTTAACCCTTTAACGCGCAGTTTTCCCGCCTCTGGGAACACCCAACTCTGACGTTTTGACTGCTGCCAGTCACGAAGAATAGATTGGATTTCTATAAAAATACACTGCTGGCCATCGTAAATGCAACACCCTGAAGGAAGCATGCAAATAATATGAAATTTACAACATGCATTAGCTGAGGTGAGATATGCAAATGATTAGAATTTCAGCGCAGACGCACATCAAGCGCGCCTGTGGCGCCACCTCAAAGCGCTATTTAAGGCTTGGAGATTTCGACGGTTTCAAGTACAGCAATTGTGTTTTTCTTGCTTTTTTTTCAAAAAAACGATAAATTATGCCTCGTAGGAAACAACGATCATCTTTTGATCAAGTATCCGAGTTTGACAGAGGAAGGATAGTGGCATACCGAGATTGTGGGTTATCTTTCAGGGAAATCGGTCGTCGTATTGGACGAAACCAAACAACTGTGATGCGGATATGTGATCGTTGGGTGCAGGAGGGTACGACGGACAGACGTGATCGACCGCATCGACCTCAGTGCACCACGTCACGTGATGACAGGCAGATTGTACGCATGGCAGTGACGGACCGCTCAGTCACATCACGAACCATATCACAGCAGATTCAGTCTGTAACGCATCATCCAGTGTCTGCGCGTACCATTCGACGTCGTTTACAGCAGAATGGTCTGTCCGCAAGACGTCCGTTGCTTTGTCTACCTCTGACGCGGAACCACAGACGTCTCCGCCGCCAATGGTGCGATGAAAGAAGGATGTGGACGACAGAATGGAATGAAATTCTCTTTACTGACGAGTCACGCTTCTGTATGCAACACCACGACGGTCGGATTCGAGTCTGGAGACACCGTGGAGAGAGGATGCTGAACAGCTGCATTATGCACCGTCACACTGGTCCTGCACCGGGTATTATGGTATGGGGCGGTATCGGATATCTCTCTCGCACTCCTCTAGTACGCATTGCCGGTACTTTAACCAGCCAGCGCTACATCTCCGAGGTGTTGGAGCCAGTTGTCCTTTCTTACCTTCAGGGCTTGCCAACAGCCATATTTCAGCAGGATAATGCACGGCCACACGTGGCACGCATTGTCCAAGGGTTCTTCGTCAATCACCAGATTGAATTGCTTCCCTGGCCGGCGCGCTCTCCGGATCTTTCGCCGATAGAAAACATGTGGTCCATGGTTGCTCAACGACTGACCCAGAGTTCATCCCCAGCTGTCACACCAGATCAACTTTGGCAACGTGTGGAAGCTGCTTGGTCTGCTGTACCCCAAGAACACATTCAAAGTCTCTTTGAATCAATGCCGAGGCGTGTGGCAGCTGTGATCTCCAACAACGGCGGCTACTCTGGGTACTGATTTTGGCAGGAACCACGCTTCATAGAATGCTGTAAATTTAATCATTTGTTACTTGGTCAACATGTTATCTACACAATAAATTTTGTTGTGATATCTCTTGTTTTTCTTGGTGTTGCAATTTGGGTGGCCAGCAGTGTAGTTGCGGTTGACAGAGCTCCACGAGAATCCTTTCCTTTTTAGCCCGTCCTTTCCCGTAAAAAAAAAAAAAAAAATGGTCGCGATTCTTTTTAACAGCACAGACATCTGCTGAAAAATGAAAGAATGCGAGAGAACAGCTGGATAGATTGGCCCCATGCTGAAAAAAGGGCAGCCGTTGCCATCGCACGACTGAACGACCAGCAAGAGGGCGGACGATCGAAACGTTCCTCGCGGGCCACAGATCTAGAGACCGTTTTTCGACGACAGCTGGCTGTGGCTGCGTCAAAAAAGGGTCGCTCGACTTAACGACCAGCAAGAGGGCGGACGATCGAAACGTTCATCGCGTGCCACAGATCTAGAGACCCTTACAGCCAGCTGTCGTCAAAAATTTATATTGTTTATTTATACTTAATCTCCTGGAAATCTTGATTGACACTATCAAGTTCTGCGTGCCTTTTTTGGGGTAACTTTGTATTTTATTGTGTAGGTCAATGATCGAATTTTAAGGAGCAAAAGTCTAGATCAGTGTTTTGGAGCGCACCCTGTATATAAGTTATTCCCTTTTTCTGGTTGCACGAGAGCTGTGACAGCATTCTAAATGCATTTATTTCAAACATTCAGTAAGTAAATAAATGCATGCGGAAAGCATTCATCTGGGGCCACGTTTACTGGATGAAATACTTTATTTAATCCTTTGAGGCGCAACCCTTTCCCAATGAAGCGATACCCTTTTTTGATGCAGCTGGCTGTGCTGGCACAGCCAGCTGCATCAAAAAACTGTCTCTCGATCTGTGGCACGCGAGGAACGTTTCGATCGTCCGCCATCTTGCTGGTCGTTCAGTCGAGCGATGGCAACGGCTGCCCCTTTTTTCAGCATTGGGAAAGGGTTACGTCTCAAAGGGTTAAAATGAGATCTAAAGTTATATTAAGCATTACGGCTGGTTCTTAGCTGTTTACGATTTACATCCGGATTAATAAAAACGAAATTTCTCACTCTCTCGATTTGAATTTTTTTCTTTTTTTTTTTCTTGCTCCTATTTTAAATTCAGAATATCTTTTATAATCAACGCACTATAGTTAACTTTTCTTTTCCCAGCAATTGATGGAAAAAAAGATTACAGCAAAAATCCATCCGTTGATTCGCTGTATATCTCTAAAGACTACAGAAAATAAGTTGAATTGCGTCCTTCCTGTACGAGAGAATATTACTCCATTGCCGCCTCATTATGAAGCGAGTAGTAATTGCACAGAATAACGAGCTAGTTGGGGGGAACTTTCTTGGGTCATAAGTGATGTGTGAGGGAGACATTAAGGGAAGGGGGGGGGTTATAAAAACGAAGGTAATTACTCAGAGAAAGCGATTTCGACGTCTTTGGTCCGTTAATGGGCTAGGACTTCGTTTTTTTTTTTTTTTTTTCTCTTCTGGGAGAAAGTGTCTCATTAGTCAAGCCTAATGCAAGCTCAAAAAAAATTATAGGTTGATTAACAACTTATCAGAAAGTGTCCCTTAAGCGTACTTTATTACTTCAGTACGGTACATAATTCATCACGTGCAATATGATTATTTACTTTTTTGCTCCAGTTTTTGTCAGATGGTGGAAAAAGGTTTATTTTTCAATTATTTTTTCCCGGCCCCTAGAGCAAGCCCGCCGAGAGAAAGAGGGGTGGGGGCAGGAAGGACATTTGACGCCGGTCCCAGCCAAGGGCGGCTCCAGAGTGAATTCTCGGAGGGGGCCATCAAACTTTTTACTTAGGTCTATAAATTGTTCAAAATGCAAATTGAACGTGTGAAATCGTGAAGTATGCGAATCTGAAGTTGTAAAACAAAATTTCGGAGGGGGCCATGGCCCCTATGGCCCCCTCACTGGAGCCGCCCTTGGTCCCAGCTTTAACCTTTCAACGCGCAGCGTTCCCGCTCTGGGAACACCCAACTCTGACGTTTTGACTGTTGCCAGTCACGAAGAATAGATTTGCTTTCTATCAAAATAGTGGCGGGTTTATATAGCTCCACGAGAATCCTTTAGCACGTCCTTTCCCGTAACAAAAATGGTCACGATTATTTTTAACAGCACTGCCATCTGCTGAAAAAGGGAAGAAGGTGAGAACAGCTGGATACATTGCCTAATGCAGAAAAAAGGGAAGCCGATGCCATCGCTCGACTGAACGACCAGCAAGAGGGCGGACGATCGAAACGTTCAGCGCGTGCCACAGATCTAGAGACCCTTTTTTTGAGGACAGCTGGCTGTGCGGCACTGCCAGCTGTCGAAATCGACCAGTATGAAATCGAAAACTGCATTTATACGTTTTTTTTTTTTTTTTTTTTTAAGAAATGGAAAGGAGAGAAACTGTGTGAGGCGTATTTTCAACAAGGTTTGACAGGTTTTAGTTTTATGCAAGAATATCTAATATCCGGCGACTTTTAAATGATATTGTTAAACAGGCACTTTTAGCTGTGTACAATGAACTTTTTTCTGTACATTCTAATGCAGCCGAAAATTACAAAATATTTTGTACATGCGGAACGAATATGAATACAAGTACTAGCTGTATATTAAATTCAGAATAAAACTGTTAGTATTACATACCTATTGCGTATTTCATTTTCAGGCAGTAATAAAAGATGCAGTATTTTAATTTAAACCTGGCTTTTTATTGTTTGTTATTAAGAAAATGCACGTATTAGGTTGTAACGAAAGTTTCCCGCCACCGCAAACATCGTCAGCACACAGTTCGCGTTGACGTATTGGCTCCTATTTTGTCAAACGACTTTTGGCATTTGAAAGAAAGAGGTTTACTTTAAAACACTGTGTTGTGAAATCTGTAAAAAATAGAGTTATCATTAAGTATAAGGTGTCTCAAATGGAACTATCACTCTAGAGGATTAGAACCATCCTTTACTTCCAGTTGTGTTGCAAAAAGTCAGCTACATAATATCAACGAATTATGAGTACAGCTTTAAGTACTATTGTTGTATCATGTGACAGTGTGCAGGTTTGGTACCGAAAGTTCAAAAACAGTTATCTAAGGAGTTAGAAGTGAGTTTTTCAGGCAGATATGGCGGAAAACTTTCGTTACAACCTGATACTTTTGAAACGGTGCTTCACTGTATAAAGTATGCCTACACTGTTTAAGAAATTTTGGGGGTGAAAATTTTGATTTGATATTTTTTTTTTTGGGGGGGGGGGGAAAGGACGTGGAGGGCCTGTCTCGAACCTGACCTGAGGTCCTAAAACCCTGTCGTCACGCCTGCACATAGATGTAGTTACAATAAAACTTAAAAGTTCTGCATCCATGCTGTGATTGCGAAGTTCGCTGAATGCACACTCCTAAACAGTGCTCAGTAAACAAGAGATGATTAGCTGAATTTTAATAATGCAAAATACTTAAACAGATGATCGGAAAACGTTTCGACTCGGAGGGAACTGCTATAAATTGTTTTTGCCTTTCCTCAGCATCGCGAGACGAACACTTGCGAGCTGTGCATTCAAAATACAACTTCGATAATGAGATAACTGTCGGCGAAGACAACTGAACTGAAACGGCACGATCGATTGTGTTTCGCGCCTTTGCTCAAAATAATTTCAGTTCCATAAGAAGAACGACGGCTCATCATGAAATTGCCAGAAAATGATGAACAGCATTATCGGATATCAAATCAACAAGACGCGAAGCTGGTATCTTCATTTTGTTCCCCCGGTCTTCGCGTTATTTAATTAAATCTCCTGGAGGTATTTTAAGTCAAAATCACTATCAGCTAATGACGAGACGCTTAAAGTAACAGCTTAGGATTTCTTCTGAAATGCCGTTCTGCTCACTTACGTCTAATTACTCGGAAGATGGGATGCGAGAACTCTTAAAAGTTATTAACCCTTTAACGCGCAGTGGTTTCGCTCTGAGACCACCAAACTGTTGACGTTTTGACTGTTGAAGGCCACGAAGAATAGATTGGATTTCTATAAAAATAGATGTGGGTGACAAAGCTCAACGAGAATCCTTTACTTTTTAGCACGTCATTTCCCGTAAAAAATGGTCACGATTATTTTTAGCACCACTGACATCGGCCGAAAAATGGAAGAACGCGAAAACAGCTGGATAGATTGCCCAATGTTGAAAAAAGGGCAGCCGTTGCCATCGCTCGACTTAACTACCAGCAATATGGCGGACGATCGAAACGTTCATCGCGTGCCACAGATCGAGAGAACCCTTTTTTTTTTTACGACAGCTGGCACAGCCAGCTACCCCCTAAC
>JAWZYV010005460.1:0-10777 GCA_038373885.1 Cheiracanthium punctorium
TCCAGAGTCATTTTTATGAAAATACAATTTCCCCCGACATTTTTGTTGGATTTCCCAACATAGCTTTTAAACCATTATTTTGTCCTTTGAGTCATTCCGAGTTTTGACCGTGTCCGTCTTTGGCAGTTTGGCAGGAGCAGCCTGATATTCGAGACACATGCGCCCTAGCCCAGGATGGTAGGGAGGGGTTTAGCTTGCTGCATGCGAAGCGTTTAACCCTCCTTTTACCCTGTTCATAGGCTGTTGTAGGGTTAAGGATTGATCCAACAGGCTTCTTATCGCTTTTCTGCTCTTTTATTGCAGATTCTCTGCTCTTTCTTGCACGAAGCAAAAAATTTTGTTTTTCGTATACTTAAACTACATATAAGAAAATATGTCTTTTTCTTGTGGGTCTTCATAATGATTGTGTATGTGTTTTACCTTTACCTTTGCGAGATAATGAGGCCTGTCTTGTCCAGCATAGCATCGGCGAAAGTTCTTCTCGCCTAACAAAACTAATGTCTGTCTCGTCTCCAGGGTGCGAACTGAACATTTTCTCCAGGGGGGGGGGGACATTTGAAAGTAAACATTCTCCAGGGGACTTGAAAAGAAGGACTTGAAACACTTGAAAAGAAGAATTCGGGAAGGTCCAAATGCTTCCCTCACATGATATTACTTGACAAATGCAGTCGCCAACACGTGTGGGAACTGACTTATATTCAAACAAAAGTCATAGATTGTTTGTTCTATGGAATCACGGATACACAAGCTACATACAATGTACCTGTATTGGAAGCCACCCTTGAGGATTTTTAGCTTAGAAAAGCGATGAAATTTTAAGGCAGTCGCCTTGAGTATAGTAACAAACGATAACATACCACCTTCATTTTGACTTCTTGACTTCAATCCCAAATCTTCACTCACCAATTTAATATTTCTTCAGCAGGGGATAAATAGTATCCCTGGCAGGGATCAATTAATATTTCTCTAGCCAGGGATATTACATTCTTCAGCCGGGGACGATCCCCGGCATCCCCCCCGTCAATTCGCACCCTGCTCGTCTCGCACATCAGCCGTGGTACTAAAATACTTCAGTGAAATACCGATCACATGGGTCATTTTTTTCGTCATTCTAGATTTTACTGATACTAGTTAGTATTTCACTGACTCGTCTCCCTTCATTGTAGCAATGGCAATGTAAATTTGAAACACTCACGCTTAGCAAAGGATCCATGGAATTGTTCTGTATGCTTTAAGATAATTGATTTTAATCTTTTTAGTCTTAAGGACTGTTATATGTATGCAAGTGTCCTATTTTTGACTTTTTTAGGATGGGGTTCTGCTCGATGCTATATACTTCGAGCACGCTGTTGAACATTAAAAATAAAATGATGGACCCTTTCACCGAGGGCTGTACGATTGAAACGATCTTCTTATTTATATGCGTGCACGTGTATTTTGATGTTGGATACCTCGGAATCTGTAACTATCCTCGAGGTGAATCGCCCACGCCACGTTTCTACTCTTTCTGATTTATTCTACTCGTGGCGAGAATAAACGTAAAACTATTTGCCCGTTAACCGAGGGCAGATTGGCTATAAGATATTCACATGACCTCCTTTATTATACGCATTTGATATGTGTTCGGATAATATTTATTGTTTCACATCGTAAGTGTAGGTAGTATGTAAAATGGATTATCTGATGCATTAACGGACATTTATAACAATGATTCGACATTTATCAGGTTGTAACGAAAGTTTTCCGCCAGATTTGCTTGAGTCAGCTCACGCGGTACCCAGCTATTGACCTTATATGTCAATTTTATGCGATGCTTAGCGCGACTGATGGACATGGCACTAAAGTCTAACTCTTTTAGCTAGCTTTCGTGGATGAATATTTTATCTTCTTCCACAAATTCTCGTAGGCGCGGGCCTCATCAGCATCAGTAGTCTTGCCAGAGCGCTCTGCTCCTTTAACATCCTAGTCCTCGTTTTTAAACTTTCGGTACCAAATCTTCACAATGTCATAGGATACAACAGTAGTACCTTAAGCTGTACACATGATTCGGTGTCATTCTGTAGCTGACTTTTTGCGACAGAACTGAGAGTAAAGGATGGATCAATCTGGTAGCGTGGTAGTTCCATTTCAGACACCTTATAATTAATCATGGCGATTTTGTTTTACGGATTTCACAACACAGTGCTCTAAAACAAGTCTTTTATTTCAAATAACAAAAATCGTTTTACAAAATATTGGCAAAGACACCAACGCGAACTGTTTGTGCAGGCAATACTTGGAGTGGCGGAAAACTTTCGTTACAACCTAATAATTTTTTTAGCCAGAAGTTTGGTGTATGGATCGCTGTTTCGGAGTATTTCCAATGCGGTTAATATCTCACTGTAGCCTTTCTAAGTGGAACAGGCTCGTTTTGGTAGTTGCCTTCATGGAATACGAGCCAGAGAAATTCTCGGCGACATTTAGAACGTTTCGTATGAAAATCCGTTTAATCTTTTGCTTCCATTTAACGTGGATTTTCCAGAGCAGTTTTTTCAACCACTTATATTTTTTATGCTTATAATTTTGTGTTTTGGTTCAATCAGACTGCCACAATTTTCGAGATTTCGTCCTGTTTGACAGGTCTTCCGATTCGCGTCTTCACAGGCTTTCAAGACTGCTACCAAAGTCATTGGCGCCTAAACCAAGAATACCAGGGCTGAATTCTAGATTTTTTGTACTCACGTGTTTGCCATTTGATGGTCCGTTCTCCTTATCGACATAAGGAGAACAGACATTATCGCATTAGGCTCATGCGCCGGTTCAGTCTCGAATTTCTCCAAAAATTGTTTTTATGGCTCCTCTTCACAACGCCAACGCAACATTTTTGGAAAAATTTACAGAATTTCACTAAAAAAATGGTCTGATTCTATTTTTTTCGAGCCTTTTCCTGCTCCGTGAGGTCGCAGGTAAAACACTGGAGTTGTTTACTTTTTAGGCATGTATTTTATGCGCACTTTTCTGATATTGTCTACCAGACTATGGCTATTGTTTCCCACTAGCTCTTTCGCCAAAGCTTTTTTTGTCACGCAGGCAATAACTGCATATTATTCATATTATAGCATATTCTCATAGTCGGCGTTCATGCAGGAGTCGAGAATTTCACGCTCAGGTAGTGCAATAGAGGAGTTTTTGAGTCTCTGTGAGATTTAGAAGGATTTTTTTTTTCGATTCAAACCATCCTTTCTTGCCTTTTCTGTTCGGTTTTTTAGATCAGTTCTACTTCAACCATTTTTTTTTCAACCGGCAAGCACATTTCTATTTCAACCGTTTATAATCCTTTGATAGTATTTTAGTCTATTTAACTCTATATTCTTAACAAATTGAAAAAATACATTTATTGAAATTTCATCAACCTCTAGTAAATTGAATATATTTTTTAAAATTTTATTTAAAATTGCATTTTTTTGATTTTTGATTGTAAAAAATAGTACACTTTTTTAGAAAGTTTCCAGTTTTGGAGAATGTTTTTTCGTTTCTGCTCAGTTCTTACGAGACTTTCTTATTAGTATTCGGCGAGTTCGCAGGCGCTCTACAAAATTAAAATAATTCGATCCTTAACCAAAGGCTGTCTGTGTACAGGCTTGAGATGGCTTTATATTTGCATGCATATCATATCCTATTTGCGTTCCAGTAGCATTCAACATGTACTATCTAAGTGCAGGTTGGTAGCTGGTAAAATTAAGATAGACACCCTGCTTTCAGTTTTTCGAAACGGGTTACTCGAGTCTTTTTTCATGAAGCCCAAATTGTAGGTGCTCCGTAATATTATAGTGTTTGAACCTTAGTCTACCGTGGGAATGGCTGAATGAAGGCAAATATTTTAATCGTAGCTTTAATGGAAGCCTCTACGTCTTTCATTACTTTTTTATCGCAGGTTTAAGCCATTTAACATTCAACAAATGGGCTATTGTACGGAATCTCTCAATCTAAAAGAATTGCTTCTTATTAATTGATTAATTTATTTTTCGCTTCGCTTTTCCACGTCAAACCACGATTTGGCGATTTTTCAAGAATTCCTTTTTCTAAAACGAACAGTTTTTGTGTGTGGCTTTTGAGTGCAATATAACCCACAGTGAGTTTGTGGATTAGAGTCATTTCGTATTTTAGATTCATTTTTATCGTCTACTAGCTGAAGTACCCGTTCTTAGCACGGGAATGAATGGACTTTTTGATATTACGATTTGTGGTGATTACTATTCATTGTAATAAACAGATATAGCAAAGTGGATATCGCGTTATATTGTGTCCAATAATCATGCATTCCGAATTGCAAGGCAATCGTTTGTACGGTGCAGAAGGCCATGCGGCGTAGCGCAATCTAGTGGCGAGTTTTAGCAAAACGGATACGGCGAAAATATTTTTCGCATTCAGATATGGATGTATACGAATTTTCATGACTATCGGCTGGACAGTCCTGAAGTTCATGTGTTGACGCGACATCTAGTGGCAAGTTATAGGAAAATGGATAGCGCCAAACTCTTCCCCGTGTTCAAATATCTATGTATACCTATTTTCATAGCGATTATTTGCACAGTCCAGAAGTGATACACTGCAGGGCCATCCAGTGGTTCAATAAAGTAATGATTTGCTACAGCGCCGTCAAGTGGCGAGTTATAGCAAAATGGATAACGCCAAAATATTCTCATTGTTCAAATAGCTATGTATACTGATTTTCATAGCGACCGTTTGAATGGTCAAGAATTTGGCCGGCTGCAGCGTCATCTAGTGGCGAGTTAAAATAATAATGCATTGCAGTGTCATCTAGTGGTGAGTAACATCAAAAGGAACGCAGTTAGAATATATTCTTCGTGCTCAAATGTGTAAGTATAAAAAATTTTATGCCGATCGGTCGAACGGTATAGAAGTTGATGCTTTGCAGGGCCATTTAGCGGCAAGTTACAGCAAAATGGATAGTGAAAAATATTCTCCGTGTTCTAATATTCGCGTGTACCAAATTTCATCGAAATCGGTTGGACGATATTCGCATAGCAAACGGCTAAACGGAATAGAATTCAACGTTGTGCTGCGGCACCAAGTGGCAAGTTAAGGAATAGCATAAAAACCTTCTCCATCATAA
This sequence comes from Cheiracanthium punctorium, assembly GCA_038373885.1. Classification (NCBI taxonomy): domain Eukaryota; kingdom Metazoa; phylum Arthropoda; class Arachnida; order Araneae; family Cheiracanthiidae; genus Cheiracanthium; species Cheiracanthium punctorium. The sequence continues at coordinate 5,117 of JAWZYV010005460.1, forward strand.
AAGACTTAGGTGAACCAAATTTCATCGTGCAACGGTGCTTAACGGTGCTGGAGTTTTTCAACCTCATAAACACATACCAACATTCATTTTTATCGGCACCAGTGTTATTATATATACCAGTCTCAAATAAAATCCAGTTTCAAATCTAAGCCTCGCCAAAGTGCCAACATACGCCATTTTGCAAGAGTTTTTTCAGGGAATCATTCGAAGCATTGAATTAGCAGCAATCAATATGGGAAATGGTTCGACCGCCAAAGAGTAAAACGCATTTATTTGAAAATTGGAATTCCTTAATACAGCCGATTTTTTTTAAATTATCAACTATAATGTGCTTTATTCATCGTTACTCCGATGTACTAAATGAGAAGATTTCAATTTTCTGAAACTTGGCGGAATTCCCCCAATTTAAATCAATGTACTCAATTGGCGAGAATTCTGAAGTTAGATCGCTTGAAATCCCTTAATAGCTGCATTATTTCTTCACGGATCATTAAAATTTAACGCTGTATTCTAATAAAACCTTTGCACTTGTTTTCAAAAATCTATTTCCTTAAGCTCTCAATAAATTGCGCAAAGCCGAAAACTGTGCCAACCGCTAGAACTCACTTACTCAAAATCCATATTTCAGCCATTTTATTTTTTCGCCAAACTAAAAAAATTTACACATTAGCCACGGAAATCTTCAATTCTTATTGTTTTGCGTGTAAAGCATTACATTCCTGCTCTGATTTCCCATGCACACGATATTATAATTAAAAAAAAATAACCTTACGAATATAAACTAACAAAAAAAAATCATTATTATTATTCTTTTATTTTTATTTTGAGAATTTAAAACATTTTATTCGGCAAAATCGCCACACATGGCAACCACGATCCTTATTTCACACTTTTTTCACTACAGGAGTTACAATTACGGAAAGATTTTTGCGTGAAGAGCATAAAAAATCTCTTAAATTCCGGGAACGGGTGGACTTTCAAAGTTTTAAAGTGGACTACGATTTATTCTATATTATTTTACATATCTGTGCTAAATTTCAGGCCAATAGGTCCATTTTTGTGGATTTGTATACGAACGACATTTTATTCGGCAAAATCGCCACACAAGGCAACCACGATCCTTATTTCACACTTTTTTCACTACAGGGGTTACAATTACGGAAAGATTTTTGCGTGAAGAGCATAAAAAATCTCTTAAATTCCGGGAACGGGTGGACTTTCAAAGTTTTAAAGTGGACTGTGATTTATTCTATATTATTTTACATATCTGTGCTAAATTTCAGGCCGATAGGTCCATTTTTGTGGATTTGTATACGAATCAGATCCACAAACAAACAAACAAACAAACAAACAAATAAACAAACAAACAAACAAACAAAATTTCATTTTTATTTATAAGAAAGATCTATACTCGTATAGCTTTTCAGACTCACTTTTTGCATGTGATATTTTTGAACTTTTAAAAAATTATTATTTCAGTCTATTGCACCCACGATGAATTTGCTGGCAAAACATTGGAGTCCTTTTAAGTTATAGAAAGATTGTTATCATTCGAATGCCATCTTATTTTGCCATTTTACATTAATTTTCGAGACTCTGCTCCTTTATAGAGCCATATCTTTCCCTTTGCTGAATTTTCAGACATCTATACTGTTATAACTTTATAAATTTAGGTTACATAAGGGGCTTAACTTTCATTCGATTGCCCATTCGGTCAGGCGTCTGAATATTTCGGGCTGCTCGAAACATGAAGGTGACACATCTGAGTCTCGGGGACTCTTAGAAAGGATGCCCGCTCAATTATTCCTGTATTTTGTCGACCATTTTGATTAAGGTTTAAATTTTCGGCCTGTTTGATAGTGAGTTCGGACTACCTCGGTCGCACAGAATGCTGCGCTGTCAGTTTCGAGTTTTTCCAACTCTTAGAACTTGTCTTTTAACCCATGCTTTGCTATCAGTCTTGTTTACGATTCTTAACCTGTTCTGCGGCTTCTTCCGTCTATTTCGGTTGCAAAAATGCTGCTATGTCACGGTATTCTCTGACATGAAGAACCATTTTCATGCTCAATGCTTCAGCGCATTTCCTCTTGGTTTTATGTGCAACAGGTTTTGCATGCACAAGCTCCCATTAGCGGGCACCGTCTCACAAGAGTCCAGCGGAGGGATGTTGTCACCTTCCCAAGTGTGGTCCAAGCTCGGGCCACCAACACTTTCGGTGTTCTTATGGGAACCGAGATGAGTGACTTGACCAAGGGTTGGGGGGCGTAGTTCCACCATTTTATGGTAAAATTTCCCTTCTAGCTTATTGAATCCGAACTTTTGTTTGTCATTATCTTATTGATTAATCTCAATGAAAGAAAAAGTTTCAATTTTTTCTTTCATTGTATTCACATGATGTTGTACGTATCTGTAAGGCTGTACTGATAAGAGCCTTACTGTTGGTGGTGTTCTGCCGTGACGCTGGGATCATGTGACGCGAAAGATTTTTTATATTGCACTGTAGATGAATTTCAAGCACTGCAGGTCTGCTTGAGAAACTATTTTGAGTGTCTGCGAGAATTTGAACCATTTTGTGGCCATGAACTGATCTCTTTTACCTCTTGTAAATAGACGAGTGGAGGGTCTTTGCGTTTATGGAAAAATTTTTTAGATTCAATAATTTTGGTCAATTTATGACTCTGGCACAATGTTGTAAACGGGGTGTTTTTCCCCCGATTATTTAGAATTTCCACCAAATTCTGTTTTTGAAGTGGGCGATTGTTTCAAAACAACTATTTTTAATCATTGAATTCTTCGGCTGTAAACGACTATCGCTTTTGTGCTCAATATCTTTTATTTTGTTACTAGCTGAAGTACCCGTTCTTCGCACGGGAATGAATGGACTTTTTGATATTACGATTTGTGGTGATTACTATTCATTGTAATAAACAGATATAGGAAAGTGGAAATCGCGTTATATTGTGTCCAATAATCATGCATACCGAATTGCAAGGCAATCGTTTGTACGGTGCAGAAGGCCATGCGGCGTAGCGCAATCTAGTGGCGAGTTTTAGCAAAACGGATACGGCGAAAATATTTTTCGCATTCAGATATCGATGTATACGAATTTTCATGACTATCGGCTGGACAGTCCTGAAGTTCATGTGTTGACGCGACATCTAGTGGCAAGTTATAGGAAAATGGATAGCGCCAAACTCTTCCCCGTGTTCAAATATCTATGTATACCTATTTTCATAGCGATCATTTGCACAGTCAAGAAGTGATACACTGCAGGGCCATCTAGTGGTTCAATAAAGTAATGATTTGCTACAGCGCCGTCAAGTGGCGAGTTATAGCAAAATGGATAACGCCAAAATATTCTCATTGTTCAAATAGCTATGCATACTGATTTTCATAGCGACCGTGTTCAACTATCTATGTATACCAATTTTCATAACGATCATTTGCACAGTCAAGAAGTGATACACTGCAGGGCCATCTAGTAGTTAATTAAAGTAATGATTTGCTACAGCGCCGTCAAGTGGCGAATTATAGCAAAATGGATAACGCCAAAATATTCTCATTGTTCAAATAGCTATGTATACTGATTTTCATAGCGACCGTTTGAATGGTCAAGAATTTGGCCTGCTGTAGCGTCATCTAGTGGTGAGTTAAAATAATAATTCATTGCAGTGTCATCTAGTGGTGAGTAACATCAAAAGGAACGCAGTTAGAATATATTCTAGGTGCTCAAATGTGTAAGTATAAAAAATTTTATGCTGACCGGTCGAACGGTATAGAAGTTGATGCTTTTCAGCGCCATTTAGCGGCAAGTTACAGCAAAATGGATAGTGAAAAATATTCTCCGTGTTCTAATATTCGCGTGTACCAAATTTCATCGAAATCGGTTGGACGATATTCGCATAGCAAACGGCTAAACGGAATAGAATTCGACGTTCTGCTGCGCCACCTGGTGGCAAGTTAGAGGAAAACGGATAGCATAAAAAGCTTCTCCATGATAAAAGACTTAGGTGAACCAAATTTCATGGTGCAACGGTGCTCAACGGTGCTGGAGTTTTTCAACCTCATACTTTCATACCAACATTCATTTTTATCTATAACCAGTGTTATTATACATAGTAGTCTCAAATAAAATCCAGTTTCAAATCTAAGCCTCGCCAAAGTGCCAACATACGCCATTTTGCAAGCGTTTTTTCAGGAAATTATTCGAAGCATTGACTTAGCAGCAATAATATATGGGAAATGGTTCGACCGCGAAAAAGTAAAGCAAGCCTTTATTTGAAAAGTTGAATCCCTTAATACAGCCGAATTTTTTAAAATTATCAACTATAACGTGTTTTATTCATCATTACTCCGATGTACTAAATGAGAAGATTTCAATTTTCTGAAATTTGGCGGAATTCCCCCAACTTAAATCAATGTACTCATTTGGCGAGAATTCTGGAGATAGATCAATTGAAATCCCTTAATAACTGCATTATTTCTTCACGGATCTTTAAAATTTAACGCTGTATTCTAATAAAACCTTTCCACTTGTTTTCAAAAATCTATTTCCTTAAGCTCTCAATAAATTGCGCCAAGCCGAAATCTGTGCAAACCGCTAGAACTCACTTTCACAAAATCGGCATTTGAGCCATTTTATTTTTTCGCCAAACTAAAATAATTTACCTATTAGCCTCGGAAATCTTCAATTCTTATTGTTTTGCGTGTAAAGCATTACATTCCTGCTCTGATTTCCCATGCACACGATATTATAATTTAAAAAAAAATAACCTTACGAATATAAACTAACAAAAAAAAATCATTATTATTCTTTTATTTTTACTTTGAGAATTTAAAACATTTTATTCGGCAAAATCGCCACACATGGCAACCACGATCCTTATTTCACACTTTTTTCACTACAGAGGTTACAATTTCGGAAAGATTTTTGCGTGAAAAGCATAAAAAATCTCTTAAATTCCGGGAACGGGTGGACTTTCAAAGTTTTAAAGTGGACTACGATTTATTCTATATTATTTTACATATCTGTGCTAAATTTCAGGCCGATAGGTCCATTTTTGTGGATTTGTATACGAACGACATTTTATTCGGCAAAATCGCCACACATGGCAACCACGATCCTTATTTCACACTTTTTTCACTACAGGGGTTACAATTATGGAAAGATTTTTGCGTGAAGAGCATAAAAAATCTCTTAAATTCCGGGAACGGGTGGACTTTCAAAGTTTTAAAGTGGACTATGAGTTATTCTATAGTATTTTACATATCTGTACTAAATTTCAGGCCGATAGGTCCATTTTTGTGGATTTGTATACGAATCAAATCCACAAACAAACAAACAAACAAACAAACAGAATTTCATTTTTATTTATAAGATTTTTCGCTTTTCCGTCTAATTTTAAAGTTCTTTTGTAGTTCGCTGGTGTAGTATAAAAATGAAGGCATCTACTTTTTATCCGAGGGTTGGATGGCTACAGGCTAGATTCGACCTTCCTAAACGTATGCATCCTATTTGTATTCTGATAGTATTTTGTATATGCTAGCCTAAGTATAAGGCGTTAGCTGTTAAATTAAGTAAAAAATACCCTCTTTTCTTTTTTTCTAATCTTAACGGACTGTTTGACGTTTGGCGAATGGCTATAAATGTCCAATTTCCTG
>JAWZYV010005461.1:0-33292 GCA_038373885.1 Cheiracanthium punctorium
TAAATTTTTTTTAAGGTATTCACATTTATTTATTTGATTTCCCCATTTATTTTAATTAATATTTTATAAAAAAATTATATTTTTTAAATTGTTTTCCTAAATAATGTTTGGCAATACTAAAAAAAATTATTAACATTTTTAAAAAAAATTGTTTAATGTAATCCTATTGGTAGTTTTTGGAGGCCCCCCTGGCCCCCAAAAACAGGGGCCTCCAATAACTACCCACCATAGATGGGACCTCCTACTATGGTTCATTTGATTCAAATCTTTTGGTCTTTTTTATATATAAAGTAATAATTAAATTATTTATTTTATCAATTTATCTTGGCTGTTTTTTGTTTTACATTTTTTTAATATATAAAAAAAAAAATGAATTAAATTAAATAATGTAGTTCTAGGAGGGTCCACAAAAGACCTCCGTTAAGAAAACTTAGCTACACATTTTAAAATGTTAGATATTTTATTTTACATAATTAACGTAGTTATTATATTAAGTTACCTTTTTTCCCTCCATGCTCTTATTCACTTCTTTTTTAAGAAAGTAATTTGTTTATTAGGAGAGCCATATATACATTAAAATGTTTTATATAAACATATATATAAAAATGTTTTTATTATTTAATAATTAAAAAAAATAATATAACATATATATAACATATATACATTAAAAATGTTTTTTATGGAACTATATAAAAAAATGTTTTATTTATTATTAATAAATTAAAAAAAATATAAACATTATATTTAATATAATTATATTAATACATAAAATGGTTTTTATGGGGACATATAAAATTTTTTTTTTTATAAAATGTGTGTAAACCTTTTTGATTAAAATTAATGTAAATTAGCTTTTTTAGTCCTTTTTTTGTTATTGTAAAGAGAAAAAATTTTAGGAAAGATATAAAAATTGGATTTTTGGGTTTTATTTACTCTCTGGATTTCAAAAATCATGTTAGTTTTTTGAGGAGAAGGTTCGATTCGACTTTCCTTTTTATTTTTCTTTGGCTTAAATTTTAGGGTTATTTTAAATTTTGGGACAATCGAGGGTTCATAATTTTAAATTTTTTTTTTTATAAAGGGTCTTTTTAGAAGGTTTTTTATTATGGTTGTTTATTTTCTTATGGGCAATTTTTGATTCTTTTTTTTAATTGGAAATTTAGAATCACTTGGAAATTAATTATAAATAGTTTTTTTTATTTTTCATGGATAATTATTATTAATTTAAAATTATTAAAAGGATTTAGGTTTTTTAAAAACTTAGGTTCTTTTCTAAATTAGTTTTAAGTAAAAAAAAAACATAAAATTTTTGTTAAAATTTATAAAAAGAAAAATTAATAAAAAAAAATTTAAATAATGTATAAAAAAAGTTAAAAAAATATTTTGTAAATTTTTTCTGTTTTTTTTGTAAAAAAAATTTTTTGCCAAATTTTTTACCCCCCCCCCGTACAGGAAAAAATTGGTTGTTTTTTTTTTTTAAAAAAAGCAAAGAGAGATTTCGATTTTTTTAGGGCCCGCCCATCCAAAAAAAATTTTATTACCCAAAAGTTTTTTTGAAAAAGGTAATCCGTTTTTTAATTTTTCCAAACGCGTTGGGAAAATTAAAAAAATGGGCTATAAAAAATCCGTAAAGGGATTTTATTATATATAATAAAAAAAAAATGCATGTTTCTATAAAAAATTTTTTTTCCCATTAAATTTATTCTTTTTTTTTTTTCCTAGAAAAAAAAATACTAAAAAAACAATTATTTAAATATAAAAACAAAAAATTATTATTGATATATTAATAATGGATTGTAGTTTCTAGGGAGGGTCCCACAAAAAGGACCTTCCTAGGGAATTTAACAAATCCTTTTTATATTATTATAGATATGGAGTTTACAAAACAAATTTAGTATAAAAATATTTTATTTTTTCCTCCTATGCCTCTCTATCATTTTCATTTTGAAAGTAAATTGTTTATAGGGGAGGCATATATTAACATATGTAAATTTTATTACCATAAAGTTTTTTTTTAAAGGTATTCCATTTTATTATTTTTGATTCCCATTATTTAAATTAATTTTTTTAAGTAAAATTTTTTTTAAATGTTTTCCTAAATATGTTGGGCAAAAACTAAAAAAAATTATTTACATTTTTAAAAAAAAATTGTTTAATTGTATTCCTATGGGTAGTTTTTTGGGAGGGGCCCCTGGGCCCCCAAAAAAAGGGGGCCTCCAAATTACTAACCCATAGATGGGACCTCTTACTATGGTCATTTTGATTAAAAATCTTTTGTCTTTTTTTATATATAATAAAAAGTTAAATTAATTAATATTATTTATTCATTTATTTTTTGCTTTTTGTTTTATTTATTTTTAAATATATATAAAAAAAAATGGAATTAATTAAAAATAAATGTTAGTTTCTAGGGGAGGTCCCACAAAAAAGGACCCTCCGTAGGAAAACTAACTACAATTTAAAAATGTTTAGGATATTTATTTTTAACATAAATTTACGTTAGTTTATATTAAAGTTACCTTTTTTCCCCTCCATTGGCTCTATCCACTTTCTTTTTAGAAAGTAAATTTGTTATAGGGGGAGCAATATTATACATAAAATTGTTTTTTATATAAACATATATATAAAAAATGTTTATTATTATTAATAATTAAAAAATAATATAACATATATATATTATACATAAAAATGTTTTTTATGGGACTATATAAAAAATGTTTTATTTATTAATAAATTTAAAAAAATATAAATATATTTTATGAACCACTAATCATAAAAATGCTTTATTATGTAATATTCCATCAAGTATATAACAAATCGATTTACCTATGGACTCTAAACATAAATGTATTTTATGACGTATTAATTATTTTTTATAAATGGAGCCTATAACTTCTTGATATAAAAATTAATGTAATTTAGCATTTCTTCGTTCCCTCTTTTCGTATTGCCTTCTAAGACGAAAAATTTTTTAGGGTATAGCATATATAAAAATTGATTATGGGTTTTATACCACTCTGGATTAACAAAATCATGATAGTTTCTTTGGATGCAAGGGTCGATCATCGACTTACCTTTAGATTTCTTTTGACTTAAATAACGAACTTAGGGTTATATTAAATTTTGACCATCCTAGAGGTCATAATTTCAAGTTTTTTTGTAGATAAGCGTACTATTAGCAAGTTTATTTATGTTCGTTTATCTACCTTGCATATGCGACCAAATTTTGGAAAATCTTTTTTTAATTTGAATTAGATCCACTTGAATATACTCAATCATAAATTAGTTTTTATTTATTGTTCTGATAGATTTTGAACTTACTTATTATAAATTATAAGGAATTAGGCGGCTTTATAAACTTTAGGTCTTTCTATAATTAGTTTAAGTTAAAAAACATAAATTTTGTAAAATTTATAAAGAATTAATAAAAAAATTAATAATGTCTATAAAAGTTAAAATAATTTGTAATTTTCTGTTATTTTTGTAAAAAATTTTGCAATTTTACCCCCCCGCTACAGAAATTGTTGTTTTTTTTTAAAAGCAAGAGATTTCGATTTTTTAGGCCGCGCATCAAAAAATTTATACCCAAAAGTTTTTGAAAGGTAATCCGTTTTAATTTCCAACGACGGTTTGGAAAAAATTAAAATGGCTATAAAATCGTAAGGATTTATATATATATAAAAAATGCATGTTTCTATTAAAATTTTTCCCATAATTATCTTCTTTTTTTCCTAGGAAAAATACTAAAACAACTTATTAAATAATAACAAAAATTATTTATATGATATATATAAATGATTGTAGTTTCTAGGAGCGTCCACAAAGAACCTCCTAGAATTACAATCCTTTTTATATTATAGATATGAGGTTACAACAATTAGTATAAAATATTTATTTCCTCCTATGCTCTATCATTTCATTTGAAGTAATTGTTATAGGAGCATACTTATACATATGTAATTTAATACCATAAGTTTTTTTAAGGTATCCATTTATTATTTGATCCCATTATTTAATTAATTTTAAGTAAATTTTTAATGTTTCCTAATATGTTGGCAAACTAAAAATTATTACATTTTAAAAATTGTTAATGTATTCCTATGGTAGTTTTGGAGGCCCCTGGCCCCCAAAAAGGGGCCTCCAATACTACCCATAGATGACTCTACTATGTCATTTGATTAAATCTTTGTCTTTTTATATATAAGTAATAATTAATATTATTTATCATTTTATTTGCTTTTTGTTTATTTATTTAATATATAAAAATGAATTAATTAAAATAATGTAGTTCTAGGAGGTCCACAAAGACCTCCGTTAGAACTATACTACATTTAAATGTTAGATATTTATTTTACATAATTACGTAGTTATATTAAGTACCTTTTCCCTCCATGCTCTATCACTTCTTTTAGAAGTAATTGTTATAGGGAGCATATATACATAAATGTTTTATATAACATATATAAAATGTTTATTATTATTAATAATTAAAAATATACATATATATATATACATAAATGTTTTATGACTATATAAAAATGTTTATTATTAATAATTAAAAAAATATACATATATATATATTATATTATACATAAATGTTTTATGACATATAATTTTTTTATAAATGTGTAACTTTTGATAAATAATGTAATTAGCTTTTTAGTCCTTTTTGTATTGTAAGAGAAATTTTAGAAGATATAAATTGATTTGGTTTATACTCTCTGGATTCAAATCATGTAGTTTTTGAGAAGTCGATCGACTTCCTTTTATTTCTTTGCTTAATTTAGGTTATTTAATTTGACATCGAGGTCATAATTTAATTTTTTTATAAGGTCTTTAGAAGTTTATTATGTTGTTATCTTATGGCAATTTGATCTTTTTTAATTGAATTAGATCACTTGAATTAATATAATAGTTTTTTATTTTCATGATATTATTATTAAATTATAAGATTAGGTTTTAAACTTAGGTCTTTCTAATTAGTTATAGGAGTATATATAAATGTTTTTTATATTGTTTGTAATGTCAGCTAGTTAAGCTAATGGGTTCATACCTCATATATGAAAAAATAATAGTCCCTTCTTTTTTGTTATTTTTTTTGTTTTGTATTTAATTAGATTTTTTATTAGTAATAAATTGTAATGATTGATTTTTTATTATGATTAGGTTTAGAAAATTAATATAATTTTCTTATATTATATTAGTTTATAAACGTTATGATTTGTATAATTTAGAATCTTGTTTATAAATATTTTTTTTTATTCAAAGAATGAGTTCTGCTTTTTTTTTTTAAGATTATTGTTTTCTGGATTATTTAAAAATAGATTTGTTAGTATTATTAATACTTAGATTAAAGGTAGGAGCTGGACCTTTCTTTTTTTGATTTTCCTTCTGTTGTTAAAGGTATAAATTGGGTTTTCTAGATATATATTAATAACTTTTCAAAAGATTATTCCTTTGTTGATTATAATAAATAATTTGTTTAGTTTCTATTTTTGTGAATAATTGGAGTACTAAGTTTGTTTATTGGTGTAATTGGTTCTTTTAATCAAATAAATATTAAGGAATTATTGGCTTATTTCTTCTGTTCACCATTTTAGGATGGATTATAAGTTGTATAATAATTGATAAATATTATATTGATTTATATATATATTTATATACATAATTATATTAATTAGAGTTGTTTTATATTTTAATAGATGAGGAAATTATTAGAATATCTATAGTTAATAAGATAAAAGGGTAAATGATGATTTTTTTTTAAGAATAATAAGTATAGGTGGTATACCACCTATATTGGGATTTTTTTTGAAAATAGTTACTTTATATTATATTTTTTATAGTTGATATTTTTTTATGTTTTTTATATTGTTTAATTGTATCTGTAATTATATTTTATGTATATATTCGTTTGTTATATGATACTATTTTAGGTTATAAATATGAAATATTATGAAGAATAAATTTTATAATAAAAAAATTTTTATAAAAAGGATTATTTTAGATTTATTGGAATATTATTAATAATAATTTTTATTTTTTTTTTTTATATTTTTTATATAAATAAGATAATGTTCTGTTAACCTTCAAAAGTTAAAAAGTGCTCTAATGTGAATTTACAATTCACCATCATATGATTTTTATTAAATTTGCCAATTTAATGTTTTAGTAAAACTAATAGATATAGATACTGCGATGATTATATTCAACTAATCATAAGGATATTGGAACATTGTATTTTTATATTTGGTGCTTGATCAGCTATGGCTGGAACTGCTATAAGAGTTTTTAATTCGAATAGAGTTAGGACAAGTTGGATCTTTTTTTAGGTGATGATCAATTGTATAATGTTGTTGTGGTAACAGCTCATGCTTTTGTTATAATTTTTTTTTTATAGTTTTATACCAATTTTAATTGGAGGATTTGGAAATTGAATAGTTTCCTTTAATATTGGGAGCTCCTGATATGGCTTTTTCCTCGAATGAATAATTTAAGATTTTGATTATTACCCCCATCTTTGTTTTTATATTATTTTATTTCATCTATAGTAGAAATAGGTGTTGGGGGCTGGTTGAACAGTATATCCTCCTTTGGCTTCTGTAATAGGTCATGCAGGAAGATCTGTTGATTTTGCTATTTTTTTCTTTACATTTAGCTGGTATTTTCTTCAATTATAGGAGCAATTAATTTTATTTTCTACTATTATTAATATACGTCTGTATAGAATAAGAATAGAGAAGGTTCCTTTTATTTGTATGATCTGTATTAATTACAGCTGTTTTATTTATTATTATCTTTACCTGTATTAGCTGGTGCTATTACAATATTATTGACGGATCGAAATTTTTAATACTTCTTTTTTTTGATCCAGCTGGAGGAGGAGATCCTATTTTTATTTCAACATTTATTTTTGATTTTTTGGTCATCCTGAAGTATATATTTTGATTTTACCGGGATTTGGACTTATTTCACATATTATTAGTTTCTTCAGTAGGTAAGCGAGAACCATTTGGTTCTTTAGGTATAATTTATGCTATAGTTGGAATTGGTGGTATAGGTTTTTTGTTGTTTGAGCTCACCATATGTTTTTCTGTTGGAATGGATGTTGATACTCGTGCTTATTTTACTGCAGCTACTATAATTATTGCTGTTCCAACAGGTATTAAAAGTATTTAGTTGAATAGCTACTTTACATGGTTTCATATTTTAAAATTAGTACTTTCTATATTATGAAGTATTGGATTTGTATTTTTTATTTACTTTAGGGGGTATTACAGGAGTTGTATTATCTAATTCTTCTTTTAGATATTGTATTACATGACACATATTATGTTGTTTGCTCATTTTCATTATGTATTAAGAATAGGAGCTGTATTTGCTATTTTTAGCTGGGGTAACTTATTGATTTCCTTTATTTTTTGGTGTATATTTAAAATGAGAAAAAATCTCAATTACAATTTTTACATTATGTTTATTGGTGTTAATATAACTTTTTTTCCTCAAACATTTTTTTTAGGTTTAAATGGAATACCGCGTCGATATTCAGATTATCCTGATGTATATTTATTTTGAAATATAATTTCATCTTTAGGGTCATTATTATCTTTATTTGCTGTAATTATATTTTATTTTATATTATTTGAGAAAGATTAGTTATAAAATTTTTCTTTATATAATAGTTATTCTGTTACTTCTTCATTAGAATGAATTAATAATATTCCTCCTTTGAATCATACTTATAATCAATTAAATTTTAATATATTTATAATATTTGTCTGTTTTGAGGTTCATTATATTTTCAAAATGGTGTTTCTCCTGTTATGGAATATTTAATTTTTTTTTCATGATTTATACTATAATAATTATAATTATGATTATAATTATTGTAGGATATATATTAATTAGTTCTTGTTTAAACAATTTTTTTTAATTTAAAAAATATTTGAAGGTCAAGAATTAGAGAGAATTTGAACTATTTTAACCTGCTGTATTTTTATTATTTATTGCTTTTCCGTCTTTACGTTTATTATATTTAATAGAGGAGTCTGGAGATTATGATTTAACTATTAAGGTTATAGGACATCAATGATATTGATCTTATGAATATAGAAATTTTGATTTTAAATATATTTGATTCTTATATAAAAAGAGATGAGGATAGAATTTTTCGACTTTTGAATGTTGATAATTGTTTTAGCTGTTTCCTTATAAAAGTGTAATTCGAATAATTGTAGCAAGTAATGATGTAATTCATTCTTGGACCATCCCTTCTTTAGGGGTAAAGGCTGATGCTGTTCCCAGGTCGGTTTAAATCAATTAATATTATTATTTAATCGGGTAGGTATATTTTCTGGTCAGTGTTCTGAGATTTGTGGGGCTAATCATAGATTTATGCCTATTTTCTATATTAATTATACCTCAAATAAAGTTTTTATTCTATATTATAATATTTTAATATTAAAAAGTATAGTGGCGATTAGGTGTTAGGTCTCTTAAATTAATTATGAATAATATAGTTAAATTAATATTAATTTGTCAAATTAAAGATGAGTAAATTCCTCAGTTAATACCAATATATTGATTTATGTCTATTTTTTATAGTTGTTTTATTAATTTTAAATTGTTTTAGATTTTTTTTTTTATAAAGTTTTATATAAGCTATGTGTTAGTAGTGGATTTATACTAATTAATAAAAATATTAATTTTATTATGATAATGAGTTTATTTTCTGTATTTTGATCCCACATCTTAATTTTATATTAACCTATTGGATGAATTAATTTTAAGTAATGATTTTTAAATATAACTAACCCTTCTAAAATATTATCTTATTAAAGTGGATTTTTTTTTTAGTATTTAAAATCTGTAATTTATTAGGTAGTATAAAAATTATTTAAAAGAAAGTATATCTAATACCTAAATTATATAGCATTTAAAACTTTATTGTTAGTATAATTAATATATATAGTATAAATTTATGATTAGCTAAATCTAAACACTTATACCTGGCCGATTAAATCAATAATATTATTGATTTAACCGACTGGAACAGCATCAGCCTTTACCCCTAAAGAAGGGATGGTCCAAGAATGAAATTACATCAATTACTTGCTACAATTATTCGAATTACACTTTTTATAAGGAAACAGCTAAACAATTATCAACATTCAAAAGTCGAAAAATTCTATCCTCATCTCTTTTTATATAAGAATCAAATATATTTAAATCAAAATTTCTATATTCATAAGATCAATATCATTGATGTCCTATAACCTTAATAGTTAAATCATAATCTCCAGACTCCTCTATTAAATATAATAAACGTAAAGACGGAAAAGCAATAAATAATAAAAATACAGCAGGTAAAATAGTTCAAATTCTCTCTAATTCTTGACCTTCAAATATTTTTAAATTAAAAAAATTGTTTAAACAAGAACTAATTAATATATATCCTACAATAATTATAATCATAATTATAATTATTATAGTATAATCATGAAAAAAAATTAAATATTCCATAACAGGAGAAAACACCATTTTGAAAATATAATGAACCTCAAACAGACAAAATATTATAAATATATTAAATTTAATTGATTATAAGTATGATTCAAAGGAGGAATATTATTAATTCATTCTAATGAAGAAGTAACAGAATAACTATTATATAAAGAAAATTTTATAACTAATCTTTCTCAAATAATATAAATAAATATAATTACAGCAAATAAAGATAATAATGACCCTAAAGATGAAATTATATTTCAAAATAAATATACATCAGGATAATCTGAATATCGACGCGGTATTCCATTTAAACCTAAAAAATGTTGAGGAAAAAAAGTTATATTAACACCAATAAACATAATGTAAAATTGTAATTGAGATTTTTTCTCATTTAAATATACACCAAAAAATAAAGGAAAATCAATAAGTTACCCCAGCTAAAATAGCAAATACAGCTCCTATTCTTAATACATAATGAAAATGAGCAACAACATAATATGTGTCATGTAATACAATATCTAAAGAAGAATTAGATAATACAACTCCTGTAATACCCCCTAAAGTAAATAAAAATACAAATCCAATACTTCATAATATAGAAGTACTAATTTTAAAATATGAACCATGTAAAGTAGCTATTCAACTAAATACTTTAATACCTGTTGGAACAGCAATAATTATAGTAGCTGCAGTAAAATAAGCACGAGTATCAACATCCATTCCAACAGAAAACATATGGTGAGCTCAAACAACAAAACCTATACCACCAATTCCAACTATAGCATAAATTATACCTAAAGAACCAAATGGTTCTCGCTTACCTACTGAAGAACTAATAATATGTGAAATAAGTCCAAATCCCGGTAAAATCAAAATATATACTTCAGGATGACCAAAAAATCAAAATAAATGTTGAAATAAAAATAGGATCTCCTCCTCCAGCTGGATCAAAAAAAGAAGTATTAAAATTTCGATCCGTCAATAATATTGTAATAGCACCAGCTAATACAGGTAAAGATAATAATAATAAAACAGCTGTAATTAATACAGATCATACAAATAAAGGAACCTTCTCTATTCTTATTCTATACAGACGTATATTAATAATAGTAGAAAATAAAATTAATTGCTCCTATAATTGAAGAAATACCAGCTAAATGTAAAGAAAAAATAGCAAAATCAACAGATCTTCCTGCATGACCTATTACAGAAGCCAAAGGAGGATATACTGTTTCAACCAGCCCCAACACCTATTTCTACTATAGATGAAATAAATAATAAAAACAAAGATGGGGGTAATAATCAAAATCTTAAATTATTCATTCGAGGAAAAGCCATATCAGGAGCTCCCAATATTAAAGGAACTATTCAATTTCCAAATCCTCCAATTAAAATTGGTATAACTATAAAAAAAATTATAACAAAAGCATGAGCTGTTACCACAACATTATACAATTGATCATCACCTAAAAAAGATCCAACTTGTCCTAACTCTATTCGAATTAAAACTCTTATAGCAGTTCCAGCCATAGCTGATCAAGCACCAAATATAAAATACAATGTTCCAATATCCTTATGATTAGTTGAATATAATCATCGCAGTATCTATATCTATTAGTTTACTAAACATTAAATTGCAAATTTAATAAAAATCATATGATGGTGAATTGTAAATTCACATTAGAGCACTTTTAACTTTGAAGGTTAACAGAACATTATCTTATTTATATAAAATATAAAAAAAAAAATAAAAATTATTATTAATAATATTCCAATAAATCTAAAATAATCCTTTTTATAAAAATTTTTTATTATAAAATTTATTCTTCATAATATTTCATATTTATAACCTAAAATAGTATCATATAACAAACGAATATATACATAAAATATAATTACAGATACAATTAACAATATAAAAACATAAAAAATATCAACTATAAAAATATAATATAAAGTAACTATTTTCAAAAAAAAATCCCAATATAGGTGGTATACCACCTATACTTATTATTCTTAAAAAAAATCATCATTTACCCTTTATCTTATTAACTATAGATATTCTAATAATTTCCTCATCTATTAAAATATAAACAACTCTAATTAATATAATTATGTATATAAATATATATATAAATCAATATATATTATCAATTATTATACAACTTATAATCCATCCTAAATGGTGAACAGAAGAATAAGCCAATAATTCCTTAATATTTATTTGATTAAAAGAAACCAATTACACCAATAAACAAACTTAGTACTCCAATTATTCACAAAATAGAAACTAACAAATATTATTATAATCAACAAAGGAATAATCTTTTGAAAAGTTATTAATATATATCTAGAAACCCAATTTATACCTTTAACAACAGAAGGAAATCAAAAAAAGAAAGGTCCAGCTCCTACCTTTAATCTAAGTATTAATAATACTAACAAATCTATTTTAAATAATCCAGAAAACAATAATCTTAAAAAAAAAGCAGAACTCATTCTTTGAATAAAAAAATATTTATAACAAGATTCTAAATTATACAAATCATAACGTTTATAAACTAATATAATATAAGAAATTATATTAATTTCTAAACCTAATCATAATAAAAATCAATCATTACAATTTATTACTAATAAAAAATCTAATTAAATACAAAACAAAAAATAACAAAAAAGAAGGGACTATTATTTTTTCATATATGAGGTATGAACCCATTAGCTTAACTAGCTGACATTACAAACAATATAAAAACATTTATATATACTCCTATAACTAATTAGAAAGACCTAAGTTTAAAACCTAATCTTATAATTTAATAATAATATCATGAAAATAAAAACTATTATATTAATTCAAGTGATCTAATTCAATTAAAAAGATCAAATTGCCATAAGATAACAACATAATAAACTTCTAAAGACCTTATAAAAAAATTAAATTATGACCTCGATGTCAAATTAAATAACCTAAATTAAGCAAAGAAATAAAAGGAAGTCGATCGACTTCTCAAAAACTACATGATTTGAATCCAGAGAGTATAAACCAAATCAATTTATATCTTCTAAAATTTCTCTTACAATACAAAAAGGACTAAAAAGCTAATTACATTATTTATCAAAAGTTACACATTTATAAAAAAATTATATGTCATAAAACATTTATGTATATATATATATATATATATGTATATTTTAATTATTAATAATAAACATTTTATATAGTCATAAAACATTTATGTATATGTATATATGTATATTTTAATTATTAATAATAAACATTTTATATATGTTATAAAACATTTATGTATATATGCTCCTATAACAATTACTTCTAAAAGAAGTGATAGAGCATGGAGGGAAAAGGTACTTAATATAACTACGTAATTATGTAAATAAATATCTAACATTTAAATGTAGTAGTTCTACGGAGGTCTTTGTGGACCTCCTAGAACTACATTATTTAATTAATTCATTTTTATATATTAAATAAATAAACAAAAGCAAATAAATGATAAATAATATTAATTATTACTTATATATAAAAGACAAAGATTTAATCAAATGACATAGTAGAGTCATCTATGGGTAGTATTGGAGGCCCCTTTTTGGGGGCCAGGGGCCTCCAAAACTACCATAGGATACATTAACAATTTTTTAAAATGTAATAATTTTTAGTTTGCCAACATATTAGGAAACATTAAAAATTTACTTAAAATTAATTAAATAATGGGATCAAATAATAAATGGATACCTTAAAAAAACTTATGGTATAAATTACATATGTATATATGCTCCTATAACAATTACTTCAAATGAAATGATAGAGCATAGGAGGAAATAAATATTTATACTAATTGTTGTAACTCATATCTATAATATAAAAGGATTGTAATTCTAGGAGGTCTTTGTGGACCTCCTAGAAACTACAATCATTATATATCATAATAATTTGTTATATTAATAATGTTTTAGTATTTTTCTAGGAAAAAAAAAGATAATTATGGGAAAAAATTTTATAGGAACATGCATTTTTTATATTATAAATACCTTACGGATATTCATAGCCATTTTAATTTCAAACGCGTTGGAAAATTAAAACGGATACCTTTCAAAAAAAAACTTTGGGTATAAATTTGTGATGGCGGTCCTCCCCCGGAACTATGGTCGGAATCTCTTGCGGTGTAATTTATCTTAACCAACTTGGGGCTGTTCGGGGGGGGGGGGGGGGGGGGGGTGGGGGTGGGTGTGGGGTTGGAATGTTGTATTTTAGTAAATTTATTAAATTTATTTGATTAAAATTTTAAAAAAAATAATTGTAATTGTTAATTATTAGTATTGATTTTTGTTAATTTATAAATTATTATATAAATGATATATTTCATTATTATAAAAAAAAATGTGCTTTTTTTGGGTATTTTTTATTTTTTTTATTTTTTTTTTTATTTTTTTTTTTTTTTTTTTTTATTGGTGTTTTACTGTTTATTGTTTGGGTAAAATCTGTGTTGGGGTTAGGGTTGTGTTTCAGTATGGGGGTTTGGGGGGGGTGGGGATTGGGCACATGGTGTGTTTAGGGTTCGGGTGGTGTTTTGGGGGGGGGGGGGGTCGGTTTAGTTTTGGTGGGTGGTTGGGGGGGTGGTGGGACCGATTTGGGGGGGTTTATCCGTTTGATGATGGTTAGGATGGTTGTATGTTTTGTTCTGGGAGTAATGTTTTAAATGTGTGTGTGGGTTGGGGCCCTTTGTGAGCGGGTTTGGCACTTGGGTTTTTAGTGAGCCTTAAGTTTGGGAACATAAGAGTTAAAATACTTTATAGTTAAACTTCTGGTTATTATCCCATTTGGGAGATAGTTTTATTATTTTTGTTTTGGGTGGGTCAAGACACACGGTGGGGGGCATTTGTGTTTATTGGTCGGTTGGTACAGTTTTAGGTTGATATGTGTTATTTTATATGTTTATTTGGGGAGGGGGTATATTGGGTTTGGTGGTGCCGAGCGGGGGGTTAAAGAGATGCGATATTTTTAGTCTGTGGTGATGGTTGGGGGGTGTTTGCAACCTGGGTGGGAGGTGGTGGTGTTTTTTCAACTTTGCTTTTGGGGTGTGCGGCTTTTAGGGGAGGTTATTGTATCTTTTTTTTTTTTTTAGGGGGGGTAGGACGTATTTTTGCGTTGGTCTGGTGGTGCTTTATATTAGGTCCTTCTGGTGTGTTTTTTTATGTGTGGTGGGACTGGTGTTTTTTCAGTAGTGGGGAGAGTGTTGGAGGTGAGAGGTGGTAGTGGGGGGGTGGTTGTGTGGTTGTATGGTAATAATAGGTGGGGTGAGAGGGTCAATGTTTAAAATATGGGTGGGGTTTGTTGCGGGATGGGTGTTATGTGATTTAGTAGGTTAGTTTATGTTTCTTGGGGATAGGGGTTTGGTTGATGGGTGATTTTCAGGGAGGGGATTGTGGAGGTTAGCACGTGATCTATGTAGGCACGTAAAAAAGGATATTGGGAAAGAGTTGGAGAGTGATGGTGGTGCTTAGGTGGGGGGGGAAAACAAAGGTTAGGGTTTAACTTTATAGTGTAAGTACGGTTTAAATTTGATGTTTATTAAAATGAGCGTATCTAGTGAAAGGGAGTAAGGGTTTGGTTAGGATTGGTGGTTGGTAGTATATTGAGTAGTTCGTTTACGGGGAATGGGGCTTTAGGGGAGCGATGTTCTTTGTCCTCCTCCCTCCCGTGTTGTGGTTTGTTTTTGTGTTTGTATGTTTGGTTTTGTTTTGTGTTGGATTGTTGAGATGGAGGGGGGATGGATGTGATTCACAATAATGGGGGTTCCCTGCCCGGAGTGGTCGTGGATTGTAAGAACGTAGATATGTGTGTGGTGTGATGGTATGGGGAGAGGTGTATAGTAAATTTTATGTAGGGTTAATTATTATCTTTTAAATTTCTAATTATAATTTTTGGGGTGTTTAGGGATGGGTTATGGTTGGTCGGTGGCGCTTAGTGGTTATGGTACGGGAGGCAAGAATTTGCGAGGTGCTCGGACACGTGGTAGGGGTAGTTTTGAATTGGTTTGAGGGGGAGCTATATTTTACAGTTTATTGGTTTTTTGATCATATATTATAATGTTTTTTTAGTTGATTTATTTGATTTATATTGAATATTTAGAATTGTACATTTAACAATTGGGTTTGGACGCGAGTATTAGGAGGTGGTGGGTTATAATTTTAATTTGTCAGTGAGTGTTTGTAGATAGAAGGAAGGGTTGTGGGGGGTCAATATTATTGTTTTTATAATATGGGGTGAAACTGTTAGATAAATATGGTACAGTAAGCTTGTGTAGTCCTTTTTGTATTGTAAAGTGGGAGTAAATTTTTTGAGAAGATATATTACCCACTATTCAAAATTAAAACAAACAAAGACTCCACTTCAAACAACCACCCCAAACCATACTATAAAAAAAAAAAACTTTCCTCCCCCTTCACACCCTATCATTTTCCAAACAAAAACCCTCCAAACACCAACAATAAACCCCCCCCCCCCCCCCCACCCCCCCCCCCCCCCCCCCCCCCCCCCAACTTAAACCCAAAAAAAAAAAAAAAAAAAAAAAAAAAAAAAAAAAAAAAAGAAAAAACCAAATTTCTTCAACTTCACCGCACCTTAACCAACACCAAAAAACCAAAAAAAAAACAATATATAAAAAAGATTTAAAAAACAATCCACCCCTCCAAAAACAAACCTCACATCCACTCTAAAAAACTCCCCACACCCCACCCCCCACCCTCTCCCCCAACTCCTCCCAAAACCCCCCCCCCTCCCAAAAAAAAAACAATCCCCCACCCCCCCCCAAACTACCCATCTCCCCCACAACCACCAACCCCCCCCCCCCCCCCCCCCCCACCCCCACCCCCCCCCCCCCTTACCCCCCCCCCCCCCCCCCACCACCCCAAAACAACACCCAACCAAAAAATAAACACCAATAATTAAATAACAAAACTTTATACAAAAAAAAGAGAACCAACAACCCCCCCCCCCCCCCCCCCCCCCCAATAAAAAAAATAGAGAACTATACAACAATATCGTAACCTCCCAACGCGACCCCCTCCCCATAAAAACAAATACCCCACCCCCCATATTATATATATTATAAATTTTTTGGGTAAATTTTATAAAGAATAGGGGAATTTAATAAAAAAAATTAAATAAATGTATACATCCAAGTTAAACAAAATATTTGTAATTTTCTGGTTTTTTTGTATAAAATTTTGCAATTTTACTCCCCCCCCCCGTACAGAAATTGTTGTTTTTTTTTAAAAGCAAGAGATTCGATTTTAGGGCCGCCATCAAAAATTTATACCCAAAGGTTTTTGAAAGGTATATCCGTTTTTAATTTCCAAACGCGTTGGAAAATTAAAATGGCTATAAATCCGTAAGGATTTATATATATATAAAAAATGCATGTTCTATAAAAATTTTTACACCATAATTATCTTTTTTTTCCATAGAGAAAATATACTAAAACATTATTAATATAACAAATTATTATGATATATAATGATTGTAGTTCTAGGGAGGTCCACAAAGGACCTCCTAGAATTACATCCTTTTATATTAATAGATATGAGTTACAACAATTAGTATAAATATTTATTTCCTCCTATGCTCTATCATTTCATTTGAAGTAATTGTTATAGGAGCATATATACATATGTAATTTATACCATAAGTTTTTTTAAGGTATCCATTTATTATTTGATCCCATTATTTAATTAATTTTAAGTAAATTTTTAATGTTTCCTAATATGTTGGCAAACTAAAAATTATTACATTTTAAAAATTGTTAATGTATCCTATGGTAGTTTTGGAGGCCCCTGGCCCCCAAAAAGGGGCCTCCAATACTACCCATAGATGACTCTACTATGTCATTTGATTAAATCTTTGTCTTTTATATATAAGTAATAATTAATATTATTTATCATTTATTTGCTTTTGTTTATTTATTTAATATATAAAAATGAATTAATTAAATAATGTAGTTCTAGGAGGTCCACAAAGACCTCCGTAGAACTACTACATTTAAATGTTAGATATTTATTTACATAATTACGTAGTTATATTAAGTACCTTTTCCCTCCATGCTCTATCACTTCTTTTAGAAGTAATTGTTATAGGAGCATATATACATAAATGTTTTATAACATATATAAAATGTTTATTATTAATAATTAAAATATACATATATATATATACATAAATGTTTTATGACTATATAAAATGTTTATTATTAATAATTAAAATATACATATATATATATATATATATATACATAAATGTTTTATGACATATAATTTTTTTATAAATGTGTAACTTTTGATAAATAATGTAATTAGCTTTTTAGTCCTTTTTGTATTGTAAGAGAAATTTTAGAAGATATAAATTGATTTGGTTTATACTCTCTGGATTCAAATCATGTAGTTTTTTGAGAAGTCGATCGACTTCCTTTTATTTCTTTGCTTAATTTAGGTTATTTAATTTGACATCGAGGTCATAATTTAATTTTTTTTATAAGGTCTTTAGAAGTTTATTATGTTGTTATCTTATGGCAATTTGATCTTTTTAATTGAATTAGATCACTTGAATTAATATAATAGTTTTTATTTTTCATGATATTATTATTAAATTATAAGATTAGGTTTTAAACTTAGGTCTTTCTAATTAGTTATAGGAGTATATATAAATGTTTTTTATATTGTTTGTAATGTCAGCTAGTTAAGCTAATGGGTTCATACCTCATATATGAAAAAATAATAGTCCCTTCTTTTTTGTTATTTTTTGTTTTGTATTTAATTAGATTTTTATTAGTAATAAATTGTAATGATTGATTTTTATTATGATTAGGTTTAGAAATTAATATAATTTCTTATATTATATTAGTTTATAAACGTTATGATTTGTATAATTTAGAATCTTGTTATAAATATTTTTTTATTCAAAGAATGAGTTCTGCTTTTTTTTTAAGATTATTGTTTTCTGGATTATTTAAAATAGATTTGTTAGTATTATTAATACTTAGATTAAAGGTAGGAGCTGGACCTTTCTTTTTTTGATTTCCTTCTGTTGTTAAAGGTATAAATTGGGTTTCTAGATATATATTAATAACTTTTCAAAAGATTATTCCTTTGTTGATTATAATAATATTTGTTAGTTCTATTTTGTGAATAATTGGAGTACTAAGTTTGTTTATTGGTGTAATTGGTTCTTTTTAATCAAATAAATATTAAGGAATTATTGGCTTATTCTTCTGTTCACCATTTAGGATGGATTATAAGTTGTATAATAATTGATAATATATATTGATTTATATATATATATTTATATACATAATTATATTAATTAGAGTTGTTTATATTTTAATAGATGAGGAAATTATTAGAATATCTATAGTTAATAAGATAAAGGGTAAATGATGATTTTTTTTAAGAATAATAAGTATAGGTGGTATACCACCTATATTGGGATTTTTTTTGAAAATAGTTACTTTATATTATATTTTTATAGTTGATATTTTTTATGTTTTTATATTGTTAATTGTATCTGTAATTATATTTTTATGTATATATTCGTTTGTTATATGATACTATTTTAGGTTATAAATATGAAATATTATGAAGAATAAATTTTATAATAAAAAATTTTTATAAAAAGGATTATTTTAGATTTATTGGAATATTATTAATAATAATTTTTTATTTTTTTTTTTATATTTTATATAAATAAGATAATGTTCTGTTAACCTTCAAAGTTAAAAGTGCTCTAATGTGAATTTACAATTCACCATCATATGATTTTTATTAAATTTGCAATTTAATGTTTAGTAAACTAATAGATATAGATACTGCGATGATTATATTCAACTAATCATAAGGATATTGGAACATTGTATTTTATATTTGGTGCTTGATCAGCTATGGCTGGAACTGCTATAAGAGTTTTAATTCGAATAGAGTTAGGACAAGTTGGATCTTTTTTAGGTGATGATCAATTGTATAATGTTGTGGTAACAGCTCATGCTTTTGTTATAATTTTTTTTATAGTTATACCAATTTTAATTGGAGGATTTGGAAATTGAATAGTTCCTTTAATATTGGGAGCTCCTGATATGGCTTTTCCTCGAATGAATAATTTAAGATTTTGATTATTACCCCCATCTTTGTTTTTATTATTTATTTCATCTATAGTAGAAATAGGTGTTGGGGCTGGTTGAACAGTATATCCTCCTTTGGCTTCTGTAATAGGTCATGCAGGAAGATCTGTTGATTTTGCTATTTTTTTCTTTACATTTAGCTGGTATTTCTTCAATTATAGGAGCAATTAATTTTATTTCTACTATTATTAATATACGTCTGTATAGAATAAGAATAGAGAAGGTTCCTTTATTTGTATGATCTGTATTAATTACAGCTGTTTTATTATTATTATCTTTACCTGTATTAGCTGGTGCTATTACAATATTATTGACGGATCGAAATTTTAATACTTCTTTTTTTGATCCAGCTGGAGGAGGAGATCCTATTTTATTTCAACATTTATTTTGATTTTTTGGTCATCCTGAAGTATATATTTTGATTTTACCGGGATTTGGACTTATTTCACATATTATTAGTTCTTCAGTAGGTAAGCGAGAACCATTTGGTTCTTTAGGTATAATTTATGCTATAGTTGGAATTGGTGGTATAGGTTTTGTTGTTTGAGCTCACCATATGTTTTCTGTTGGAATGGATGTTGATACTCGTGCTTATTTTACTGCAGCTACTATAATTATTGCTGTTCCAACAGGTATTAAAGTATTTAGTTGAATAGCTACTTTACATGGTTCATATTTTAAAATTAGTACTTCTATATTATGAAGTATTGGATTTGTATTTTTATTTACTTTAGGGGGTATTACAGGAGTTGTATTATCTAATTCTTCTTTAGATATTGTATTACATGACACATATTATGTTGTTGCTCATTTTCATTATGTATTAAGAATAGGAGCTGTATTTGCTATTTTAGCTGGGGTAACTTATTGATTTCCTTTATTTTTTGGTGTATATTTAAATGAGAAAAAATCTCAATTACAATTTTACATTATGTTTATTGGTGTTAATATAACTTTTTTTCCTCAACATTTTTTAGGTTTAAATGGAATACCGCGTCGATATTCAGATTATCCTGATGTATATTTATTTTGAAATATAATTTCATCTTTAGGGTCATTATTATCTTTATTTGCTGTAATTATATTTATTTATATTATTTGAGAAAGATTAGTTATAAAATTTTCTTTATATAATAGTTATTCTGTTACTTCTTCATTAGAATGAATTAATAATATTCCTCCTTTGAATCATACTTATAATCAATTAAATTTAATATATTTATAATATTTTGTCTGTTTGAGGTTCATTATATTTTCAAAATGGTGTTTCTCCTGTTATGGAATATTTAATTTTTTTTCATGATTATACTATAATAATTATAATTATGATTATAATTATTGTAGGATATATATTAATTAGTTCTTGTTTAAACAATTTTTTTAATTTAAAAATATTTGAAGGTCAAGAATTAGAGAGAATTTGAACTATTTTACCTGCTGTATTTTTATTATTTATTGCTTTTCCGTCTTTACGTTTATTATATTTAATAGAGGAGTCTGGAGATTATGATTTAACTATTAAGGTTATAGGACATCAATGATATTGATCTTATGAATATAGAAATTTTGATTTAAATATATTTGATTCTTATATAAAAAAGAGATGAGGATAGAATTTTTCGACTTTTGAATGTTGATAATTGTTTAGCTGTTCCTTATAAAAGTGTAATTCGAATAATTGTAGCAAGTAATGATGTAATTCATTCTTGGACCATCCCTTCTTTAGGGGTAAAGGCTGATGCTGTTCCAGGTCGGTTAAATCAATTAATATTATTATTTAATCGGGTAGGTATATTTTCTGGTCAGTGTTCTGAGATTTGTGGGGCTAATCATAGATTTATGCCTATTTCTATATTAATTATACCTCAAATAAAGTTTTTATCTATATTATAATATTTAATATTAAAAAGTATAGTGGCCGATTAGGTGTTAGTCTCTTAAATTAATTATGAATAATATAGTTAAATTAATATTAATTTGTCAAATTAAAGATGAGTAAATTCCTCAGTTAATACCAATATATTGATTTATGTCTATTTTTATAGTTGTTTTATTAATTTTAATTGTTTTAGATTTTTTTTTTTATAAAGTTTTATATAAGCTATGTGTTAGTAGTGGATTTATACTAATTAATAAAAATATTAATTTATTATGATAATGAGTTTATTTTCTGTATTTGATCCCACATCTTATTTTATATTACCTATTGGATGAATAATTTTAGGTATGATTTTAATATACTACCCTTCTAAATATTATCTTATTGAAAGTGGATTTTTTTTTAGTATTTAAATCTGTATTTTTAGGTGTTAGAAAAGTATTTAAAGAAGTATCAATACCTAATTATATAGCATTAAATTTTATTGTTACGATAACATTTATATATTTAATTGCTAATAATTTATTGGGATTATTCCCTTTTATTTTTACTGGAACAGCTCATTTAGTTATTACACTTGGATTTGGAGTTGTATTATGATTATCTTTTTTTATTATAGGGTGATCTAAAAATTTTATTAACAGAGCTGCTCATTTAGTTCCAGAAGGAGCACCTATTGTATTAGCTCCTTTAATAGTATTAATTGAATCAATTAGTCATATTATTCGTCCTTTTACTTTATCTGTTCGATTAGCAGCTAATATAATGGCAGGACATTTAATTGTTGGATTATTATCTAGAATTAGAACAATTAGATTATTTGGATTTTCTGCATCATTAATATTTCAGAGAATTTTATTAGTATTAGAATTTGGTGTTGCAGTTATTCAAGGTTTTGTATTTAGAATTTTATTATTATTATATGCATTAGAATATTATTAACTTTTGGAAAAGTTTTATCATCCCTATCATATAGTTAATATATCCCCTTGACCATTATTAGCGGGTTTTGGAGCTTTAGGTGTAATAATAAGAATAATTAAAATATTTTCTTTTTTTGAGGCTGATATGTTTTTTATATCTATTTTAATAATAATTTTTGTTTCTATATTCTGATGACGAGATGTAATTCGGGAAAGAACGTATCAAGGAAATCATTCATCTATAGTTTTAAGAGGATTAATAGTAGGAATAATTTTATTTATTGTTAGAGAAGTATTTTTTTTTATTTCATTTTTTTGAGCATTTTTTCATTCAAGATTAAGTCCTAATATGGAATTAGGGGTTTCTTGACCTCCTTCTGGGATTATTGCTTTTAATCCATTTCAAGTTCCGTTATTAAATACTGTTATTTTATTAGCGTCAGGAGTTTCTATTACATGATGTCATCAAGCAATACTTAATAATAATTTTATAATTGCTAAGAAATCATTAATACTTACTTGAATATTAGGATTATATTTTTTAATATTACAATATTTTGAATATACTATAGCTTCATTTAGAATTTCTGATTCGGTTTATGGATCAATTTTTTTTATAGCAACTGGCTTTCATGGATTTCATGTAATTATTGGAACATTATTTTTATTTATTATATGATTGCGAATATTAAATTCAGAAATATCTAGATCTCATCATTTTGGTTTTGAAGCAGCAGCTTGATATTGACATTTTGTAGATGTAGTTTGATTATTTTTATTTTCTGTAATATATTGATGAGGTATATAATAAATAAGTATAGGGTACGTTTAATTTCCAATTAAAAAGAACTAAAATTAGTTATATTATTTTTTTTTGTTGTTTTTTTCTTGTATTTGTGGTATATTTATTATTTGGGTTGTTATATTATAAAAAATTAATCGATATAGAAATAATAAGAGCATATGAATGTGGTTTTGATTATAATTCTTTGACTCGATATATATTTTTCTTATCGTTTTTTTTTAATTTCAATTTTGTTTATAATTTTTGATGTTGAAGTTTCATTAATAATTCCTCTTCCTTTTTTATTAGAGAGTGAACTTGGTTTATGGGTATTTATTATTTTTTTAATAGTATTAATTGTTGGAATTGTTATATGAATATAGTTATGGGGCATTAGATTGATTAAATATTGTAATTAAGTCTTAAACTTAATGCACTGATCTGCCAATAGAAATTAGCATAAATGCATTTCATTGTTAATGAGAAGAAGGACATAGGTAGGAGGTCCCCCCTTTTTTCGGCCCAGGGGGGACCGAAAAAGAAGAATAATTAATTTTTGGTATTTTTTAGTAAATAATAACTGATTTGCAATTAGTTGACATGGTTTAATCCATATGAATAGTGTTTAAAAAGCTGCTAACTTTTTAATAGCGATAAGCTACATAGTTAAGTGCGGGAGCGGTTTGATTTCGACTCAAAAGGTGATTAAAGTAGTGTTTAACACATCATTATTTCATGATGAAGATGTAGTTATTTTTATCTTCAATAAATTGCTTTAAATATAAGCATATTAATAAATTATTAGTATAATGAGGAATTAGAATTATTTTATTATACTAATAATTTTTTAATTATAGGCTTTATTATTTTAAAAGCAATTTATTGAAGATTAAAATAAACAATACATCTTCATCATGAATAATGATGTGTTGGTTATAAACACTACTTTAAATCACCATTTTGCGTCGGCAAATCAAACACGCTCCCGCACCTTCTCAATATGTAGCTTATCGCTATTTAAAAAAGTTGCAGCTTTTTAAAACACTATTCATATATGGGTTTTAACCATGGCAACTAATTGGCAAATCAGTTATTTATTTTACTTATAAATACCAAAAAATTTTATTTATTCCTTCTTTTTCGGTCCTCACCTGGGACCGAAAGAAAAAAAGGTTGTGGGAACCCTTCCTACCTATGTCTTCTTTTTATTCATTTAACAATGGAAATGGCATTTATGCTTTAATTTTCTTATTTGTGCTGTATCAGTGCATTAAGTTTTAAGACTTAAATTACTTTATTTAATCAATTCTATATGCCCATTAAACTATTATTCTTTATCACAATCCAACAATTAATTCCTATGATATTAAATAATATAAATAAATACCCAATAAACCAAGTTCACTCTTCTAATTATAAAAAGGATAGAGGAAATTATTAATGGAAATCTTACCAACATCCATAAATTATAGAAACAATATTGGAAATTAAAATAATTGACGATAGAAAATATATATCGATGTTCAAGAATTATAATCAAAACCAATTTCATATGCTTAATTATTTTATTTGATTAATTTTAAAAAAAAACACAAAAATCATCAAAACCCACCAACCTACCCCCCACACTCACCCACAACACCAAACCACAACAAAAAAAAAAATACTAAAAAAAAAATAGCCAAGCACACCTCAACACTAAAACTAAAAAAAAAACACTCACACACCAACAAAAATTATCTCCCAAACACAAACTCTCTCCCACACTACACAAATATATAACAAATTAAAAAAAGATGCTACTCGATATTACCCACCTTAAATATAACTACAAAATCCAAAAATAATATAGAACATCCTAAAACTAAATACCCACAACAACACCACCATAACTCTCTCTTCCTCACCACCTCGCTCCCCATCCAATCACTCTAAGAACAAAAAAAACACCAATCCAAAGCATGATGTAACAAACACATTCATGCCTCACTCCTTACCCTACTCCTCACTCAACATAAAAAAAAACAACGAATCAAAATACACCACCCCAACACAACACACCCCACAACACCCACCCCACAACCAAACCCACCACACACACCAACCCCCCCACACCACCACCACCCCACCCCACCACAACCCCCCCACAACCCACACCACCCACACAACACCCCCCCACCACCCCACCCACCCCCAACCAACCACCACAACCCACCCCCCACAACACCACCCACACCCCAACCAACAACCACCCCCACCCAACACCCCACCCCACCAAACCCACCACACCCCCCACCCACCAACCCACCACACACCCCCCCCAAACCCCCACCCACCACCCCACAACCCCCCACCCCACCAAACCCACCCCCCCAACCACACAAACCCACCCACCCCACCCACAAACCCCACCCACACAACACAACCCCACCCAAACCACCCCACAACCCCCACAACCCACCCCACCACACCACACCCACACCCCCCACACACAACCAACCCCACCACCCACCACCCCAACACCACCACCCCACCACCCCCCACCACCCACCCCCCACACCCCCCCACAACAACCCCCACCCCACCCCACCCACCACCCACCACCCCCACCCCCACCCCCCAACCAACACAACCCCCACCCACCCCACCAACCCACCCACCCCACCCCAACCACCACAACCACACCCCCACCACCCAACACACCCCACACACCCACCCCCAACAAACCCACCACCCACCCCACCACAACACCCACACAACACCCCCACCCCCAACACCCCACCACCCACACCACAACCAACACCCCACAACCACCCCAACCACCCAACACCCCCACCCACCCCCCCCCACACCCCACACCACCAACACACCCCACCACCCAACCACCACAACCCCACACCCAACACCCCCACACCACACCACCCCACCCCCCACAACCACCCACCCCCAACCCCACACACCCACCCCCCCACACCCACACCCCACCCCACAACCAACCCACACACACCCCACCCCACCCCACACCCCAACCCCCCCAACACCCCCACCCACCCCAACCCAACACCCAACCCCCCACACCCAACACACCACCCCCAACCCCCACCACCCCCAACCACCCCACCAACAAACCACCCCCACAACCCCCCACCCCCCAACACCCACCAACCCCCCACCACCACCCACCAACAACCCCACCCCCACACACCCCACCAACCCACACCCCCCACACCACCACACCCCACCCAACACCCCACCCCCACACACCACCACAACCCCACCACCCCACCCCCAAACCACCCACCCCACCCCCACACCACCCCACAACCCCACCCACCCCCACCAAACCAACCACCCCACACCACACCACCCCACCCCCAACAACCCACCCCAACACCACCCCCAACCCCCACACCCACCACACCACCCACAACCACCCCCCACACCCACCCAACACCAACCACCACCCCCCCACAACCCACCAAAACCACCACCCACCCCCAACACCACCCCAACCCACACACCCCCCCACCCCCCAACAACCCCACCCCACCCACACCACCACCCCCCAACACCACCCCACAAACCCACCCCCCCAACCACCACCACACCCCACACACCACCCCACCCCAACCCACCACCCCCCACCCACCCCAACACCCACCCCCCCCACAACCACAACCCACCCCACCACCCACAACCCACACCACCCCACACCCCACAACACCCACCCCACCACCCCACCACCCCACCAACCCCCACACACCCACACCCACCACCCACCCCCACCCCAACCCCCACACACACCCCACCCCCAACCCCCACCCCACCCCACCCACCACCCCCACCCCACACCACCCAACCCCCCCCCACCACCCACCCCACCCAACCCCCCACACCCCACCACCCCCCAACCCACCCCACCCCCCACCACCCCCAACCACCAAACCAACACCACCCCAACCACCACACCCAACACCCCACCCCCCACCCACCACACCACACCCCCACACCCACCCACACAAACCCCACCCCACCCACACCCACCCAACCCACCACCAACCCCACCACACACCCCCCCCCCACACCCCAACCCACCCACCCCCACACCCACCACCCCCCCCCACCAACACCCCCACCCCCCACAACACCCCACCCCCACCCACCCCCCACCCCCACACCACCCCCCCCCCACCCCCCACCCCCCCACACCCCACCCACACCACCACAACCCCCCACCAACCCCACACCCCACCCACCCCACCACCAACCACCCCACCCCACAACACCCACCACCACACCACCCACACCCCCCCACCACCCCCCAACCACCCCACACCCACACCCCACCACCCCCCAACACACCCCCACCACCCCCACCACCCACACCCCCCACCACCCACACCCCCCCCACCACCACCCACCCCACCCACCACCCCACCACCCACCCCCCCCCCCCACCCCCCCACCCCCAACCCCCCACCCCACCCCACCCCCCCACCCCACCCCACCACCACCCACACCCCACCACCCACCCACCCAAACCCCCACCCACCACACAACCCCCCACCCCCACCACCCACCAACCCCCCACCCACCCCCCCCCAACACCAACCACCCCACCCCAACACCCCCCCCACCAACCCCCACCCACACCCCACCCCCCCCACCCCCCACCCCCCCACACCAACCCCCCACCCCACCCCACCCCCCCCCACACCCCCCCACCACACACCCCCCACCCCACCCCCCACCACCACCCCACCACCCCCCCAACCCCCACCCACCCACACCCCACACCCCCCACCACACCCCCCACCCCCACCACCACCCAACCACACCCCACACCCAACCCACCACCACCCCAACCCCCAACACACCCACCACCCCCCCACCACCCCACCCAACACACCACCCCACCCCCCACACCCCCACACACAACCCCACCACCCCCACCCCACCCCACCCCCCCCACCACCCCACCCACCACCCCACCCAACACCCCCCACCACCCCCCCCCACCCCACCCACCCCACACACCCCCACCACACCCACCCCCACCACCCCCCACCCCCCCACACCCCCACCCCACCCCACCCAACCCACACCACAAACCCACACACCCCCCCACACCCCCACACCCCCCCCACCCCACCCACCAACCCCCCACCCCACCCACACCCCCCCACCACACCCACCCCCACCACACCCAACACCCCCACCCACAACCCCCCACCACCCCCACCAACCCCCACAACCCACCAACCCCCCACCACCCCCCACCCCACACCACACACCCACAACCACCCCCAACACCCCACCCCCCCAACACCCACCCCACCCCACAACCACACCCCCCACCCACCCCAACCCCCACCAACCCACACCCCCACCCACACCCCACCACCCCCCCACCCCAACCCCCCAACCCCACCC
Organism: Cheiracanthium punctorium; assembly: GCA_038373885.1. Lineage (NCBI taxonomy): Eukaryota > Metazoa > Arthropoda > Arachnida > Araneae > Cheiracanthiidae > Cheiracanthium > Cheiracanthium punctorium. Next base: position 28,717 of record JAWZYV010005461.1, read on the forward strand.
CCACAACCCCCCCACCCACCCCACCCCCCAACACCAACCCCCACCCACCCACAACACCAACCCCCACACCACAACACACCCCACCACCACCCCCCCAACCCACACCCCCCCCACCCCCACCCACACCCAACCCCCAACCAACCCCACCCACCCACCCCCCACCCCACACCCCCCCCCACCCCCCCCACCCCCACCCCCACCCACCCCCCCACCCCAACACCCCCACCCCACCACACCACCCACCCACCCCCCACCCCACCCCCACCCACCCACACCCCCCCCCACCCCCACCCACACCCCCCCCCACACCACCCCCCCCCCCAACACCACCCCACACCCCACCCCACACCACCCAACCCACCCCCCCCACCCACCACCCACCCCACCCCCCCAACCACCACCCCCACCCCACCCCACCCAACCCACCCCACCCCCCCCCAACCACCCCCCACACCCACCCACCCCAACCCCACCCCCACACCCCACACCACCCCACACACACCCCAACCACCCCACCACACCCACCAACACCACCACCCCCACCCACCCCACAACCCCCACCCACCAACACCCCCACCCACACCACCCCCCACACCCACCCACCCACCACCAACCCACCCCCCCCCCCCACACCCACACCCCACCACCCCCACCCCCCACACCCCCCACCCCCCCACCCCACCCACCCACCCACCACCACCCACCCCCCACACACCCACCAACCCCCCACCCACCCACCACCCCCCACCCCCACCCACCACCCCCCCAACCACCCCCAAACACCACAACACCCCCACCCACCCCCCCCACCCCCACACCAACCCCCCCCCACAACCCCCACCCCCCCACACCCACCCCCCACCCCCCCCCACCCACCACCCCCACCCCACCCCACACCCCCCCCCACCCCACCCACCCACCACCCCCACCCCCACAACACCCCACCACCCCCACCCACCCCAACCCCACACCACACCCACCCCCCCCCACAACCACCAAACACCCCACACCCCCACCCACCCCACCACCCCCCCCCCACCACCCAACCCCCAACCCCCCACCCACCACCACCCCCACCCCCACCCCCCCAACCCCACCCACCCCACCACCCCCCCAACCACCAACCCCCACAACCCACCCACACCCCACCACACCCCACCACCCCACCCCAAACCACCCCCACCCACACCCCCACCCACCCCCACCCCCACACCACCCCACACCCCCACCCACCCACCAACACCACCCACCCCCCACACCCCACCACACCCACCCCAACCAACCCCACCCCCACCAAACCACCCACACCCCACACACACCCAACCCACAACACCCACCCCACACCCCACCCCACCACCCACCACCCCCACAACCCCCCCCACAACCCCCCACCCCCACCACACCACAACCACCCACCCCCCACACCCAACCACCCCACCAACCACCCCCCCAACCACCCCCCCACCACCACCCACAACCCCCCACCCCACCCCCACCACACCCCCCACCCCACCCACCACCCCACAACCCAACCACCCCCCCCACCAACCCCACCCCAACCCACCCACCACCCCACCCCCACCCCCACCAACCACCACCCCACCCACACCCCCCAACCCCCCCCCCAACCCACACCACAACCCACCCCCCCCCCACACCCACCCAACCACCCCACCCACCACCCACCCCAACCCCACACCCCCACCACCCCACCCACCACCCCCAACCACCCCCCCACCAACCCACCCCCACACACCCACCCCCCCACACCCACCCCACCCCCACCCAACCAACCCACCCCCCACCCACCCCCCACCCCCCACCACCCCCCCCCCACACCCACCACCACCCCCCCACCCCACACCCCACACAACACCCCCACCCCACCACCAAACCACCCCCACCCACCCCCCCCCACCCCACCAAACCCCCCACCCACCCACCCCCCACCCCACCACCCACCCCCCACACCACCCCCCAAACCACACACACACCCCACACCACCCCCACACCACCCCCCACCCACCCCACCCCAACCCAACCACCCCCCCACACCAACCCCCACCCACCCCCACCCCCACACCACCCCCCCCCCCCCCCCCACCCCACCCACCCACCCCCACCCCCCCACCCACCACCCCCACCCACCCCACCCCAACACACCCCCACCCCAACACCCCCCACCCACACCCCCCCCCACCCACACCCCCCCACCCCCAACACCCCACCCACCCCCAACCACACCCCCCCCCACCACCCAAACCCCCCACCCCCACCCACCCACCCCCCACCACCCCACCCCCACCCACCCCAACCCCCCCCACACCCCACCCCCCCCAACACCACCCACACCCACCCCACACCCCCCCACACCCCACCCACCCCAACACCACCCCCACACCCCACACCCCACACACCCCACCCCACCAACACCCACCCACCCCCCCCCCCCCCCCCACCCACCACCCACCCCCCAACCCACCCCACCCCCCACCCCAACACCAACCCCCCACCCCACCACACCCACCACCCCACACCCCCCCCCCCACACCCACACCACCCACACCCCACCCCCAACCACCCACACCCCCACCACCAACCCACCACCCACACCAACACCACCCCCACCCCCCACCCCCCACACCCCACCCCAACCACACCCCCCCACAACACCCCACCCCCAACCCCCACCCAACACCACCCACACCCCCACAACCACCCCCCCCCACCCCACCCCAACCCACACCACAACCCCCACCCCACACCCCCACCCCACACCACACCCCACCACACACCCCCCCACCACCCACCCCACCCCACCACAACCCCCACACCCCACCACCACAACCCCCCACACCCCACCCCCACCCAACCACACACCCCCACACACCAACCACAACCCCCACCCAACCCACCACACCCCCAGCGGCCCCTTTTCTGGGGGGCCAGGAGGCCTCCCTCAAAAACTACTCATCGAGTGCTAGGATCACATTTAACTCGCAATTTTCGTAGAAAATGTAAGTAATCTTGTAGCTGTGTCGCGAACCATTTATTAGGAAATGCAGATTAAAAAATTTACTCTCAAAACTTAACGATTAAAATAATGGGGATCCAATTAATTAGAGATGGAGATACCTTAAAAAAAAAACTTTATTGGTAATAAAATCTAACATTATCGTATATATTGCCTGCCGTATATAAGCAATTTACTCTTCAGAATGCTAATGATAGAGCATAGGAGGAAATAAATATTTATACTAATTGTTGTAACTCATATCTATAATATAAAAGGATTGTAATTCTAGGAGGTCTTTGTGGACCTCCTAGAACTACAATCATTATATATCATAATAATTTGTTATATTAATAATGTTTTAGTATTTTTCTAGGAAAAAAAAGATAATTATGGGAAAAATTTTATAGAACATGCATTTTTTATATATATAAATCCTTACGGATTTATAGCCATTTTAATTTCCAACGCGTTGGAAATTAAAACGGATACCTTTCAAAAACTTTGGGTATAAATTTTTGATGGCGGCCTAAAAATCGAATCTCTTGCTTTTAAAAAAAAACAACAATTTCTGTACGGGGGGGGGTAAAATTGCAAAATTTTTACAAAAAACAGAAAATTACAAATATTTTAACTTTTATACATTATTAATTTTTTATTAATTCTTTATAAATTTACAAAATTTATGTTTTTACTTAAACTAATTAGAAAGACCTAAGTTTAAAACCTAATCTTATAATTTAATAATAATATCATGAAAATAAAAACTATTATATTAATTCAAGTGATCTAATTCAATTAAAAAGATCAAATTGCCATAAGATAACAACATAATAAACTTCTAAAGACCTTATAAAAAAATTAAATTATGACCTCGATGTCAAATTAAATAACCTAAATTAAGCAAAGAAATAAAAGGAAGTCGATCGACTTCTCAAAAACTACATGATTTGAATCCAGAGAGTATAAACCAAATCAATTTATATCTTCTAAAATTTCTCTTACAATACAAAAAGGACTAAAAAGCTAATTACATTATTTATCAAAAGTTACACATTTATAAAAAAATTATATGTCATAAAACATTTATGTATATATATATATATATATGTATATTTTAATTATTAATAATAAACATTTTATATAGTCATAAAACATTTATGTATATATATATATGTATATTTTAATTATTAATAATAAACATTTTATATATGTTATAAAACATTTATGTATATATGCTCCTATAACAATTACTTCTAAAAGAAGTGATAGAGCATGGAGGGAAAAGGTACTTAATATAACTACGTAAATTATGTAAATAAAATATCTAACATTTAAATGTAGTAGTTCTACGGAGGTCTTTGTGGACCTCCTAGAACTACATTATTTAATTAATTCATTTTTATATATTAAAATAAATAAACAAAAGCAAATAAAATGATAAATAATATTAATTATTACTTATATATAAAAGACAAAGATTTAATCAAATGACATAGTAGAGTCATCTATGGGTAGTATTGGAGGCCCCTTTTTGGGGGCCAGGGGCCTCCAAAACTACCA
>JAWZYV010005462.1:0-10538 GCA_038373885.1 Cheiracanthium punctorium
TAGCTTGAAGAATGTGAGTAACGTTACCCTCCAGTTACAAAACTTTTCTGTAAATAATTTTTAGATGTATTTGTCAAATTTCAACACGATTGCTTCAGCGGTGTACATTTCAATGAAATATGTAGAAAAATCTACCCAAATTAATTGACACCTTATTTAATAGTACAGTTATAAAGAGAGTTAATATTCTTCATCAAATAAATACTCTCAATATATTGAACTTTAATGAAATATATTAAACTTTGAAAAATGAATACACCATAGTGAATCTGTTAATAACTACGCATTCTGTTAGTACATCAAATGAAGCGTTAAATATATTTAAAAGTTGAACCGTAAAATTTTAAGTATTTTTAGACATCTGAGAGAGGCTTAAAGAAGATAAAAAGAGGGCCTGAAAATTTTTATGAAGGAAGTTAATTATGATTGTCATTTCCTGAGCGCTTTGGGGTAAAAAAAGGAAAAAAGTTAAATCCACAACATAAAAGAATTTTAGAAGCGGCTGCTTCCAAAAGATAGTTTAATATACTAAAACTTATTTTTTTGCTGTTAAATTGAAGATAATGTATACATATGCAGAGTGCCCGAAAAACTCCGATTTAGGCTTTTACTTCTTAAAAAGTGATCATAGATACATCCAATAAACCTTTACATAGTCCATTTATGCTTCAGTAAAAAATTAATTTTTTAAAGAACTTATTTACGATAAAATTATTCTGGTCGCAAAAATAACAAATTCCTTGAAATTAATTTCATCCAATTTAAAATTTCATATACGTACACCCTCCAAGAAAAGTAATCGAGTAAGAAATAAATTTCCTACTTTGGTTTCGTATATTAAAAATCATTTATCATAGAATATGAATTAGGCTATGCGTAAATATGAATTTGCATATTACTGCCAAGTTGTGGGTTTTTCAAAATCTCAATTATTTTTCGTAAATCTAAAATAGGAAATTTATCTGTTACTCGAATACTTTTTTGGAGGGTGTACATGTATGCATATATATGTATATAACATATATATACATTATATGCACATAAAATAATGCTTGATTGAACATTGAAGAGTTATTGGCAGTTAAAAAACCTTTTTTTCAACAACACACAATCTAAATTACAGCTTCATCAGAGGCATCGGGAGAGCGGGTAGAGTGTTTTAGACTGGTGAAAATAACGTACAAAATTTCTTCTTTTTCACAGAACAATATAAACACAGCAGAACCATATGATACTCAGGATTGCTGCAAAGACTGCGATTGGTAGTGACGTCTATAGCTCAGTTACGTAATAATCTACTTGACTGGTCCTGGAGATTGTGATGTTTTCAAAATGAAGCTAAGGTGCGGAGCGTTTTATTCATCTACTTACACCCGTATTCACGAAACTTTCTACCAGCTGGTAACAGCCGGATTACCATAGAATCGGATGGTTAAAAAAAAATGGTATTCACAAGGCCAAATCGGCTGGTTACATCTCGTTTTTAACAGACGAATGTAACCAGCCGAATTCGGGTGGTTACCGGCCTGTTACATTCGACGCATGCGCTGTTTACAAACATGGCGGACTACAGCGCTGTTGAAGACAGAAGATATGGAAATTTTAGAATTTATTGATAGATTTGCAAAATTTATGTGTGAGGAGAAAGTAAACGGTTTAGAAGACTTGTGTGTCAAGGATTTTCCAATACATTACCATCAAAGTAAGTAAACGGTAAACAGGCAATAAAGAAAATGTTTTAAATTTACAGCAACCGTGTCAATGAAATTATGGCGCAGCGGTAAAGCGAGCGATTGGCAAGCAGTAGTTCCAGGGTTCTGGCCTCGCTGCGGCCAAAGTTTCACTTCTTGCTCTCTCACCCCCCCCCTTTTTTTTTAACATCTCTTTTTTTTTATTTCTAAAAAAGTAAGGCCCTCTGGGAGGAAGTACTTAACCATTTTAATTAGGTGTATAAATTCGACATTATACTACAATACCATCAAAATCAATCATGATCCCAATCCTGTCAGAAAAAAAGAAATAATTTTATTAATTTTTTATTTTTTTCCCAGCAAGAGCATTGCAAAATTTCATAGACAAAGCCATTTGAATTAGCAGGGGTTAGCTGGGCTGGAACAGGTTTCTTTAATTAGTCCCCTTTCTAAAATTCCTTTAATTGATTTCCCACCCTCCCCCGAAATTTTAGTCAATGAAATTAGTAGTTTTTTTATTTGCATTGATTCTGCAGTTCAACTATAGGTAAAAAAAATTTCAGCGCTACATACCCCCCATCCCCTCCCAATTTTTATTTGCCTACGATTTTGCAAAAGAAGAACATGTAGCTTTGAGACAAAAATTCATTGACATTTGTTTTATCTGTTTCAAGGGGGAAGTAAATGTAAATTTTAACAAAGTCTGTTTTAAGCTTATAGTATTAAATATTTATTTACATACATCCGATAAAATAACTAATATAATTCTTGATTTTTGCATTATTCCATCAATAAAAATACATCAGAGGCATTATTCACTATTAATATTTAAATTGAATACTCTTTTCCCCCGTTCCTGGTTTATTTAAATAAGTTGTACACTTCGTGCTAAGTTATTACTCATAAATTAATCACATGAAAAAAAAAAATCTTATTTTTAATGTCTGACTACAGAGTGATTAAAATGTCTTTATTGTGGGAAAAAACTTGCAATTTCGAGTGGAGATCTGCAATTCCCTTTTTTTTGGGGGGGGGGGGGGAGGGTCCAAAAATTTCTAGTCCTTGATATGAAAAATCAAGAGACAGCCTAGTTCATAACTTCAGTTAAAAATTGAGTAATTGCTACCTCATAAATCATTATTTAAGCAGAACCATCTCAGCACAATCACATTTTAATATTCACGTATATATTTACCCTTTACTGTATAAAATTACAAAAAATTGCAGAGCTTCTCTATGATCCATATTTTTGTGATTAAAGTATGGTCACCAGTAGGTTTCAACATTAGAATTATTACAATTGTATTAAAACATTGTAAAAATATTTGTTTTTTTATGCATTTGAAATTTTAATTATTGATACTCAAAAAAAAAAAAAAAAAAAAAAAAACCATACCATCTCTTACAGTAAAACAAATAAAATATCCCCAGAGTAAGCTCTTAAGTATGTATTCACAAATTTTTAAACAATCGTACTGTTTTTGTCTGTCAGATACATTAAAAAATAAAAATAGGAAACCTTCGAATACCTTTAAAAATTATCTTTTAAAATCAATATATCTTTTAAATTCGTAGGAGTATATAAATAAAATATCAGTTTTTAATTACAAAAAATTCAGCAGAAATCTCCGAAATAAATAATTGAAGTATTTGTGATTATAAAAATACATGAAAACACATTACACTCCTGCTTATTTTCAACTATTTTGGAGCGTTCGCGAAGAGGGGTGAAGTGAAGGGTCGGCAATCAGCTAGTTGGCCAATCACAGACGAGCTTACAAAGCAGAATGCACAAGTACAAGTTAATCGGTGGTCAAACGTTGGTCAGGAAACCAGTGGTTTTAAATAGTTGGTGAATACCGTTCTGAGGTTACCGGTGTGTTACCAGCAAGTAACGGTCAAACGTTAGTTTCATAATCAGGCGGTTACTAGCCGTTTCGTGAATACGACTGTTAGTACTCTTGGTAACCCAGCAGAGCTTCTGAAAAATGCTCCGTAAAACATCTGGTTGTCTTGAGGAAGCGATTTGAACAGATTTGAGTATTAAAAAGAATGCACTTTAAAGTGATTTTAGAAACAGAAGGCGATTCCTAAAAATGGCTACAGATTTACTACAAAGCATGCTAGGGCAATTCCGTTAGTGATGCCCTCAGGGAAGATTGAGGTTTTGGCCTTAGAAGCAGGTTTGTCCATGAGCAGCTCGTACTGGGGGGAGGGGGGAGCTGGGCAATCGCCCCCTCACTTCCATAAGTAATGAGGCCTTGCCCCCTGAATTTTTAATGTTCAAAAGCAAAGGTCCATCGGAAAACGATGGAGGGCAACCTAACACATAAACCGAGAAAAGAACATGAGTACGAGCTAGCAAGAGTTTGCCTCTGAAGGTCATTTAATCAATAATTAGATAAGATCATTTAATCAATAATGACGTTGAAATCCAGTACTATATAGCCCACTTAGAAAAAGAAAATCAGCTTTATCCATCAAGCATCTTTCCTGAATCCTCACTTTTTTGGTGCACCAGCTGCCTATGGGCTGGCCCAGGTACTATTTCTATCTATCCTGTAGATCGCGCTTCAAGTCCCAGAATTTATTGACACGTATTTAACCTCCTATATCAACGGCAAAAAATGCACCATTTTGTAACCTTTTGCAATTTTCAATTCCTTTAACTGGTGAGTAATAAGTTATAAATAATCTTTACTAATTGTTTATAAAATAAAACTTAACATTTTAAAGCATACTAGTCAGAAATGTTACTCTCCAAAGTGGCATTTCGAGCTATTTCTTTTGTGAAATACTCTGAAAAAATATTTCACTGACATCTAGAAATTAATTAGCGGAACTAGAATTTGTGAGTCTGAGTACTCCCTATAAATACTAGATCGTAGGACGAGGCACTTATGAACACACTTATCAAATTTTTAGATCTCTCCTTTACCAGCTGGTGCTTGTACTCAGATGAAAATGTCTGTAAATCGTTGCGCACGCTCGTGGGTAGATTCACAAACGGTAATTCTAAAGCTCCAATAATCGAACGATAATTTCTCCTTACACAAACATGAACTCATCTGGATGACAAGGAGAGCATGTAATTAAGTGGGAATGGTATTTAACTGTTGTTGGAGAAGGTAAGGAATGATTCTTGCAATTACTTTTGTGAGTGATGGGAAAGGCTGTTGATCCAAGCGAATTGGATAGAAGGCAGATCGTAATGGCCCGAAGACTCGGAACGAGTATCTCCGAAACTGCACGACTGGTCGGTTTTTCACGATCTGACGTTGTTAGTATTTTTAAAAAGTGAATAGATGACGGCGAGACATACAGTAGACGCCAAGATGTTGGGCGTCCAAGCGTCATCACAGAAAGAGGACGTCGGAGACTGTCACGCCTAGAACAGCAAAATTGCGATAGACAGTGGATCACATGACAGCCTAGTATAATGCTGGTCCAAGTACAAGTGTTTTGGAACACACAATTCACCGGATACTGTTGCATATGGGACTGCGGAGCAGACGTCCCTCTCGTGCGCCTCTGCTTACTAAGCGTCATTGTCAACTACGCCTACAGTGGAACCGGGAACATCGAGACTGGACCACGGATATGTAGAAGAGGGTTGCCTGGTAGGATGAATCCCCGTTTCTCCTTCATCACGTCGATAGTCGTGTCAGGGTCGGTCGTCTGCTCTCTACTCCTCGTGAACTCAGAGCTGAAACACCACCTTGGTAGACAATGTATCTTGACTTTGTGTGGCCGCTGCTTAAATATATTATGCAACTTTCTCGAGTATCTACCAAGAACTAGTGGTATCCATGTTCAGGCGAGTTGCAGTTGTTTTAAAGGCCAAAGGAGGCGTAACGTGTTATTGAGTAGGTAGTCATAATGTAATGACTCTCAAGAAATCTAGTTTATATACATGTGTCTTTAAGGTAATTATATATTCGTGAGACATGTAATTCTAGTACATACGAAGGCTGTAAGTTAAATAGTGGCTACTTAACATAGGAACTCACAGAAGAACCCGTATGCGCAAGCAAGATATGGTAGCGGTGAGGTGGCGTTGTTCTCAATGTGTAGAGTGCAAAAAACTGCCGATCTAGTTAAAGGGTAGTTGTTGTATGGATTTAAAGTGAAGAGTTTCGTTTCTATCGCTCTAAAACATATTTTTAAAAGGTAATCAGCGGTCGTGGCTTAAAATAGAGGTTTCGGTGGCAAAAAATGTAACAGAATATTATCGAGGTTTACTGGAAGCCTGTGACGAATGTGTATTAACGTTTAGGACGGTTGCACGATGGGGGGAGAGGGTGTGATTCTTACGCATGCTGTGCCTGCAAGACAAACTGTCAACGCAGACCACTATTTCCGATTTCTACAGCACCATCTGCGCATGGTTATGCGGCGCAAGCGTTCACGTTTACTGCAAAACAATCTCCCTATCGTGTAGCATGGCAATGCTCGTTTTCATGTCGCAAACATTGTCACTCTCCTGTTGCAACGGTGACAGTGGAAAAACTTGGAACACCCTCCCTACTCACCTGGCATGCCTGGTACTCACCTGGCATGCCTGGCATGCTTCCTTGTGACTTCGAAGTCACAGGAGCCCCTCCTATGCCGCCCGTTTCATGACGTTGCATCTCTACTCCGCGCACTAGGGCGCTCCGTTGCTGACTTCAACAATCCACACCTTGCCAGTGGTTTCCAACGTTTTCCCGACATTTGATCTAAAGGTTGTAATCTTTGATAGTAGGTACACAGAAGGAATGTAACGGAATTGTACTTGTAAGTACATTAAAAATTGATTTATACCTATGTTGTCATTTCTTAATTTACAACCCTCGTATATCACAGTGTATAATAGTTTGTATAGTGTACAGTAGAAGTATATATTATTGTGAAAAGAATTTTTAATATATTGGTGATGATGGCAGTATTCGTAAAATAATTTATAGAAGCAGAGCCGTAGAGAATTAAAAAATGTGGCGCATGTCATTGATAGTGGTTGGTATTTGATGAATTAGTTGAACACAGGGTTGTTCCCTGATTTACGTATTTTCCTTCTAACTTCTTTACAAACATACACACACATCTAGAATACTTGAGCATGCAGTAAACATCTTTATCGAAGGAAAAGAAAACGATCATCAACATGCAAGGTGTGAATAATTCCTTGCACTAAATAAAACATCACTTCCGAACTCTCCCTAATAGCACGGATGGTCACAAAAGAGTCGCTGTGACGTCACAGAGGGTCACAATTGTCACAGGACTGTCACATACTACTCACATTGTGACTTGTGAATGATGTGACTCTACTGTGTAGTCACTGTGAAGTTTATTTGTGACCAGTCACCAGGTGACGTCTCCGTGAAGTCACCATGTGACTAGTATGTGATCGGTCGCTAAGTGACTCCACTGTGAAGTCACCATGTGACTAGTATGTGATCGGTTGCTCAGTGACTCCACTGTGAAGTCACCATGTGACCAGTATGTGATTGTTCGCTCAGTGACTCCCCTGTGAAGTCACTGCGTGACTATTTTGTGACTACTAATTTTTTTGTACTTCAAAATGACGTCACACAGCCGCTTTTCACTCATTTTTTCTAATATTTTGTGGCAATTTCTTTCGTGAAACATTTAATAAATAAATCCGAAAATAGTAATTCAATAAAACCTCGCAGTTATGTAGTAATGGAATTTAGTTTAATTTATTAATGTTTAAATTATTTCGTTTAAACAAGACAATATTATTTACAAAAAAATATTATTCTTAAAAATATTACAGTTGAGAGTTCTAATCACAATGGTGAAAACTAAGTATCTGTGAGTAAAATTAACAATTTCTTTCATATCCCCATGGCATATATGTTTCGTTAGCGTAATATAAGGTTTAAATTTCGGATGGGGGGGGGCTATCCGGTATTTTCAACCTTATTGTTACTAGAGTAAATACAAATGTCTCAAAATTGCTGTTTTTTAATAATTGCTTTAAGTTTTCAGATCCCCCCCCTTTCAAATACGTCTCTGGTATGTTTGAAAGTTCCACTACGAAAAATTTGAGGTAAAACTTTGGGTCTAAGTCAAAAATACTTTATATATTTTATCTAATGCATGTTTTTCCAATTAATTTTACTTTTTTTTATATGAAATCCCTTTTAGGCAAAATATAGCAAAAATATGAATCTTATCCCTCATACCTTAATATATATCAAACCCCACATGTCGCACATTACAAATTTATTTCTCATAACCGAATAAAAAATTTCAATAAATCATTAGTTTTTTCGGATGAATACTTAAATGAAACGGCACATTATCTCATGAAAATAATTTATGTGGAAAGAGAAAGATTTCCTAGATTTTTAATTTATATTTATTAATTATGATATTTTTTATATTATTTATGAAATACTCACAGAATATAAAATTTATTTATAAAATAAATATATATATTTATATATGAAACTTATTTATAAAATACTCGCAGAAAAATTTTAAATTTCCAAAAGAAGCCGTCAGAACTAGCTTTTGCAGCAATCAGTTTACTTTTAAAGGATCTCGAGCAAGGTAATCACAGCGTTGTGGTAAGATGCGAGGCTACTAACCGTTAGCTCCACGGTTCGATTCTGGACCTCAACTTGCCTGAGAGTTTAGTGCTGCCATCTGGTGTTTATTTTCGGTAACTCTTTTTCCCCGAGTTTTTTCGCTGTTGCAAAACTGTCCCATCGTGACTTCTCTGAACGGTAATAATGCGACTACACAGCGAGAGGACATAGCGACTCTGGCGTGACTTTGCTGTGGAGTCGCGGCGACTGTTTGTAACTGTATTGTGACAGTATTGTGTGGTCGCATATCAGTCACAGGGGACTGTTGTGCTATTAGGGATATAGATGAAGGCGAATGAAAATGCATTTTTTCTTAAATCACCGTAATTGAAGAAAAGAGATTATTGACGATAATGACAATTTTTTATTTTCAGGATCACATCACAATATAGGCTTCTAGGTTAAATTGCACACGATTAATATTGAAGTAAGGAGCAACAACATATTTTCACATAAAATTAGAATATATTATGGGCACGGACAGAGGCACAAGCCCCGAAGGGCAAGTGCTTGTCCAAACCTCCAACGCAGCTCTACTCTGCTCGCTGACTTACAACTGAATGCCCATATTCAAAGATGCACAGGGGGGTATGTCACGAGGTCAACTATTACATATGTAAGAGAGAAAAAAAGGAACACGAAAGACTTTACTAGAACATTCGATGCATGCAGCTGCTAAAAAAAAAAAAAAAAAAAACACTGCGGTCTGGGAGCAGTGCAGTACTGCAAGTTAGGCTTTCATATAAATAAGTGCAAAAATAGGATGGGAAGAAAAAAAATATAAATAAAACAGATTGCAGCTGTAAGTTTGATTAGCATAGCAGAAGGTAGGAAATTGAAATGATTAAAAGTGCGTTATTGCCTTACAAATAAAATGGATGAAAGGAAATTTGAAAGCTTTAAAAAGAGTTACTGTTAAAAACTTATAATTAATTAAATTTAGAATAGACTATTAGTTTAAATTTAGACAATATTAATTAAGATTTGTATTAATAATTTTTTATAAAAAATATGCACGTTGTGTCAACGTGACATATAGTGTTTGTGTTTGTGGATTCAAATCGTTTCTATCGATTTTATTATCCCCTATTCACAAAATGCTCTCAGTTTCGACTTTCTTTACACAGCTTATTCATGAATAATTTTCATTAAGGAATGCATCTGTATAGAACAATAAGAAACAAATGTACAAAATATATATTCATGATTAAGTAATGAGGTCTATGAAATACAAGAAAAGTTCTTAGGACATTTAAAAAAAAGATTTGTTTTAAAAAGAAGTTTTTTCTGGTGAACTCATTACATTACAAGCTAAATTTTACTCTTTAAAATTGCTCCCTTTAATCAGCTATTGAATAGTTCAAATAAAATACAAGTTTTACGAGTTTTTCCAATAAAAATCTGTTTTATTACTCGTTTTCTAATTAACTTAAATGACTTTGTTCTCCAAGGAGTAATCAGTGAATGTTTTTGTACATGATTTTATTTTCTTTCACGTTGTGGTAGTATGTTATTTTTGCAGTGGTTTCAGGAATGATTTTTGAAGCTTATGGCATTATATTTTTAGAAATAGTAGATATATTTGCTGTGCATTGTGTTGTAAATTTGACAAGTACATTTAATATTATTTTTAAATAATATATTGTCATATGTTTCTTTAAAATTTAATGTCAATATTCTTTTTCGAAAGTTTTTGCAAGATGTGGTACAGAATCAGTTATGGAATTTTAGAGGTCCAAGATAAACAGCAGTAGAAGAGGTGGGGAATGGTTAATTTGCGAAATTATGAAGGATTTAACTTAAATAAAATGCTTTCTGAAACATGTTTTACAAATTTAAATAAAAAATTATTGCATAAATTAAATGGCTTCTAAAAAGCTTTTCAGAAATATTGTAGAATTATAATTCTTGCAGAAACTACTAAACCCCATTTCTCTGCTCCGAAAAGCTGGCGTGTATGTTTAGGTGTGCCTGTTTAAAATGTCAGTGTCTAGAAGTTTGTAGAAAATAACCGTATATCAAAGTTGTGAAGGAAAAATACACTTTATTGCTTATTAGATATCCTCGAGCAATGTTCACAATTTAAAGCAATTGCCTTACACACGATTGTCTCAATGTCCATTTTTTTTTCAAATTGGACTAAAGGACTACTCGCCTTTTGTCATTGTGATTTTGTGAGCTCAATGAACGGATGCCACATGCCTATGTATATTCATCATTACTTTTTAAAAATATATTATTTAAGATT
>JAWZYV010005465.1:0-341600 GCA_038373885.1 Cheiracanthium punctorium
AGTGAAGACTATATATTTTGTATGGCAAAAAATTCCTCATGGGGGGGGGGGTTATGACCCCCCTAACCCCCCCCCCCCCGTTGGCTACGCCCCTGCTCCAACCCAATATTAACCCTTTAACTCGCTGTGTTCCCGCTCTGGGAATTTGACTGACTGACGTTTGACTTGATCTTGACTCTGACATTTTGACTGTTGCCAGTCACGAAGAATAGATTGGATTTCTATAAAAAGAGTGGCGGGTGACCTAGCTCCACGAGAATCCTTTACTTTTGAGCACGTCCTTTCCCGTAACAAAAAGGGTCACGATTCTTTTTAAACAACACTGACATCTGCTGAAAATTGGAAGAATGCGAGAACAGCTGGATGGATTGCCTCATGCTGAAAAAGGCACAGCCGTTGCCATCGCTCTACTTAACGACCAGCACGAGGGCGGACGATCGGAACGTTCATCGCGTGTCACAGATCGAGAGACCCTTTTTTGACGGCAGCTGGCTGTGGCACGCGATGAACGTTTCGATGGCAACCGCTGTGCCTTTTTCCAGCATTGGGAAAGGGTTGCGCCTCAAAGGGTTAAAGGAAAAATTCTCAAACGAAAGAACTGTACAATGACAAGAAAGGAATCCTTATCATAACTGCCAACTTCTTCGATTTTTCCGTACAATGTGCGAATTCCTTACTGGTTGTAATGATCATTGAGGACTAACGGAATTGTTCTTTTTATTTTTGTTTGTTTGTGGGGGGGGGGGTAAAAACCCTGCCCCGTTGAGGAAAACGGAAAGCAGCCAAGCATCATTTCAGGTGAGGCCTGCTTTTGACGTCGGGGGCCTAGGGACTCGAGGAGTCTTCAGACGTCTCTGGCTTGGAGTATTGATATGAAATATATAAAACTGTCTGTAAAAAACACGCACAACAAGGTACTTACCTGTGAGTACGATCGTTTCGGCCGAAAAAATCTTCAGCCTTCATCGGCTGTCATCGCACAGTCTCATAGAATAGCGAGGACTGAGAGATGAAAAAGGTAGGTGCAAAAATCTGCTTTCAGAAAAATTTCCTCTCGTTCATTTTTTAAAAATTGCACATTTTAAAATTGCGTACGACCCCCGTAAATAAAAATTCCCGATGAGTAAAATGGGCCCCCATACACTCTTGAGGTGATGGTAAAATTGGAGAATTATATTAAAAAAAAAAAAAAAAATCACAGATATGAATATAAATATGTGCTGACATAAACCATTTTTCCATGACTCACGAATCGGGTCGAATGATCGCATTGGAGGGGTCGTGCCGAAATGACCTAAGAAAACATTTTTTCCCACTCTAGCAATGATCTTTGGCAATTCAAATTCATGGATAGCCCCCAATCATCATTGCTTAAAAATATCTCTCGAGACATTTTATCATGGAAGGCTGAAATTTTGTACATCCTCTCAGTTTACGGGGGACATGTTACTGATTGAGAGGTGTGTTTTTTTGTACAGGGGTCTTATACAAATTAAAAAAGTGTGCCTTTTTTGAAAATGAACGAAGGGAATTTTTTCCGAACTTAAATGTTTCTTTCCATTTTATTTTGAACTATTTTTTTTCGATTTACCTTGTCCACTTATTATCTCTAACAGATAAAGCTTGTTACCCCCTTTTTTGGGCACATCTTGTATTTTATTTTAAAAAAATATGCGCACCATTATGGGTGTGTTTGTAGTATATTAAATTACATACATTTTGGGGATGCACTTCCTTTGATCTTCATTTAAAACTGAGATGAAATACTTCTATCCCAGTTTTACATTTAAGTTTTGCGCGGGGATGTGCCAGCTGCTCCAAATTGTGCCAAATCAATCCTGATGTGCCAGTCTGCTACAAAAAGATCGTTTTCGGACATTTTTGCTCCAAATTCAGCAAAACTGCTACATTTTTAATTTTCCCATATATGTTTAAACATTTGTAAATCTCCCGCATTTTTACAAAAGTCATCACATATTCTAAGCATTCTAATTTCAATCTTTCTCTATTAATCTTAAAAATGAATATTTTTTCTTTGGCATCCCTTTGTTTAATCCTCCAATGCCTTAAGAGTAAAAATTGACCTCTGTTTTAGATTTAATTTTTTTATTAGCTGCTGATGGTAGTTAACCTATTTGTGCCCAGATATTTTTGAAACTTTCTTTGATTTTTGCTAATACCAGCAGTAATAGATAAATTTCTGATGTCAATTTCTTGAGCAAGGGATGATTTCTTTTAAAATCATTATGTATAAAAATTGAAATGTCAACATCCTACTGCGTCGTGTTAAAATGTTATGTAGAGTTGAGGTTCTATACTCGTGAATAAAGGCTAGGAAAAATAAATAACGCTTTCGACTGATAGCAAAAATGCCGTCTCAAAAAAGGGGCGCTAGGCATAAATGGGTTAATATAGTTTAGAAATATTTTATTTTTGATTTAAAATAGATATTTTGTATAGCAATGTATAAAATAACAATTTTTTATTTATTTCATAAGCTTCTGAGTCCCCCTCCCCTCGCCCCCAGAAAAAAAAAAAAAAAAAACTGGTTTCTGTTATAAGCTAAGAGCTTTTAAGAACCTCCTTAATTTTCATTTTTTTGATTGGCATTCTTTAATGACTTTTCTCTTTCCCTCCAAAAATAAATTTTGTATTTCAAAATTGACATTCTTACGCTCCAAAAAGTGACTTTTTCTTGCTCCAAATTGCTCCACTAATCTGTTTTTCTTGCTCCAAAAATGTCTTTTTTCTTGCTCCAAAATTTAACTTCAGCTGGCACATCCCTGTATGGCGGCTTCTCGCCCAGTGTCGAAGATATCATCCAGCTGCGTTCCGTGTTTCAAACTTATTTTTGTCGCCGAATTCGGCGATGTATTGCCGTAAGTTGCCACTTTTGTCGAGATAGTTTTCGAAGTTTCTCTCATGTCCCGAACAATGATTGGCTTTGATTTCCACGGACCTGAATGTATTGAAAAATCTTTTGGGTGACCCTGTCCGTTACCTAGACCCATTCCGTTAGAGAAAGATGCCCAACTGCATGTTACCGCAGTCCTCAACATTGTGAACGGGTAAGTGAATTCGGCGTTTATGACCCCACATTGCTACGCGATTGCGATTCCTAATTTTGTGCCCTACCGCTCCCTAAAGTTCTTCCCAGTGATCATGAGACACCCTGTGCCTATACACATACACCCACTCTAGCCAATAGTCCGAATGAAGGAGGAAATGTCATGTGCGAAGGAAGTGTGCACACAATAGTGCATGAAAGTTTGTCCCTTTTCCGGAGGTTTTTCAGCGAGGTATCCATCATCATCTCTTCTACAGATGGTGGGACGCTTGCTTCAAGCTACAAGGTGACTTTGTCTGGCCTATCTCTTACCCTGCATTACTTCTTTCTTTCGTATACTCATTCATGTTAATATCACTTAACTGTTTGTTAAATCACCTGTAGTGCCACTTTCATTTGGGCGACCCTTGTATATTTTAAAGTATTTCCATTTCTTAGGCTCATAACATCCGTAAAAATGTCTGCAAAATGGTACTTTAGCAAAACGCCCGAGCTTAAATTTAAAAGAAAAGTTTTATTGTGTCAGTTGTATTCTGATACAGTGGAACCCCGATCTATCGTTCCCACATTCATCGCTGACATAATATTTTTTGTGTCATTATATTGCAATGATCTCATGTTAGTACATATGACGCAAACTTTAAGTCAAGAGTGAAATATTTTTTTCTTTTCTAGATTCCACATCCCTGGAATTAATTCGAATTACACATGTGAGGAAAATTTCCGTTTCCTACTGTGCGAAGAATGGGCACGCAGCTAGTGTAATCATATAAGGTAAAAAAACTATTTAAAATTTAAATTTAAATTTTTGTTCCATTACCTGTATTTTTTTAATTTTTTATAACTGAATTTGTAACTTATTTTGATAGCCGACACTCTAACTATGCTAATGTAATCATAAAATGTACAAATTTATTTTAAAATTTAAAAATTATGAGCCATTCAGTGGCGTAGCCAGAAAATTTTCATGTGGGGGGGGATTACGACTGCTGAAACTCACATATATGCATATATGTGTGTGATAAGGGAGTGAAGAATATACATTTTGTATGGCAAAAAATTCATCATGGAGGTTATGACCCCCCCCCCAACTTAATTAATTCTTGAATGGCAGACAAACATTAAAATTTAATATACAATTTCAACAGTTTTACCATATTAAATGTTATTCATTTTTGGAAGAACGCATGAACATTGTTGAGTTTGTGATTTTTTTTTTTTTTTTTTTTTTTTTCCCCACTGGAATTTAGATTTTGATGAGTGATGTGTGGATGTATTTTTTGTCCTACATACAAAAGGACAAAAAATACACCCTCATTGATCGTTTTATTTCTATGGTCCCTGCACAAGTTGTATTTAAATAACAGGGTGTCTACCATCATGCAAAGGTCACGAAAGTCACGGAAAAGTCAAGA
This sequence comes from Cheiracanthium punctorium, assembly GCA_038373885.1. NCBI lineage: Eukaryota > Metazoa > Arthropoda > Arachnida > Araneae > Cheiracanthiidae > Cheiracanthium > Cheiracanthium punctorium. The sequence goes on from JAWZYV010005465.1 coordinate 4,483, forward strand.
ATTAGAAAAATGGTCAAGAAATGAAGCACTAGGTCACGATTAGCGACTCAACTCCCTTTTTCCGTTTCATTCAAATTCTTAGTTGACGATTTTCGTAACTCAATTTTCTAAACTTTTGTGCACCATTTTTACAGTTTTGCTAATAAACGTACAGTTTACCGCATAATTCTGTCGATCTTTGTTGTAGAGATATTTAATTTTGAAATCGGGGCTTATTCGCTGATCACCCATTATATTAATAGTGTTGAATTTAAAAGTATCATTTTTCTTCATTCTATCAGTATGATGCAGGGGTGCAGAAACTGTTTTTACTCTCAACATTTCCCTCAATCCCTATGCAAATTTCCCCAAAATTTTATGATATGTTTATAGACTTGCATAAGTTCTGTATTACCATAAGTGTAAAAGTATTTGCAATGTACAACCTACATACATGTTTACTAAATAGCAATGGGTCCAAGTTAAGAGAAAGCAAACTGCTGATCAGTGAAAAAGTTGAAAAAAAAATCGCTTTAAAAATAGGAATGGGAAAGAATAACTCGAAGAATTTTGTAATTCATTGTTAAAATCGAAATCAGTTGTATATTTTCTGCAAAATTTCCCCCTATCCTAGATTGCCGGATCGTACATATTCTGCATCCCTGGCACGAATGTATTTTTGATATTAGTGTTTCGTATTTGTTATGGTCAAGAAAAGGTCAAGAAAAAGTCAAGAAAAGGTCAAGAAATCAAGCTTACTTTATATGGTAGACACCCTGAATAACGTTCGTCAAAACATCCTTTTCCCGCGTTCATTCTACCAGTGAATGAATCCATAGGGAATCCCATCTGATGAATCCATAGGGCATACAAACTTATTTATTTTCTGGTATGATTTCTTGGGTTGATGATGGTGTACGTAAAGAGTTGTTACATGAAGCAGAGCATGCAGTGTGAAATTTAGAGATTATATTTCCTTTAATATAGGCGCAGCGACGTATCTTAAGAATGGAAGTAATGTCTGATGATGCAAAATATATAAAAATAACGGCGAAGAATAATATTCCTGCCGATGAGACAGCCTACACTAGTGACAAGTTTATCGAACGCAATTATAGTATTTGAAATTGTGTGAACTTTTATATACAAACATGAAAACACACAGGGTGTCTACCATCATGCAAAGGTCACGAAAGTCACGGAAAAGTCAAGAATTGGCAAAAAGGTCAGGAAAGTCAAGAAAAGGTCAAGAAATGAAGCACTAGGTCACGATTAGCGACTCAACTCCCTTTTTCCATTTCATTCAAATTCTTAGTTGACGATTTTTGTAACTAAATTTTCTAAACTTTTGTGCACCATTTTTACAGTTTTGCTAATAAACGTACAGTTTACCGCATAATTCTATCGATCTTTGTTGTAGAGATATTTAATTTTGAAATCGGGGCTTATTCGCTGATCACCCTGTATATTAATAGTGTTAAATTTAAAAGTATAATTTTTCTTCATTCTATCAGTATGATGCAGGGGTGCAGAAACTGTTTTTACTCTCAACATTTCCCTCAATCCATATGCAAATTTCCCCAAAATTTTATGATATGTTTATAGACTTGCATAAGTTCTGTATTACCATAAGTGTAAAAATATTTGCAATGTACAAGCTACATACATGTTTACTAAATAGCAATTGGTCCAAGTTAAGAGAAAGCAAACTGCTGATCGGTGAAAAAGTTGAAAAAAAATCGCTTTAAAAATAGGAATGGGAAAGAATAACTCGAAGAATTTTGTAATTCATTGTTAAAATCGAAATCAGTTGTATATTTTCTGCAAAATTTCCCCCTATCCTAGATTGCCGGATCGTACATATTCTGCATCCCTGGCACGAATGTATTTTTGATATTAGTGTTTCGTATTTGTTATGGTCAAGAAAAGGTCAAGAAAATGTCAAGAAAAGGTCAAGAAATCAAGCTTACTTTATATGGTAGACACCCTGAATAACGTTAACGAAACCCGCATTGATCGTTCGTCAAAACATCCTTTTCCCGCGTTCATCGTTGTACCAGTGAATGAATCCATAGGGAATCCCATCTGATGAATCCATAGGGCATACAAGCTTATTTATTTTCTGGTATGATTTCTTGGGTTGATGATGGTGTACGTAAAGAGTTGTTACATGAAGCAGAGCATGTAGTGTGAAATTTAGAGATTATATTTCCTTTAATATAGACGTATCTTAAGAATGGAAGAAATGTCTGATGATGCAAAATATATAAAAATAATGGCGAAGAAAAATATTCCTGCCGATGAGACAGCCTACACTAGTGACAAGTTTATCGAACGCAATTATAGTATTAGGTTGTAACGAAAGTTTCCCGCCACCGCAAACATCGTCAGCACACAGTTCTCGTTGGCGTATTGGCTCCTATTTTGTCAAACGATTTTTGGCATTTGAAAGAAAGAGGTTTACTTTATAACACTGCGTTGTGAAATCTGTAAAAAATAGAGTTATCATTCAGTATAAGGTGTCCCAAATAGAACTATCCCTCTAGAGGATTAGAACCATTTCCAGTTGTGTTGCAAAAAGTCAGCTACCGAATATCAACGAATGATGAGTACAGCTTTAAGTACTAGTGTTGTATCATGTGACACTGTGCAGGTTTGGTACCGAAAGTTCAAAAACAGTTATCTAAGGAGTTAGAAGTGAGTATTTCAGGCAGATAGGGCGGAAAACTTTCGTTACAACCTGATATTTGAAATTGTGTGAACTTTTATATACAAACATGAAAACACAGAAATGGCAAGAAAAATATTGTAAATCTTTAAAATTTTCGTTTAATTAAAAAAATTAAGGAAAAACCCAGTGTAAAGTGACTGATTTTTCAGAAATAAATATCACTTAATTTTCTTCAACTCCAATTTGTTTCTTTTACAGTTTGGTAACAAATTAGTATTTTTGGTATGAATAATTGTGTGCATTCATAAATATTGTTTTCTTCATACTTTGACTTTAACCCGCATTCGTCGTTTTCCCACATGCATAATTTTTACTTTCCGAACATGTACCAGGAAAGTATTGTCATCATGAAAAAATTCGACTTCGAGATTTGGGTGTTTTTACACGTTTTGGGGGCTTCTGAATCCATTTATGCTATTTTTACGAGATGTATGTATGTATGTGTGTTTGTGTGTATGTGAGTGAACACGATAGCTCCTGAACGGGGCATGCGATTGAGCTCAAATTGGGTATATATGTTATAAACCACCGTCGCAAGACCGGTATTGATTTGGGTGTGTATAGGACTTATAGTTTTTCTACAGGGCTACGACCCAGATTTCTTTTACATTATGGCCTATGGGGAGACATTCTTGAAAGTGCGCTAGCGTTTAAACGGTACATTCCATTGAGCTTAAATTTGGTATATATATATTTGAATGATTCATCGATTCAAATTTATTTAAATGCTTGGTAAGGATCTTAATCGTAAGTGTTCGGAAAGTCGAGTGGAGTCACTCCAGATTTTTTTTTCTACGCAGCCCTTGAAAAACGATAGATCGAGGTTCTACTGTATCCGAAATCTTCTTTGGGGAGGAATGAACCAGTTTAGTAACTTCGACCATCTTGTTGGAAAAGTTGACGTTTTTACGTGTGGGAAAAAAAAAAATGAAAATAGGACAGTGCTCGCCTTCAAACAAAACAAAATTAAAAAATAATTTCACCCCATTCCACTGGAGAGGTTTTATTCTCAAAACCAATTTCTTTACAGTATTTTATCGAACTGTCATAACATCATCATCATCATAATTTTTGAAAACTGTATTTTTCTCGAGAAACCAAAATCTTAAAAATCTCATTTTGAGTAAATAAGCAAAAACTGAATTGAAATATTGCGCTTTATCCAAAAAATAACTTGTATTAAAACTCCTGTAAGTTTTAAGCGAGATATCAGAAAAAAACCCAAACTGATTTAGAAAGACACGAAACATTGATTTGACATAAAGTCCAAAAACAGAAAATTCGATTTTTGTTCCGAATTCACGTTTTCAAGATAGGCAGGCACCTTAACCCTTTAACGCGCAGTGGTTTCGCTCTGAGACCACCAAACTGTTGACGTTTTGACTGTTGAAGGTCACGAAGAATAGATTGGATTTCTATAAAAATAATTGCGGGTGACAGAGCTCCACGAGAATCCTTTACTTTTGAGCACGTCATTTCCCGTAAAAAAATTGTCACGATTCTTTTTAACACCACTGACATCTGCCGGAAAATGGAAGAACGCGAGAACAGCTGGATAGATTGCCCAATGCTGAGCACAGCCAGCTGTCGTCAAAAAAGGGTCTCTGGATCTGTGGCACGCGATGAACGTTTCGATCGTCCGCCATCTTGCTGGTAGTTAAGTCGAGCGATGGCAACGGCTGCCCTTTTTTCAGCATTGGGAAAGGGTTGCGCCTCATAGGGTTAATGTATTCTTTCGTACACAGTTTGGCTTAGCTACTGAATCCTTTTGAAAATGCGTTTCTTGTCATTATTTTAACACGATGAAATCTTACTTGCTACCCCCGTAAATTTTGTGAAAGGAAACCTGGAGGTATTTTTTTTTTTTGTAATTTAAATTTTAAAAAATCTGGAGTGACTCCACTCGACTTTCCGAACACTTACGATTAAGAACATGACCAAGCACTTAAATAAATTTGAATCGATGAATCATTCAAACATATATACCGAATTGAAACTCAATCGAATGCACCGTTTAAACGCTTGCGCACTTTCAAGAATGTCTCCCCATAGGCCATTATGCCATAACATAAAAGAAAGTTTTGTCGTAGTCCTTTACGAGAACTATAAGTCCTATACACACCAAAATCAATACCGGTCTTAGGATGATGGTTTATAACATGTATACCGAATTTGAGCTCAATAGAATGTATCGTTTAAACGCTAGCGCACTTTCAAGAAATTCCCCCCATAGGCCATCATGTAAAAGAAATCTGGGTCGTAGCCCTGTAGAAAAACTATAAGTCCTCTACGCAACAAAATCAATACCGGTCTTGCGACGGTGGTTTATGACCTATATATCCAATTGGAGCTCCATCGAATGCTCCGTTCAGGAGCTATCGTGTTCACTCACATACACACAAACACACACACACACACACACACACACATACATACATACATCTCGTAAAAATAGCATAAATGGATTCAGAAGCCCTCAAAACGTGTCAAAACACCAAAATCTCGAAGTCGAATTTTTTTATGATTACAATACTTTCCTTACAGGGTACATGTTCGGAAAGTAAAAATGAAATACATTTCAACATGTAATGATGTATTGCACAAGAAAGCCCAAAGAACAGTGAAACAAAAGGGTAGAATATTATAGATATCTGTTTTACTTAACCCTTTAACGCGCAGTGTTCCCCCTCTGGGAACTCCCAACTCGGACGTTTTGACTGTTGCCAGTCACGAAGAATAGATTGGACTTCTATAAAAATAGTTGCGGGGGGGGGGGCATAGCTCCACGAGAATCCTTCAATTTTGAGCACGCCCTTTCCCGTCAAAAAAGGGTCACGATTATTTTTAACAGCACTGACATCTGCTGAAAAATGGAAGAATGCGAGAATCGCTGGATAGATTGCCCCATGCTGAAAAAAGGGCAGCCGTTTCCATCGCTCGACTGAACGACCCGCAAGAGGGCGGACGATCGAAACGTTCAGCGCGTGCCACACATCTATTGACCGTTTTTTGACGACAGCTGGCTGTGCCGCACAGCCTGATGCCGTCAAAAAAAGGGTCTCTATCGATCTGTGGCACGCGATGAACGTTTCGATCGTCCGCCCTCTTGCGGGTCGTTCAGTCGAGCGATGGAAACGGCTGCCCTTTTTTCAGCATTGGGAAAGGGTTGCGGCTCAAAGGGTTAAGAGAGGTGCTCCGGTAATTGAGTTTGTCAAGTTTGCTAGTCTAACCAATTTTGAAGTTTTGGGGTAATTTTTTTAGAGCCATGTATACGAAGAATGTAAATGTAAAACTCGCATTTTCCATAGTTAAATTCTAGCTTCACCAGACTTCTTACATTTTAGGACGATATGCAAGTTCCTGCGATGGCAACAAATATATCGAACAAAAAAAGAAAAAAGTGCCATTATATCGGTTTTTAAGTTTTTTGCACTTTTCTAAGAACTTAAAGAGAAGTCTGTAAGAAAGTTCAATTCGTGAATTAAATGAAGAAGGTGATGTGATGAAAATCACATATTTAATAATAATTTTTATTTGTGTTTACTTTCTTAAAATTAATATAGTTTAAATCAAGCTTATTTTAACTTTAAATTCTCTTCTTTTTTTTTTTCTACACCGGCTTTCAAAATTTTGTATTACGCTTTTTTCCCCACATTTTGAATTACAGTTAGCTGCTTACCTATCTATGCTTAAGTTATTCCTTCGCCCTTTGCTCTATGTCAATATGTTCGTTACATTTCTTTAGCTTTTCTAGCTGTTAAGAAACATCTTTTTCTCGTGCAGAACATTTACGCTTAATCAGTATGCATCTATGCTTTATGTCTTTCTATACGCGTACGTCACTTTATTCCTTTCATTACCAAATATGGACATGGACTCACATCAGTTAAAATTCTGCTGAACTCATTTCTATCCCACAGGTTTACTGTAATTTTGGCTATCTTTATCCTCCATAATTGGGTGGCTAGCGCTTTGTTACGTCTTGCTGTTCTCTCCGTTAACCAGGAATATTCTGCGGTTTTTCGGCGTCTTTAACCCTTTGAGGCGCGACCCTTTCCCAATGCTGAAAAAGGGCAGCCGGCTGCCGTCAAAAGAGGGTCTCTATAGATCTATGGCACGCGATGAACGTTTCGATCGTCCGCTCCCGTGCTGGTAGTTCAGTCGAGCGATGGCAACGGCTGCCCTTTTTTCAGCATTGGGCAATCGATCCAGCTGATCTCGCATTCTTCCATTGTTCAGCAGATGTCAGTGCTGTTAAAAAGAATCGCGACCCTTTTTTTACGGGAAAGGACGTGCTAAAAAGTGAAGGATTCTCGTGGAGCTCTGTCACCCGCCACTATTTTGATAGAAATCCAATCTATTCATCGTGACTGGCAACAGTTAAAACGTCCGAGTTGGGTGTTCCCAGAGCGGGAACACTGCGCGTTAAAGGGTTAATAATGAATGTATTATTGTCTCTCGTTTGCGCGTTCTTTTAATATGCCAAGTTTAACTTTCTCGCCAACCTCCTGATCATTCTTCGATTGAATTTGACTTCCCATTAATCAGACCCTTTTTAACCATCATGTAATCGTTTCCAAGACATTCAATAAAAGTTTTGCTCTTCTAAGATCTGTCTCTCTTATAATTGCTTCGCAAAGCGACGTTTACCTGGATTATTTATACCACTACACAACGCTCTCCCAATGTACTTTATTCGCTTCTAAAAGTAAACTTTCTATAGTAATTTAAATCCCCCCCCCAACTAAGTACAGCATCGTAGGTGAGTTTTGCATTTAAACCCTTCATGCACTAAATGGTAACCTCTCATTTTATAGCCTGTATCAAGATTAAATGTAATCGAGATTGGATTAACCTTTGAGGCACAACCCTTTCCCAAAGCTGAAAAAAGGGCAGCCGTTGCCATCGCTCGACTTAACTACCAGCAAGATTGCGGTCGATCGAAACGTTCATCGCGTGCCATCCTGGTAGTTAAGTCGAGCGATGGCAACGGCTGCCGTTTTTTCAGCATTGGGAAAGGGTTGCGCCTCAAAGGGTTAAAGGAAGATACGAAGTTCATGTTCCTTGTCTAATGCTGTGGAACCTGACATGCTGCGTTTGTCAAGATCGTACGATGGAACTGACGAATCTGGTATTCTACTTCAATCTTATTTCAGAAATGAATTGTTGCTTTGCGTCTTATCTACGGAGAGATTACGTATGGAATAGAAAATTGTATGTTAATTATTATTCTCTGTAATTTTTAAGTACAATAAATGTGTAATTTAAACTTCCATGTTTATCTTTTTTTAATGGTACTTGCACTGCATTACGCTGAAAAGGAAGAATTTTCGCAATATGCTCCAGACTATGCCAGGATGCGCGTGGACTTAGGCTATATACGGGCCGCGCATCCGGCAGTCACGTCAGCGATGACGCCTTCCGGTTCCTCTCAGAGGTCGATTCAAGATGGAGGACAAGTTGTATTGGGTATGAGTTTCGAACTGAAGTTATTCTCTTGAGGAAGATCCTAGTGTCAGGACTTTGTCACTGTGGGACGACAGAGGTAAAGATGGCGATCCACTGAGGTAGATCAGAATCGGGAATGGGTCGTTGTAGAAGAAAGAAGTAGTGCAGTGGTTAAAGATGGCTATCGAATGAGATTAGGTTCCTGCAATGCATATTAGGTTTTTCAAAGGCAAATTATCTGCCCAATATGCATCGTAATAACCTACGCTTACTCGATCACCACCTTTAAACCATTACACTTCTTCCTTCGACAATGATCAAGTCCTAACTCTGATCTACCTCAGTGGATCGCCATCTTTACTAGAGATGAGTTCGGGCTCATTTTTTGAAACCCGTGCAATACTATTTAAGTCGGAGCCCGAAATTTCAGCTAAAGATAAATAAAATTCAAAGAAGTAATTCTTTGATAGAATACAATGAATTTTGCCGTTTGTGCGAATTAAAGACTAATATAGTTGCACATTTTTAATTCACTTTCTAATTCTAAATAATGACCGATCTCATGACTAACTCAGCAATATAAGCCGCCGTTCTGAAATACCCAAAGAGCTTCACGTGCCGCTATTTTTTTTTTTTAAGTACTTTTATTTTCCATATGAATCAAGTTTTAAAAATCTGTTTCAAGAAGTATGTTCAATAAAATAGAAATTTTTCTCGAGCCCGAATGCAATTGTGAATTACAGAGACCCGGTTCGGGCTGAGCCCGTCTCATCTCTAATCTTTACCCCTGTCGTCCCACAAAGTCCTGACTAGGATCTTCCTCAAGAGAATAACTTCAGCTCGAAACTCACACCCAATACAACTTGTCCTCCATCTTGAATCGACCTCTGAGAAAAACCGGAAGGCGTCATCGCTGACGTGACTGCTAGATGCGCGGCCCATTATATAGACTAAGTCCACGCGCATCCTGACACCCTCTGGTGCATACAACGCTCAATCTTGTGATTAACACCAAAATAATGACAACTAGCAGGGTTTGCGACATCGTACTTTTATTTAGAACCTCAGAAAGGTACATCGTCAGCATTGCCGAACTAATGACGGCATTCATTTTCAACAACACGTTTCCTGTTGCAGGAAAATGCCAAGGACAAACTTGAATCCTCTCACCGCTCCAGACATTTCTTCGCCATCGCAAAAAGCAGGTCGCCATCTTCGGAATGAGTCGGGCATCCGATTGCTGTCACAAACTTCCTCCACGATAAAGATCTCTGCTGGACATCAATGATGGATGTAACAACGTCATTCGGAATAAAGATTGCACGTCAGAATCCTTGGGGGGATGGACTTTTCTTAACCTAGGAATAAGAAACACAATATTTTTAATACATTATTGAGGAAAGAATTCGTACACAAGCGCAATTTAATGCTGTTATAGCGACAATAGATCGTAAAACCTCTTCTCTACAGGGTACTCCAAAAAGATGGTAAAACGCGTTGGTTTTTTATACATTTTTGGTTCTTTATCCATAAGTGAGCTATGTAAATTTAAATAATGTTCTAAATGCTGTAGGGAACAAGATTACGATAAGAAAATATTCATTCTGTTGATTTTCAAAAAGAAATATTGGTACTTACATATCATCCCGGCGATCCGACAAGACGGGCGATTTTTCGCCAAGAGGAATGCCGGGCACATGAAATTATGGATGGTTTGGAATAAGATTGGTAACCATTTGCCAGCACATTGAACGGAAAAATCGTTTGGCGGGAATGACTGCCGGGATAATACGCAAGTACCGAAATATTATTTTAATTTGTGCGTGACCCCAGTACAAAAAAAAATTCCCAGTTAGTAAAATGTGCCTCATATACTCACGAGGTGACGTACAAAATTCAAAACTTATATCCCAGAAAGGGTCGTAGATCTGAAGATAAATGCTGAATTAAATCACGTTTAAATGACTCTCAAAGAGAAAAAAAAAAATCACATCGCATGACTGCGTTACAGGAGTCATAGAGAAATTGTGAAGGAAACTGATTTCTAAGTTCTAGCAATAAACATTTACATTCAAATGTATGTACAGCCTTTTAACCAACTTTGTTTAACCCTTTGAGGTGCAACCCTTCTCAATGCTGAGAAAAGGGCAGCCATTGCCATCGCTCGACTTAACGACCTGCAAGAGGGCGGCTGTGCCGCACAACCGCATCAAAAAAGGGTCTCTAGATCTGTGGCACGCGATGAACGTTTCGATCGTCCGCCCTCTTGCTGGTCGTTCAGTCGAGCGATGGCAACGGCTCCCCTTTTTTCAGCATGGGGCCATCTATCCAGCTGTTCTCGCATTCTTCCATACTTCAGCAGATGTCAGTGCTGTTAAAAAGAATCGTGACCATTTTTGTTACGGGAAAGGACGTGCTAAAAAGTAAAGGATTCTCGTGGAGCTCTGCCACCCGCCACTATTTTTATAGAAATCAAATCTATTCTTCGTGACAGACAACAGTCAAAACGTCAGAGTTGGGTGATCCCAGAGCGGGATCACTGCGCCTTAAAGGGTTAACTGAAACGGGAGATACGGAGTTTTGGGTTCCCCCATATGTTAACATAGGGTTTTCTAGAAGTATTGGTGCTAGGGCTTAGCCGAGACCTCACTTTTGGGCACTTATTTTTGGCGATATGGCCCAATATTGCGATGGTCGGTCCCTGTGGTGTGGAGGGAGACAGAATTCCTTCGAACGTCTTCGTGGGTTTTGACCATGGTTTTGATTGAGTACAACACACGCAAAGCGAAATATCAGGTATTGACAGTTTACTAAACGTAAGAAGAGCAACACCATTAGCCACGAGCAAAACACAAAGCTCTGTCTTGTTGGTGCTGCCATCTGTATTTCATTTAAAAGAATACAAACACCAGGACTTTTCACAAAATCACTGACATATGGACAATTAGTGTTAGCTTCTGAATGCTCTCAGGGCCTGATTACTGAAAAAGCTCGGGAAGCTTGAGCTTCCCCTAAGAATTTAAAGGGGCCCCCCAAAAATGACTGAAAAACTGCGATAAAAATTCAAAAAATTTTTTAAAAAATTATCTTTTAAGTTAATGTAAACATTTTTAATGAAGAGAAGTGGTGCTTTTTAGAAGTCTCGATACTTCATGTCGCAACATTTCTAAATTAGTTGTTTGCGACGTCTTTACCTGGGACATCTGCTGAAGTTGAGAGGTTTTTTTTTTTTCTATTATGGGGGAATATTGGGCTGGCAGAAAGGGGTAGACTTTTAATATGTAATGTCAAAATTAATTCTCAACTTCTATGTGATTTTTATGTCATCAAAACAAATAAAGAATTCCTAAAAAAAAGTCATGGCTAATGAAAAATAGGACTCAATTAATAAAGTTTGATGTTCCAGTAAGGTCATGTTTTTAGTTATTGGTTAATGTTTGAAGTCATTTCAAAAATACTGCAAAATCTCGTTACAATCAACTAAACTATTAAGATTAATGAATAAAATATTTTTATCAAAGAAAAATTTCAAATGAATGAATAAAATGCTTTTATCAAAGGAAGTCATTAGAATTACTTAAATCAATGAAATTTCTTTTTTACGAATAAAATATTTTTCTGAAAGAAAATCATTAAAACTTTACTTTTCCCAAACAAAAAGGGGATGGGGGGGGGGGGCGAAATGAGACTGAGCTTCCCCTCACTTCAGATCAGAGGTTAATCGGGCCCTGATTGACAGTTTACTAAAAAGAAGGAAAACATAAATTCTGTGTCTTGTTGGTGCTGCCATCTATATTTTATTTAAAAGAACGCAAACACCTAGACTCGTCGCAAATTCAGGATCTGATATTCGGACGGTTGGTGCTAGCTAGCTTTTGAATGCCTTAGCTCATATTTTCAAATCCACTAGTCCAAACGGAACCAGAATGTATGGCTTTTTGAAAGAGGATTTCGTAATTCATATGAAAAATTACAGCCTGAAAGAGCAACGGTTATTTCTTCCGTTATCGTTTTATGAAGACTAGGTGCGTCATTTCTTCCTCGAACTAGGAAAGAGTCACGGGTCAAACTATTTCCCCCCCGAAGAAAGAAGTCTAATGGCTATCCAATTATCTGATTTCGATAGCTCATTGACATAGCCGCGTCGTGGTTTCCGTTCATGCGAAAATTTCACCGTTCTACAAGTCATTTTGTTCGTTTCAAATTGCTACGCTCCATCCTGGTATTCTAAATGACTCAATATCAATATTTCCAGATGCGCCAACTGCCGTAAATGAGTATTCAATTACTGCTAATTCCCTCCCCCCCCCCCGACTCCGAAACAAAAGCGTTTAACTTAAAATGTCACTATTTTGGCACACCCTGTATTCCATTATCAAGAGAGAGAGAGGGTCGGCCATTGAATTTTCAAAACTCGGTTCGTGTTTTATTAGATTCAGGAGCCCCGAAGTTAAAATTTAGAAGAATCTGGAGTGACTCCACTCGATTTTCCGAACACTTACGATTAAGATCATGACCAAGCATTTAAATCAATTTGAATCGATGGATCATTCAAACATATATACCCAATGGAAGCTCCATCGAATGCACCATTTAAACGCTTGCGCACTTTCAAGTCCTCAAGACTTCTCCATACCGGTCTTGCGACGGTGGTTTATAACATATATACTCAATTTAATCTCAATCGAATGTGCCGTTTAGGAGCTATCGTGTTCACTCACATACACACAGACACCCACACACATCTCGTAAAAATAGCATAAATGAATTCAGAAGACCTCCAAACGTGTCCATACATCCAAATCTCGAAGTCATTTTTTCAGGATGACACTACTTTCCTTACAGGGTACATGTTCGGAAAGTAATAACGAAAAATAACCGTCTCTGCAGCATGCAGAACTCAAAACCTTTCGTACGGATTTGCAAATGATTAAGTGTTCAGATGTAAAAGTACAAATGTATGTGTGCCTCAGGCCCAGTCGGATTATATAGGCCAACTAGGCCGCGACCAAGGGCACCGAACCGAGTAGGGTGACACTAGCCAGGCGCCTATATTGATGACGTGATACTGATGCCATTACGCAGTACTAATATAGGAAAGTAACTGTTGTAGGGCTCATACTACTCATACATAAAATCGCGCCAAATGTCGCCTAGCTCGGAGACTTTTTTTTGCATAATACCACTCAGTTTGACGCCAAATATGTTTCCAAAAGTAAAGTCAGCTAAGCGACATAGCCAATATTTAGAGCGAAACCACCCAATCCCATGTTTTTCTATGGGGGAGCTCAAAGATCCACCCTCTCGAATTCTAGTTAACTAATTTTTTGTGCGACAAAAGGCAAAATTAAATTATTTAACGCATAGAATACGAATTTTAGACTAAATTTAACCCCTGAAGTGTAGGTCACTCAAAAAAAATCGTAACACTATATAAAAGTATGAAAGCCTTAACAACGAAATACAGAATGTTAGGGTCGACGGAACATGAACCATTACAGAATCGTTACGATAATACCATAGACTAAAGAGAACAATAATCTAGAAAAAAATGTTCAGTAATACACACTCTGAAAGGAGTTCAGGAGTAAAAAAATCTGGAGTGACTCCACTCCACTTTCCGAACACTTACCATTAAGATCATGACCAAGCATTTAAATAAATTTTAATCGATGAATCATTCAAATATATATACCAAATTGAAGCTCAATCGAATGCACCGTTTAAGCGCTAGCGTACTTTCAAGAATTTCTTCCCATAGGCCGTAATGTAAAAGAAATCTTTGTCGTAGCCCTGTAGAAAAACAATAAGTCCTATACACATCAAAATCAATACTGGTCTTACGATGGTGGTTTATAACATCTATACCTAATTTGAGCTCAATCGAATGCACTGTTTAAACGCTAGCGCACTTTCCAGAATTTTCCCCCATAGGCCATAATGTAAAAGAAATCTTTGTCGTAGCCCTGTAGAAAAACTATAAGTCCTATACACACCCAAATCAATACCGGTCTTGCGACGGTGGTTTATAACATATATACCCAATTTGAGCTCAATCGAATGCCCCGTTCAGGAGCTATCGTGTTCACTCACATACACACACACACACACATACACACATACATCTCGTAAAAATAGCATAAATGAATTCAGAAGATCTCAAAACGTGTCCATACACCAAAATCTCGAATTCGAATTTTTTCATGATTACAATTTCCTTACATGGTACATGTTCGGAAAGTAAATAGAAAATTTTACTTATACTCGAATAGCTCTTTGAGATGTTGTACATATGAATAACAAATTATATTATTAATACCTGTGTCACAACTAGGGTTTACGTCACCTGGAGAAAACCTTCATTTAGAAGTCTTTTCCTTTGGAACAGGAACTGATTTTGGGGCACCTCTTCAAACACAGCGCCCGGTGTAAGTACCCCGTTTCTCCTCTGTCTAGTTACGGCTCTGATTAAAACCGTAAACCGAAGGTATTTTGGAAGTAAGGCAAATCGACGAGATTTGAAAATCGCACCACTCGTAAGTCTCTCTTAAACTGAGGTATTACTGTACATAACTGAATGTGTGGGCTCATTTTTTTAAAGCCCGTGCCCGAGGACTTAATTCGAGCCCGCCCAAGCACGAGCGGTATTATTGAAGTCTGAGCCCGAAATTTCTGCTAACAGATCAATAAAAGTCACACAAATTTTGCCGTCTGTGCAAACGCTAGACCAATGTAATAGACAACTCTTAATCTACTTTTTAATTCTTCATATTCAAATTTAGCAAATAACAACTAGCTTATTACTTTCCGAACATGTACACTGTAAGGAAAGTAGTGTCATCCTGAAAAAAATCGACTTCGAGATTGGGGTGTATTCACACGTTTTTGAGGTATTTTCAATTCATTTATGTAGGAAGCTGAAGGCTGATTACAGTTAAATAAATAAACAAACTAATAAAAAAAATACTTTTTAATTATCAAACTTTTGGCTAAACAGCACTTATGCTATACACACACTCAAAATCTATAGAACAACCCAATCTTTATATTTTCACGTAGTTAATAAATTTTGTGCGTGCAAATTTTTGCTATGCACTTTAAGATCATGAAATGTCTCGTTTTAAATAAAACCAGTGAGTTAATTGGAATCAGTGAGTTAATTGGAGTCAGTGACTAACCTGAAACCAGTGAGTTTATTGGAGTCAGTGACTAACCTGATCCCACATTTATGCTATTTTCAAGAGATGTATGTATGTATGTATGTGTGCATGCAAGTGAACACGATAGCTCCTAAACAGGGCATTCGATGGAGCTCCAATTGGGTATATATGTCCTAAACCACCGTCGCAAGACCGGTATGGATTTGGGAATGTATCGGACTTACAGTTTTTCTACAGGGCTACGACCCAGATTTCTTGGACAGGATGGCCTATAAGTGGAAATTCTTGAAAGTGCGCAAGCGTTTAAGCGGCAGATTTGATTAAGCTCAAATTGGGTATATATGTTCTAAACCGCCATCATATCACCGGTATTGATTTGGATGCGCATCGGACTTAATTTTTCTATAGGGCTACGACCCAGATTTCTTTTACAGGATGGCCTATGGGGGAAATTCTCGAAAGTACGCTAACGTTTAAACGGTACATTCGACAGAGCTCCAATTGAAAAAAAGTAAGAATTTTTGCTGAATGATTCATCTATTCAAATTTATTTAAATGCTAGGTCATGATCTTAATCGTAAGGGTTTGGGCTCGGGCTCTAACTGGGCCCGTCTCATCTCTACTGTGTACCCGTTCTTCGTAAGGAAGAAGCAGATATTTTTCTGACACATGTGATTAAAATTTATTCAGCCGTCGCAAAACTATCAAATCGTTTCACTCATATCCTTGCATTACGATAGTTATCTCGATGGATGATTGTCATTCGGAAATTTTATAGCATACTGCTTCGCAGCCTCTAGCTTATTCCGATGAAATTCTCCGTAAAGTAACACCAATTCAGTGTATTCATTAGTATTAAACATTATCTTTCGTTTTTTATATTCAATAAGCTACGAATTCAAATAGCATGAACTTTAGACAAACACTCACAAAGTAACTTAAACAACAGTTTTTCAAATCCAATAAAATATTAAAATTGAATGTTTATCGTCTGTTGCCATATCAGCAGGAATACTTTCTATACACCGCATGTTTAATGGTCTAATAAGTCTCTCAATATCTAAGATAGAAATCTAAATTATTTACGTTAAAAATGGATCCTTAAATATCTTTTATACCATTAAACATGCAGTGTATTTTAACCCGAGCAACGCCGGGTTTCGCGCGTAAATATATAAAAAGCTCTGCTTTGTGAAAACTTGTAATAGTTTGCTCCTGTAACGGTTTAGAGTTCTACGCATTACCGACGAAATTATTTATGTATTAACGCATCGACTATTTGCCAATAATTTTTACCCCAAATTCTGCGATTAATTGTCAATAAGTAAAGAAAACAACATCATAGACTGCCATATTCCAACCAACAAAAGGAAAATAAAACATCCGATTTTCGTCATTTGATATCCTGAAAACGATATTTTGGAATTTTCTCTATTGAACTTCTGCGAGAATAACTATTTTGAACCTTTCTTTGCCTCGCAAAAGATCTTTCATTTGAAATTTAAAAGGGAATCATTTTTAATTCTGGTTTAATATTGATAGATAAGCATCATTTGCAAAACTACCGCTCTGGAAATGGTTCCAATTTTTCCAACAGTGCCTCTGAAAGGGGTCAAACGCATTTGCAGCTCCGAATGATCTAACGAGCGTTTCTTTAATGGGCTTCGTAGAAATGTTGCCACACATACGCAAAAATCTGAGTCCTTTTAAAGCGCTGTGAAATGAATGTTCTATTTATTTTTATAATTTTTTATTTTCCGGGTCTAAGAACTCCAGGAGTTTGCATTACCAGCAAATCTGAATTCGTAATCCAATAACATTCCGCAAATTACATGACAGAATGAATTAAATTTCACGCTGTATTTTGTATTGTATCGGAGTTACTTATTTTTTATCAAGGCTGCAATATCAACAGAATTCCGCATTCACTCGAACTTCGAGTGGCTGCGAAAAACTTGATCCATCCATGTTGTTAATTTCAATGAGATATTCCAAGCTAACTGAAATCTTAATAGTTAAGAAATTATATTACTTGTAACGTAATTTTTATTTCAGATATTATTAACTGAAATAGATATTGTACCCGATTTATTATACTCGTGAAAAAGAAGTCTACCATTCTAATGTTATTTCGGACGAGAGTCAGTTATACCCGAGCCAACAGCCAGTGGCGGATCCAGAAATTTTTTTTTGGGAGGGGCTAAATTAAAAAAAAAGCTCATTTCACCCAATTAAAATGTACTATAAATCAAAATTATTTCCTAAACCAATGTGCATGCTTTTGGGAGGAGCTAAGCTATAAAATAGGATCATTTTAGCTATTTAAAGTGTATAATAAAACAGAATGTTACCCTTTAGCAATCTCTTGGGGGGGGGCTGAAGTCCCCTAGCCCGGCCCTCCATCTGCTACTGCCAACAGCTATACACCAAATCGCGGGGCGAGTAGCATCAGAATCCTTATATTTCTCCCCCCTCGAAAATGGCACTTTGCGAGACCCCCCAGAAACATCACTGGGTTTGGCCATCGCTGTAGGGGGCCCCTCGAAAATAGGCTACCGATGGCCCTTTGCGAGACCCAAAATGCATCACTCGGTCCGGCCATCACTGTAGTGGGCCCGTCGAAAATAGGCTATCGCTGGCCCCTTGCGAGACAGCAGGGTTCCCCTATGATGGTCCCCCTCCCCTCCATTTCACGGGTGCAACTCGCCCATGGATTCAATTCATCAGCCGTGCAACTCGCCCATTTCTCCCTTCGCCCGGTGCAACTTTCCCTTTATTTCGTCTGCTCCATTATTTTTAAGTCTAATTGGGCTACTAACGCATTTTTTCAACACGTAACAGGAAAATGACGTCAATTTAGCAAGCAACGTACGAACAATTTATGTTTAGCAATTGACGTTTAATTTTTTTTCGTCTGAGATTTTTTTTTTCGTCTGATTAATGACGTCAAGTTTAGCAATTGACGTTTAATACTTTAAAAAAACAATTCAAAATGTGAACAAAAAAATAGTCTCGTATAATACGAGATCATACTGTATTAAAAATGACTCTATTAAAACAAGCCAGTTCTTTTGAATTAAGTACAACAATTCATTAGATACATTCCACAGCGGTGCTGCATTCTTTACCCACCTTAATCATTTTACTTAAACATTTGAAAGAATTTTTTTTAATTTTTTAAATCTTTCACAGAAATAGAATACTTATAGAATAAAATAAGATGGCAAGACCCAAAACAATAAAAATCTTACCTCTGCTTATGGCCGATACCACACCCCTCCACCTCCAACCATTGCTGTCAACACAGAATTCGTTGAACGATTGATTGATGATTCAATCAATGATCAAATTGATGATTCAATCAATCGTTGTTGTATTTGTATTTGGAACATATATTTTTTGGACGTGTGTGCTTGGTTTACAGGGCCCGCTTATCAATCCTCGTCGAGTAAAGTGGCCGACACAGTGACCTTTTTTACTGGCATAAAGAAAGGAAATTCAACCTTTAGTGCCTGAATTTTTAAAGGCGTTCGCTGCCGATCCAGCAATCATAGAGATATGAATACGAGGAGATGACATCTGCTATCTTCAGCTCTGTCGAAAATGAAGTCACTGTGTTGCTCTAAGTATGGCAGAATATCTAGTGGACTTCTTTTAAAATAACAGTGAAAGATGTACTATTTTACGGTTAAAAAAGTAAAGATGCACAATTATAGGTTACGATAGTTCTCTATACAAAATCTCGGCATTCTGCAGTTAAAAGTTTTTGGCGGTTATGCCAAATACGTAACCACTTTGGCGACATAACTTCTTTAAAATGGGAACTGTCACCTTAAGATAACACAGTCCTATTGCAATGGGGTCTTAAGCAATAGGGCCGTCGGTTACAATATCGGCTTCACTATCCGATAGCCTAATGCCGTCTCCTTGTAATCATATCTCTACTCTAGCAATAGCCATGAGTCTAAGCTCAAGCAAGCAATAGCTATGAGTCTAAGCTAAATTTCCTACATTGTTTTTGTGGATAACAATTTTTCTAAAAACTCGCAGTTTTGAAAGAAATATGTGAAATTTTTCATTATTCGCGACATGAATCATTAGGCATTAAAAACTATATTTGATATGTGAAATTGACATAAGAAATTTGGTTTGCACTCTAATCTGGCAGTGAACGCGTTTAAAATGTCCGCTATCCAATTTGAAAACTTGAAGACGTTCCAGAAAACGTCTTCTGAACGTTAATAAACGTTCAGAGAACCTGTGTGTGTTTGCTGGTAAGGCATTTAAAGGTTAAACAGGCAGTGAATAGGAATCGAGTATGTCAGGCCCTTAATCTCCAAGCTTTTACAGCTCTTTTCGTTTAGATAGGACGTTTTGTGACAAACAAACGGGTGAATCAAGCAACGAAACTGGGCAAACTGTGAAATCACCCTTAACCCTTTAGCACCCGACTTTCTTCAGCACATTTTCCAATTTATGTGGATGCCAGAAGTGATCCCTAAATTTCCAACATCTTGGAGTACGAAAAATGTCTTTCTTTTTCTAAAATATTAATAAAAGAACGAAAGATTCCACTTTGTTTAGTTATCCCTGAGTGTTTTGTGGAAATCGGATTTATTGTTCGAGAAATGAAAATAGGAAAATAAATGAATGCTTCAATATTTTTGCGACCGTCTAAAACTGAATCACTGGGCGTTAATGGATTAACCCATTTATGCCTAGCGTCCCTTTTTTGGGACGGCATTTTCGCTATTATTCGAAAACGTTATTTATTTTTCCTAGCCTTTATTCGCGAGTATTGAACCTCAATTCCAGAAAATATTTTAATATGGCCAAGTAGGATGTTGACATTTCAATTTTTATACGTAATGATTTTAAATGAAATCATCCCTTGTTCAAAAAGTTGACATCAGAAATTTATCAATAACTTCTGGTGTTAGCAAAAATCGAAGAAAGTCGCAAAAATATCCAGGCACGAATGGGTTAAGGCTGTCATCCGGAAAATTCAGAAAATGTCTTGAATGGATTAAAACTAGGCTTAGAATATCAAGAATAAGACTATTATCCTTGTACTCCAGTTTATCCACAATATGTGTATGTTCTGGCCTTTTTATGGATGCCAATGTAGAATCGTGATATCCACAAAAAGTCTATGTAGTAGACTCCCAAGACTCGACTCTAAATCGTCATGAACGAACTAGCACAGCCATTACGTCGATAAGATGTCACTTGGTTACGGCCACGGATGCAGTCCAAATATAATAAGTGATAGGGCTCTGTAAAGAAAAGTCTGCCGCATGCGATTTTATTTAACAATAGGCGTGGTCAATATTTTCTTTCTTTTAAAAATTACAATTTATTTATTTACAACAACAAAGTGGGAAAACACAATTAATTTAGAATGACCACAGTTCCTCTTTTCCTCTAATGTAACATGTGGAACAGCTCGTAATTGACATGACAAGATTGGCTATCTTCAGCATTTCTGTGCCGAAGCTACCACGTTTCGACATAAAATATTGCAACCCGTTGTTCATGTGGACCCAGCAAACACACACAGGTTTTCTGAATGTCTATAAACTTTCAGAAGACGTTTTCTGAACGTTAATAGACGTTCAGAGAACCTGTGTGTGTTTGCTGGGTCCACATGAACAATGGGTTGCAATACTTTATGTCGAAACGTGGTAGCTTCGACACAGAAATGTTGAATATAGCCAATCTTGTCATGTCAGTTCCTCTAATGTGACATGTGGAACAGCTCGTAAAAGAGGAACTGTGTTCTCTGAACGTCAACAGACGTTCAGAGAACCTGTGTGTGTTTGCTGGGAACGAAGTAACGATTCAATTCATGGCATTAAAGCCTGAAATTTCAGTTTTTTTAAAACACCTGATATTTTTATTAACCAGGGCGCCACCCGGCCTTGAAAAAAAGTACCGGGGCTCTGCCCTGGTACGCCCCGGCCCCACTGCACCCCTGGTTACGCCATAGTACAGAAAGACATAAATTGCACGAGGATTGTATAAATCCTGGTTGCTTTATGGAATACCAGATTGCCTGTATCAAGTCCTCTGGAAGTATTCTGGACACAGACCCCACATCCGATTACGGGCCCTGGAGTTACGGGCAGGCCCTGATTACCGCACAGGCCAACTAGGCCAAGGCCTAGGGCCCCCAAGTTTTAGAAGGCCCCAAAATTATTAAAATAGCTTACGTTCTATTCCTAAAAGAAATGAGTTATGCTAAATTTTCAACAGTAATATAAATAGATACAGAGATGCACTTAAAAAATACATGCCCCTGAGCAAAAGGCTTTGTTAAGGGTTGTCAGGAATAAAACAAACGCCGTGTAAAGATCCCAAGAATTCCACCATGAAGTATTCATGGACGTGACGTCATTCTGAAGCATAACTTCTGACGTTAAAAGCTAAAAATTTGTGAACTTAAAGTTAAAACTTTTTGTACAGGAGAGAGCTTGAAGCTAAAGCACCTCCCCCCTTATGCATGAAATTGCGAAGAAACAGTGGTATCTTATAAGTGGTATGACCAACAAGAAATGACCGCACAGGGGCCCCGCAAAAGTGCTAGGCCAAGGGCCTCTGACTGTCATAGTCGGGCTCTGCTCACGGGCCCTGGAGTCACAATTACGAGCTACATTATTATTTTACTGTTATATCTTACCCATACTCTTTTTAGAATGTAATTTAACCTGAAAATATACAGGGTATAGTTGAAGAACGGAGTGGCTAAATATGCAAAGCGACATTTTTATGAAATAGATATTTCCGTGCGGTAGATTATGTTGGAAACTTCAATGACTATGGGTCGTTCTACAAACTCTATTATAAGGCGGTTTTCAGTAGACTGACAGGAAATAAATAAACTGATATAAAAAAGACATTCCGTTCATTTTACAGCTGTGTGATTACTTACCAAATACTAAATTATCCCTTAACATATTCCTCCACCCAGCTCTTCAAGTATGGTAACTATTTTACCAGTACAACTAAAATTACTTTACTTGAAATCGGCCACAGCAAGTATATTCATTTAAAACACTAAAACTAAAATAAAAGTATTGGGTTGGCAACGAAGTAATTTCGTTTTTCCGTATGTCAATATTTCGAATGGCCAAAACTACTAAAGTTAATTATGCGAAATTTGACTGAGTTCTTCAACATAGGTGCTAGATCAGAGAGCATGTTCCAAAATTCGTAATCATAGGGGGAGTAAGGGGCCAAAAAGTTCTTTTCACATATCCCGCGTGATCTCAAATAAAAATAGAGATATGCGTGAAATTCTTTCTGTAAAATACAGCAGTCACGAATACCTAAAAATTAATTTCAGGACATTTTTAATAGTGTCCTCTAAGGAGGATAGAAGCGAAAAAAAGGGGAGGGTGGCCATCTTTTATGGACGAAAAAAAATATACTGCCAGTGAAATTCTTACTTTAAAATGTAACAAATATGAATCGTATGTTCAGGCACAGCTTACCTGTAATTGAAAACTTGTTGAAAACTTATTTGCTTGAATTTTATACAAGCAAACACAATTACTTTGTTGCCAACCCAATAGTTACTCAGAACGAAAATTAGGATCTATGTGAGTCATAGATACTGGCTACAAAATAAGATGACAGCAAGTCTTCCGAACTTCAAATCACTTCCGATCACTAAAATGATCAATAAATACCAATTTTAATAAACGTACATGATAAACTGTTTATTGTAAATGTATATTTTAAAATGTAAGCTATGACCCAGATAGCACAGTTGTCCATTTTATATCCATTTCTGATCCATCTCGCCCATATTACGTCCATGTCTATAGCTAGACATCCAGAAGACATCTATTTATGGACATAATCTGGAAAATCCAGAAAATGTCCATGAATAGACCAAAACTAGACATGGAATTTCCAGAGTAAGTCTTTTTTACTGACGTATTCCAGATAATCTATCGTACCTTAGTCAAAGCAGAAGCATGATGGAGATGTGCAAGACTGACCTAAGTAGTCCATATATAGACATTGATGTCCAAGACTTGCCCATACTAAGTCCATAAATAGACAAGCACGTCCATAATTACGTCTATATGGATGTCTATAAGACGTCATATGGGCGTCCTATAGTGCCATATTGACGTAAAATGGACGAGAATCCGACGAATCCTGGATGTTTAATGGACATGCCAACTTGTCTATATGACGTCTTCTAGGAGTGTTCTGGACAAGTTTGTGCTATCTGGGCGGTAGAGTCTTGTGAAATTTCATTAGACGAAAAGAAATTCAAAACATTTTCTTTTAGTCTGTATTGAATTATAATAACTGAACGGTTAAATTGCGTAGGGCTGCGACTGGGCCTTGGACACCCAGCCCCACTCTTGTAAGGACCATGATTCTGGTCAGTTTCGTGATATCTGTGCTGATACGAGACCTCTTGATACAAGACAGAGTACCCCTATTTTTGCCTCTGTTTTCAGTTGAAGGATGTGAAAAAAAACAAGGAAGCAGTAAGCTACCGAATGATACATTTTGTTTTATTTTCAAACAAACAAACAAAAAAAAAATGACTACAGTCTTTACCACCGAGAAGTGAAATCAATTCTGCCAAGTAGTGCATTATCAGCCTGAGTAGCTTTTGAGCTATGCAATACAACTTCAAATTTCAATTTGTGCTGGACAAGAAATGAGAGATTGGAAACAGGAAGTACACTGGACAGTTCCGGAGGCGAGTCCTATTGGGTTTTAACTTAGAGTCATGAATTCCTTTCACCTGTTATGGAAACCGACTACGTCTTTTAGTCATACTGCAGGGTGTTTCAAAACTCGCGCAGATCGACCTTTGCGGTTGAGTTTTAACCCTTCAACGCGCAGTGTTCTCGCTCCTGGGAGCACCCAATTCTGGCGTTTTGACTGTTACCAGTCACGAAGAATAGATTGGATTTCTATGAAAATAGTTGCGGGTGACCTAGTTCCACGAGAATCCTTTACTTTTTAAGTACGTCATTTCCCGTCAAAAAATGGTCACGATTCTGTTTAACAGCACTGACATCTGCTGAAAAAGGGAAGAATGCGAGAACAGCCGGATAGATTGCCCTTATTTCAGCATTGGGAAAGGGTTGCGCGTCAAAGGGTTAAAGACAGATGCTCAGCGAGTTTTCGTTGACTTCTTCGTAAAGCTGTCTCCACCATCTGTCACTTTCGAATTCACCACGGACGGCGGTTATCGTTGCTGAATTGGGTGCTGTGTTTCACCCGGATATTTCTGCTGAAATACATCTGAAGTTTTTGTAGCGAAATAAAATTCCACGATGGCTATTCTTTGCTCTTGGGAAAACATCATGCACTCCCCGTTGTGCTCAACTGACAAGCTTTTCGAAAACGATCCCAGCTACGTTCAAAACTTCTTATGACAGGGCCCCTGCTGCCATCTAGTGATAGAAATCTCAACCACCCCTTTTGGTTTTTTAAGCAACAAGGATTACCATGCGGATGTGCGCGAGTTTCGAAACATTTTGTAGTTCTAATGATGAATGGATGACAAGTGTCACTCGCGGTTATTTACAACATCCTGTCTGACCTGATTTACGTGGCTGTGTTACCTCTCGGGAAACCTCTCCAAGATCGCAAAAATTTTGGACATGGTCCAATCAACGTCTGACAATAGACATGATATATTAAACACTCCATGGACCTTAATGGGTTGAAATTCTTTTAGGTGGGCCAGTGAATAAACTATTTAGCAGATTAGAACCAAAAAGAGAGGTGCACAACTTGGTGTTACAACAATCTTAAATATAAAATTTCATCATTCTACGGCATATAGTTTTTGAAATAGGATAGTTAGGTATATACATACGTACGTACGTACAGACGTCATGAAAAAACGAGTCAGAATGGACTTGCGGTTGGATGAAGATGAAATTCGAAGTCAATTTAGAGATAGTTAAAATCTGTATACCGAAAATTTTCGCAATCACTATACTTCCTAAGCCGATCTTCATTTAAAGGGCGTCCTCCTGCTTGTCTGCTGGGTTTGGAAGGTAATCCTGCATTTTGAGCTTTCACCAAACAACGAGAGGATACATTCAAAGAAATATTCTTCCCAACCAGACGAAAGAACGACAGCAAGTGAACAAAAAGTTCAGAAATGGCGATTCGGCAGGGCACGGTGCCTCATTAGAACAATACGAGGCTTCCTGTATCTTTGTCAATACGACCAAAATTGTCAGAGATCGGTTGGGATGTTTTCTACCTCCATCCACCGTATTCATCAGACATATCTATCCCCGTGATTTCCACATAATTGGATCATTACAAAATTTCCCAAATGGGAGAAAAAACTATCTCCTTGGTCGAGATAGGTAATCACGAAGAAAAGTTTTTCACCGAAAGATTCTGGAAGATTTTCAAGTGGCCTGAAAGATGGAGAATGTTCGTTGAATAGAATTTCACTTCCTTACTTTAATGAATGTATGCTAAACTCTAAATCTCCTGCACTTCAATTTTACTTCAAAATCGGCACGGACAATCCAATAGTTCTGGCTTTTGTCAATAACTTGTGCTCTAAAGGCATACTATCCAGTTCTTTAGTTTAACCCTTTAACGCGCAGTGTTCCCGCTCTGGGAACACCCAACTCTGACGTTTGGACGGTTGCCAGTCACGAAGAATAGATTGGATTTTTATAAAAATAGTGGCGGGTAACATAGCTCCACGAGAATCCTTTACTTTTTAGCACGTCCTTTCCCGTAAAAAGATTGTCACGATTCTTTTGAACAGCACTGACATATGCTGAAAAAGGGAAGAATGCGAGAACAGCCGGACAGATGGTCCCATGCTGAAAAATGGGCAGCCGTGGCCATCGCTCGACTTAACGACCCGCAAGAGGGCGGACGATCGAAACGTTCATCGCGTGACCCTTTTTTGACGCAGATGGCAGCGTCAAAAAAGGATCTCTCGATCGGTGTCACGCGATGAACGTTTTGAGCGTCCGCCCTCTTGCGGGTAGTGAAGTCGAGCGATGACAACGGCGGTCCTTTTTTCAGCATTGGGAAAGGGTTGCGCCTCAAAGGGTTAAGGAATAAAACTGTATACCCGACCAGCCTCCGAAAGCATAGGGATCTGAACTGAGAGACGGAAAGTGCCTGGTTCAAACAGAGGTTGGGAATTTTCCGTGGTTTTATCCGCGTAAATACGGGTTAGGACCTCTTAGAAAGTCTCTACACGGAGGGCACCTCCCACGGCCTGGATCCCTCGTGTAAATAATCGACTGTATTCCCTAACCAAACCAATAAAACTATCTGACGGCCTTGCAGAAAGGGGGAAATGGTTAAGATTTTTTTCGCCTCGAATCATATTCATGCAGGTAGGGTGCGGTTATGGTTAAGATTAATGTATTCTAAATGTTAAAGACTGTACATGTAGTGCAGTGAAAGCGGGCAGTGAAAAATCTGTCTTTTTAAAACGATACTGTCCCTTTTTCAATGATTTCATTAGTGTTATAGAATAAAAAATCGACTGAGTAGAGTTTTTGGGGCGGCGGAGGCTGAGGTAAAGGTTTACGAACGTTTTTTGAACAAGTCACAGCATCACAGACACCGAAAGATTTTGTCAACATTCGGATGTTCTTCCTTGGTGGCAGGTCAAGTAACTTTGTTTCACACACACGCTGTCTTTTTCGCGAAAAGTTTATTTTTACAGATTCGCGCCTGATTCACGACAGCCGTAGGACGTCCAAAGGAAGCTGGAACAGCTGCTGCAGACATCCGAGTAAGGCATGAGCGTAAGGGAAGCCAGAAATATGTAACGGCGGTCTTGCATCGAGCTGAGCTGAGCTCTTGCCGCCAGCCAGCAGCTACATTTGTACACTTATTGAAAGACCTTTAAATTGTGCTTGAAAAGTTGCCGATAGGTTTGCTGTCCCACTTGCACACGGTACATGGGCGGGATTAGATAGGATGTTTATAGGACGCCGGGAAATATGGGCCAGCTCCATTGTGCCTGGCCTGAATTTCGGTGCTCCGAGCAATTGACTTCCTATGAAAATGCAATCTGCGGACGATGAAATAGTGCTGTAAGTGCAAGTCCATTGGCGTGAGACTTTTCCAGGATGAAAATGACCATGGAATAAAACCTGGAACAAATTGTGACACGTGAAAAGAAAACACAATTCGTGAACATGGAATAAATTGTGACGCCGATCGGAATGCGATCTCGGCACGACATCGGCTTCCGATGATGTACCGACGGACAGTTTGAATGAAGAACCCCAATGAAATCGATATTAGTACAATGGAATCTCAGTATTGTGAAGGCAAGTCCGTGGGCACTTAGAAATAAATCATCGTCAGAGTTTCATGAATACATCGGCACGACATCTCAAATTCTGACGATGTACAGATGTGCGGTTTGGTGAAAAAAACACCCATGAAATCGACATATAAACAATCAATGTTAGTGTTGTAAACGCTAGGTTATCGGCACTTGGGAATGAATCGAATATCATTCAGAGACTGAGTTTCAAGAATACATCGGCACGACGTCGAATTCCGACGATGCCCCGACGTAAGGCTTGACGATCTGCAGGAGGTTCTTGGAGTTGCCGAAGTGCCGGATGCGATACCTGCCCGGTTTCGTGTCGTAGGGAATGTTCCACACCACCGTCGAAGTGCTGTCCGCAATGAGAGGGCTGTTGCGTTCCCACAAGTATCTGTAGAAATGAAAAGGAAAATATATAGGATGTTCATAAATTTTTGAAGATTTGTTATAAATGTTTCAGACAAGAAATTGGTAAATAAAATACATGTTTTTTAATGTCAGTTTTTAAAAATAAACTGGACTTCTCAACCGCTTTAGAAATAAACCAATGACACTAAATTTTAAGCACAGAAATGACCTTTCTTAAATAAGCAGAGGTATCTTTTATTTTGATAACTCTTCCAAAATAGTATATTTTGACATTTTTTTCTGCTTGTTTCAAAATTCTCAGAAATCGACTGTTTACGAAAGTGTGTATTGTAGATTCTGAAGAGACGTTAACTTTTTTTTTTTCGAGTCTCTTTAGATCTCATTAAAAGCTGTCAGATGTAACATGATCTCTTGAAAGAAAGATAATTTAAGGGGGAACTCACTTTGTTTCCCAATTACCGTCTGTTGCCACAACGTCCCAGGTTCCCGTTCCGTTGTTCCATCGTTCCACAGTGAGAAACGTGCGTTCAAGCTATAAAGAAAAGAAGGAGAAAGAGAAATAAATGCTGTTTATTCTAGAGAAGGTGTATTAGTCATGCTAAACGCATTAGCCGTAAAACACATTCCCTTCACTATTGTTGTTGAACAAACCGTGTGCCCGCTAAATTTCGTTGCCACGCCAATAAAAGTGGGTAATAGTAAAGTTGTCTTGCGCTACACAGGAAAACCGTTTACAGCGCCATCTGGTGACTAAAATTGAAGTTAGCGTTCTTATCTCAAAATCGATACGAGATACGGGAAAATAGTTACAAAATTGTTCGGCGTCACAGATTTAGCAAAGACAGCACAGCAAACTTGCATCAAGCTTGATTTATCAAGTCAATAAGCTTGAATTAAGCTTGAAAATTTCAAGCGTGTAAGCTTAATGCAAGCTTGAATCAAGTGTTCTAGTTTACACTTGCCCAGCTTGCATTAAGCTTGACATTTCAAGCTTAATTTCAATAATTAAAAAATTTTCCTAAAGAAAATTTAATAAATACACGGGGCGCCGGTCGGCGAACTCGCCCTACATATTTTACTTTGCCAAGCATTTTCCCCCTCTACGCTGAAATTTCAATTTAATCTGTTTCCATCGAGTGTTCGTGGCTGGAATAGAACCCGGGCCCTTTGGTTTAGCAGTCGAGCACGCTATCGATTCAGCCACTAAGCCTTGCGCAGCTATGACTAAAGTTTGAAGTGACTTATCACGCTGATTTCTCGACAGATTGATAAGTGGGCGATGTGTTATTTATTTCTTTTATTTTTCCATGGGATGCATCAAAATTAAAATAATGTTATGTGTGATTTAGAGACTCTACTAATAGGGAAATAAACATAATATAAACGTAAGAGCAGCATACGTTTTAAAACTTTCAGTACCGCAACACTCATGAGCAATACTGCTGGCCAAAATCGAGACAAACGACTGATTTTGAAATCAATTTCGTAGTATAATTGTATTTTATTTTGAAGAATTTCCATATTTGGAAATATAGAATGGGTTTACTTAACACAAATTTTGTGTTAAGTAATCTGAAATGAAAGAAACAGATAGTTAAACGTTACTTCGAAATGCTATATCACAGTTGCTAACATGTATGGAATACAAACACTTTAGTCATTTTTGTAAATATTTCTTAAAATAACAAATAATTGAAAAATTTTGCTATTTTTTAACGCTAAAAATTCTCTTTACAAATGTGGTTATTTTCCTACATATTGGTACGTTATATCGATATAGAGCATTTTGAAGAATTAAAAATAAGTTTAAATTAATTTATACAAATGTAAATTTGAATTATTTTCATTGTTCATACTTTATAATTAAAAAAATTTTTTAACTTCTGAATTTTTTTTTTATCCTTTGTAATTTTATTTTAAAATTACAAAAGTGTAAGATGTAAGATTTTTGGGCCCTCAAATCTGTAGGCCCTAGGCAGTTGCCCCGTTTGCCCTGCCGGTAATATGCCACTGGTAATAAAATAAAACACATCTTTTACGAACTTTCAGCAAATTTGAGGACGCTAGACAATTAATGTCCATTCTCTTTCACAGATGGCGCCATCACTGCGAACTTTGAAAACGAAAATCAAGCTTAAGCCAAGCTTGCATTGCCAAGCCAAATGTCAAGTTTGATTTAAGCTTATGTGCTGTCTGGGAGTAAGAGTAGACATCTTGAGCACATTAATGCCAAAAACTGAAGGCGTAGAATGTAAGACGAAAAAAACGTTTTACTAATGCTTTTGGCAGCATTTCACCAGCCATGTTTGTACAATGCGTTGCGGGAATTGCAAACTAGAATCCAGATGCGTTCTTTTGCTGACGGAAAACACTTTGAGCATGAAAGATAAATAAACCTAATGTCAGATATGTGCAGTTTTGCAAAACTTGACCATAAAAATAGGACTATAGCTCTTGCCATTCGGAAGTTATTGGGGTGACAATGGACTACAGCGGACCACCCACGCAACCTAGTAATCCCGTGACACTATTTACAAAGTAAATTTAGTACTAATTCACTTATTATTCTTATCATACACGGTATACCAAAAAGGTGGTAACAAGCTTTAATGCTTTATCGAGATAAGTGGGCGGTGTCCATTGAGTCAGTGTACTTACCATCATGTCGTTCCTGGGGTGTCCGCTCACAAAAGACACTGCTACTGTAGAGCCCTGGAAAAAAAAAAGCGATGTTATAAAATCAATAATCACCATTCGGATTAAGAAATGTTGAATTTTAACATTCTCAGGTATACGAGAGTAGGTGGTGAATTTTTTCAGTGGCGACAGCTCATACAGGGATCCACAAATATATGAAACTGCCTGGAAATTTTCTAGCCTATTTTTTTATGATAAATTATGTATTTTCCCTCTGCTTTTTAATATTCGACAAGAATTTTCTCAAATGGCGGGCACTTGCCGTTTATAGGCGTTGGCCACTAACAAGTCAAGAATGACGGGCCTCTTTATTAGAGAGGCACCTAACAGTTGAACCAGCGTTGCCTACTTTGAAGGGACGGACGAAATGACACCAAAATCCGTGACGGGAATCGAACCCGACCCGTCATGTGGTAGAAATTAGTCGTTTGCAGTTTGATTACTTTAATTTTATCTTGGCTAAGTTTTTGTTTTCGCCAATGTGAGGTTTGGTGTTGGCATATTTTTTTTAAAAGTCGTTTCCACCTTCTGTTTACTATCCTAGCAACACATGTTGTTTATCCGGCCGTTATTTTAAATATGTTTATTCTGCAATACTCTTTCTAAATAAACAGTTTTTTCAAGTACCGTACGTCTTCGTAATCTCTTACAACCGCAGTGTTTAATTTAATGAACCTCTGGTTTTTGCCTTTTCGTCGCTAAGTATTTTACAAATTCTAAATAGTCTAGGTACAGTCTTCATCACAACATCGATCATCATTGGGGTTCTAAAACTTGGTTTAACATGGAAAATAAGTTCCCACTTTGTCGTACATACTGTGGTACTTTAAAATGTTTCAATATGCGTTTTTACTCAAAAACTTCATTATTTTTTTTAAAAAATCACTTTTCTGTCTATTTTGCAAATTTAAGAAAATTTTGATAGGGGGTGTGACGAAGTTCACATATTTTTCGCGTCTTAAAATAATGTTCCTATGTTTCGTCTTTCTAAATCAAAATTTCGTTTTCCCTATTAATCTCTCTCCACTTTGTTTTCGGCTGGTTTCAAAATGCTCTTTCTTTTCGCGACGCTATGTATGGGATTTTTCGGGGTTCCCCTTCTAAGTTAATTTCGCGTTAGCATATGCTGTGTAAATTCTTGGTGCCTCCCGGTCGTCCGCCTTTGCTTTTCTCACGGGGTTGTAGACTGATGTATTGGCATTCGCCAAATTCTGGCACTACTGTCTTGGCGATAATCACTTAATCCGTTTGTTTCAAAATTTTTATATTGTTTACGCCTACCGGACGGTGGTTCTAACGTGGGGCAGTGGCTTATGAGTGCTCGTACTTTTCTCGCCAACCTGTAAAGAGCTGGCATTTTTGTAGGAAGATTTTAGGACACTTCTCGATTGCTCTCCGTCAGAGGAGGTTGTGTTTTTTTTTATGGAACTCCGGCATGCCGTGTAGCCGGAACGATTAGATATGTTCCTGGTGTTATGTTTATGAAGCAATGTACTGTTCGTAATTGAAGTTGTTTCCTTTAAGACTCTGTTTTGTTGTTACCTTCAATAAACGTAACTTTTCTGAATTCGAGTCGTCTTCCTGTTTTCAAAGTCATCAGCGTACTTCATGGATTTTTTTAATACACTATACGTCATGTAAGCGGCCGAGGGAATGTTTTCTTAATCCCCCTCCAACAACTCCCTCATAGGGAGGGGGGGGGGGTAATAATTCATTTCAAAAGGGTCGTGCCCCCAAATGCAACCCCTGGCTGCTGACCTGTATCTCTCGTTAGCGGCGATTTTTTAAAACGGACTAAACTGGCGTGAAAACTATTGTAGGTCACATAACGGAAAAGTACCGTATCGACTTTACGTGATATATACTGCTTGCCCAAGCGAAAGAGACTGGGTATGGTGCACTGCCAAGAAAATGGAACAAGCCAAAGAAGAGGAAGGGAGCTCTGAGAGGTACGGAAAAGTACACTGTTAAAAACAATGTGAAAATTCAGGATAACTTCAGCCTTAATTTCCAGGAAAATGACCGCTTTCCCCAAGAATTGGTAATTTTCCGTTAAACATAGAAAAATGATTGCAACTTTCGGAAATTTCTTGTGAAAACGGTCCATTTCCGTTTTTGGGTTTGGTTTGTAAGTTTTGCAAGTAGTTTAGAGAAATAGATTTTCGTTGGACATTTTAAATGGGAAAAAAATATTGACACCAAACGCATTTTCATGAGTAATTAAAAATTAAACTATAACTAATTAATTTTTTAAAGAAGAATTCCCTTGGATAACAAAGGATATTTCAAATCACATTCATAAATGTATAGGACTGGCTAGAAAATAATTTCAGTGATTATTATTTCAAACTGATAACGAAAAATCAAGGTGTATTTTTTTTATATTTTTAGCAGCCAATGCATTTCTTTTCCGATTTTCAGTGTTTGTAGCAATCTGCATGGAAATCTAAACAGATGTGACAAATAGCTGAAGAGGAAGTGTTTTTACTAATTGCATACATTCATGAAAATCGAAATTAATTTCTTGCTAATCCAATAATTTGACAATGTTAATAATAACTGGACAATACTTATCTCGAATTTTATATTTTAAATCATGAAACGCACGAATTCCTCTCCCGCAAGGAAACTAAAATAACCTTTACTTCACCCTTTGGCCAATTCAGAACCAGTCGTGTGGTGTCTAGTGGTTAAAGTAACAGTCTCCCAGTACGTAGGCTCAGGCTTCGATCCTAGCGACGGCCGACCTATTTTATTTTGCAGTTTTGGTAAAACGGAA
This sequence comes from Cheiracanthium punctorium, assembly GCA_038373885.1. Taxonomy (NCBI): domain Eukaryota; kingdom Metazoa; phylum Arthropoda; class Arachnida; order Araneae; family Cheiracanthiidae; genus Cheiracanthium; species Cheiracanthium punctorium. The sequence continues at coordinate 37,965 of JAWZYV010005465.1, forward strand.
AGTTACAAGTCCAGAAAACGGAAAAATAATAAACAGAACGGACATTTTCTGGCAACTTTGCTGCCAGTCCTTTTTCTGTTAATTTACAGATATATTTTGAACAGTGTATGCTTGAAATTACCTTTAGCGATCGCAGAGTGTGTTTGCTTCACCTTGCCGAACCCATCTTCCTTATTTTCACATTTTCACGCTGTGAAATGAATGGGAGAGACCATTAAATCACGTGACCCGTCCCTTTCGGCTGGCTAAGCAGTATATCCATGTGTGTCGATGTATCGATATGCGACATAGTATCGTCCATGAATCAACAAATAGAACTACAGCAACTTTAACTTCATAATATACTGACCGGCGAATATCGGGGCTGGACGTCGTTGATCACATCCCCGAACTTCCGGCCCCTCCTGGTTCCGTCGAACATGACGTTGAGCTTGAAGCTGACCTGCTGGCCGAGCAGGTCAGCCGGCTCCAGGTCGTGGTCGATCCGCTCCCGTAGCTGCATGTTGTCGGCCAGCATCTGGAACTGACGCTCGTAAGCCTCCAGGGTATGGGGGCCGTACACAGTGGAAGCACCCTCGTATCTTTGCACCTGCAAAAGAAGTTCAATTTTCCGTTTCGTAAACAGCCATTGGCTCAAAATACAGGGCGATACGTTCTTAAAAGAGTACCCTTCAGTTTATCTTACGACCCTTCTATCGAACGCTTGTGGCAATTATTTTCTAACACTAAGTATATTGGTTTGAACCTTGTGTAAGTGTTTGGAAAACAATTTCACACACTGTTGGACCGTTACAACTTTATGGGTGAGGTGAAACAGACATGCAGACGGATTAATTTACTTAATCCCGCGATCATTTTGTTTTTAAAAAGAATAACTTAATTCAAATTGTTTATATAATCCTTCCTTACGGCCAATGTTGAGCATGTTCTTCCCCATTTTGAATGCAGAAATTAACATGTCGAAGCGAGTTTTCGGACAGGCATCGTAATTTTATTGTTGTTATGGACGAGATTTTTTTTGAGTAATGAGTTGCTTTAACCTGTTCGCCCCAGCTCACACTTGAGAATTTTCGCCCCAGAAAGCGGCGGAGTCTGTAAGATTTCATTCCCCTACTTCTCAGCTGAAGAGCACGCCTTGCCTTTTGTTTGGTAGGTGGGGGCGAAGATCACTGACCACTCAAATCCCCAAACAAAATGCAAATCTGTTTGCGCAATCCCGGTCACCTGACTACCACTTTCTCCCCAGTCAATTATCTACTGACACGCCCGACGCTCCCACGGTATAAGAAAAGAAATTCCCGCTTCTATAAATTCCATATCCATATTCCATGAAGGGGGAATGGATTTCCCGCCAAAAGAGGGGAAAGAAGTCTAGGGTAAGGCACTGTTAGAATGTTACCACTTTGGGCCGTATTCTCCAAACTTTAAACCCAGGAGTTAACCCAGCAAAGCGAGCTACTTCGAGAGTTAGTGAGAAAATGGTATTCACAACTCCAAAATCAGAGGTTACCCCAAGAATTGAATCTGACTCCAGGTGCAGATTCTAACCCCGCAATATCGGAGGGTTGACTCTGGTTTAAAAATGGCGGATACGAGGGTTGTTTTTATAGGTTTGGAAAATCCCCAAAATTTGCTAATACTTGAATATTTTGTGCTTTAACAGACGGACACTGCTGTGAAAACCACCCATCAAGCTATAAAAGTAGCCAAAAGTTATAAAAAATCTTTGTACAATGTTTTCAAAATCTCTGGAGAATGACTGTGCTTAGACTGCAGGCGCCATCTGTCGGACTTATCTTGGTTTGCTTTTCCATTCCCTCTTTTTTGTGATTTGAACGCTTTTTTTTTTCTTAATTATTTTTTGTGTTGAAAATAAGTAAGTAAATTCTGATCTTTCCTATTTATTTTCTTGTCTTTATTATTCCACAGATGAGGGGCGATTTGGCCAGAGCACTGTGGATCTACTACGCCCTCGCTTTTTTTTTCTTTCTTTTTTCTTTTTTTTTTTTTGTAAGAAGCGGCGGGATAAAAATACTTACATTGAAGAGATTAATCATTTAGGTGTAAAGGATTAAAAAAAAAGTGTTGTTGAGGGGTTAAACATTTTTGTCTGATTGTAGTGTACCGTACTTGGGAATAGCTAATTAACAATTTTTCACACAAATGTGAGAAAAAAAAAACAATATGCTTCAGTATCATGGAATTTTTTAAAGACATACATATTCTATGTATAATATAGAAAGTATCTCAAAAAGAAAAACATCAAAACTGCATAAATTAATTTTTGTGTGTTAAAAAATAGGAATGAAATTTTATTTATAAAAAAATATTGGATGTAATTTTGTATTAAATGTTTAATCAGTGTATTTTTTTATAATTAATTTTCACATTTTAACGCGCAGTTTGCATAAAAACAAATTAAATATCATTAAGGAAGTGTGTGTGGTTGGAGCTGGGTTCGATCTCGCAAACATTAAACCTAGGTCACCCCTTCATGGAATCATTACTCTGACCAATCACAGGCGAGCTTTCAAAGCTGGGCGAGACAACTCCAGAGTCAAGTAACCCTGGGTGGAAAGAAGTTGGTGAATACAGTTTACGAGTTGTCTCCGAGACAAACCGGCAATGCAGGTTTCCCAACTCTCGGATCATGGCGGGCTACTCACAGTTTGGTGAATACGGCCCTTTATGGGTGAGGTTAATCAGAATTTAATTTCAAGTTTTTTATGTTATCATTCCTTACAAAAAAAAGGTTGTTCACCTTTGTTCAACGTTGCTCACCAAAAGGTCTCAATACTCTGTTCACCACTTTGAATGTAAAAATGAACACATCGAACATGGTTCTTTGACACACTTCGCAACATTGTTGGTGCTATGAACGAGATTTCTTCAGTTATGGTGTGTTTTTATTCATCGATGTTGGCAGGACTTCTATGGAAAACCCTATCTTTGAGATAACCCCATAAAAAAAATCTAACTAGGTGAGGAATCATTAATACTGGAATGATAATCTCAAAAATTTGAAGTAAATTATGTTTTCGTAAAATAAAATGATCCCAGGATTCAGTACAGGGTGCGTCTCAATGTCTGTTGTCACCATCCATAAAGTTGTAACAGTCCGACAGTGTTGGAAAGCATCTCCCACGCTTAAACAACGTTCTAACAATGCTACTTCAGTGTTACAATAGTTTCCCCCATATCCGCCGATTAAAGGGTCATCAGAAAAACCAGCTGGTATTCTTTTAAACTGATTACTCTGTACAAGAACAGGTATCCTATCGGGGAAGGGGAGAAAGAGGGTCTCAAAATCTGGCACTAGAGGGCGCATTCTCTGCTAGGAGGAGAACGCAAGAACGTAAACGAATGATAGAATTTTACGATTTGTAATAAAACGCAGTTCTCTGGCAGTAAAACAATTCTTATTTGCATCAACAAAACTGACACTCAGTAGATTTCACATTTGTATACTTATTTTCATATCCTGCTTTAATCATGATGGTTTTCGTTGTAGGAGAATCAAGTTATTCAATTCATCAAATACAACGAAACTCGAATCCTTTCTAGAGTTCTCAGACACGAAAAAAAAAAAAAAAATCTTAAACGTGAAACAAACTGAACATTAACAGGCTTTTTAAAAGACTCGGAATTTTCGCGCAATTCTAACTATTTTGAATTTAATTTTCTTCGAATTCCACGAAACCCATAACTTGCAGAAACGCTGGCAACTCCGTATATGTGCCCATGGGTTGTGCCACTAACAGAGAAAGTGTCCCCGCCTTTTGGAAAGATAAAAAGTTGTTTTGGGAGCTTCAGCCAAGAAAATCGGAGCCGTGCTTAGGGGGGGGGCGGAAAAGGTGGAAACCGCCCCAGGGCCTCTAAAAACTGTTGAATCCATGGATACCAAGTAGTCTAATAAACTTCCTGAGCTAGAACTGAAAACGACACATATGTGCCCATGGGTTGTGCCACTAACAGAGAAAGTGTCCCCGCCTTTTGGAAAGATAAAAAGTTGTTTTGGGAGCTTCAGCCAAGAAAATCGGAGCCGTGCTTAGGGGGGGGAGGAAAAGGTGGAAACCGCCCCAGGGCCTCTAAAAACTGTTGAATCCATGGATACCAAGTAGTCTAATAAACTTCCTGAGCTAGAACTGAAAACGACACATCAGTAGCATAACCTTGGAAACAGGCAGAATATCTAACAGTCGTATTCACGAAACGGCTAGTAACCGCCTGATTATGAAACTAACGTTTGACCGTTACTTGCTGGTAACACACCGGTAACCTCAGAACGGTATTCACCAACTATTTAAAACCACTGGTTTTCTGACCAACGTTTGACCACCGATTAACTTGTCCTTGTGCATTCTGCTTTGTAAGCTCGTCTGTAATTGGCTTAGGGCACTGGCTATCCAACCAGCTGATTGCCGACCCTTGAACCCTCTTCGCAAGCGCTCCAAAATAGTTGAAAATAAGCAGGAGTGTAATGTGTTTTCATGTATTTTTATAATCACAAATGCTTCAATTATTTATTTCGGAGATTTCTGCTGCATTTTTTGTAATTAATAACCGATATTTTATTTATATACTCCTACGAATTTAAAAGATATATTGATTTTAAAAGATAATTTTTAAAGGTATTCGAAGGTTTTCTATTTTTATTTTTTAATGTATCTGACAGTCAAAAACAGTACGATTGTTTAAAAATTTGTGAATACATACTTAAGAGCTTACCCTGGGGGTATTTTATTTGTTTTACTGTAGGATATGGGATTTTTTTTTTTTTTTTTGAGTATCAATAATTAAAATTTCAAATGCATAAAAAAGCAAATATTTTTACAATGTCTTAATACAATTGTAATGATTCTAATGTTGAAGCCTACTGGTGACCATACTTTAATCACAAAAATATGGATCATAGTGCAGCTCTGCAATTTTTTGTAATTTTATACAGTAAAGAGTAAATATATACGTGAATATTAAAATGTGATTGTGTTGAGATGGTTCTTGCTGGGTCTTAAATAATGATTTATGAGGTAGCCATCACTCAATTTTTAACTGAAGTTATGAACTAGGCTGTCTCTTGATTTTTCATATCAAGGACTAGAAATTTTTGGACCCTCCCCCCCCCCCAAAAAAAAAAAGGAATTGCAGATCTCCACTTGAAATTGCAAGTTTTTTCCCACAATAGACACTTTAATCACTCTGTAGTCAGACATTAAAATAAGATTTTTTTTTTCGCATGTGATTAATTTATGAGTAATAACTTAGCACGAAGTGTACAACTTATTTAAATAAAGCAGGAACGGGGAAAAGAGTATTCAATTTAAATATTAATAGTGAATAATGCCTCTGATGTATTTTTATTAATGGAATAATGCAAAAATCAAGAATTATATTAGTTATTTTATCGGATGTAAATAAATATTTAATGCTATAAGCTTAAAACAGACTCTGTTAAAATTTACATTTTCTTCCCCCTTGAAACAGATAAAACAAATGTCAATGAATTTTTGTCTCAAAGCTACATGTTCTTCTTTTGCAAAATCGTAGGTAAATAAAAATTGGGAGGGGATGGGGGGTATGTAGCGCTGAAATTTTTGTTACCTATAGTTGAACTGCAGAATCAATGCAAATAAAAAAAATACTAATTTCATTGACTAAAATTTGGGGGGGGGGGAAATCAAAGGAATTTTAAAAAGGGGACTAATTATAGAAACCTGTTCCAGCCCAGCTAACCCCTGCTAATTCACATGGCTTTGTCTATTAAATTTTGCAATGGTCTTGCTGGGAAAAAAATAAAAAATTAATAAAATTATTTCTTTTTTTCTGACAGGATTGGGATCATGATTGATTTTGATGGTATTTTAGTATAATGTCGAATTTATACACCTAATTAAAATGGTTAAGTACTTCATCCCAGAGGGCCTTACTATTTTAGAAAAAAAAAAGAGATGTAAAAAAAAAAGGGGGGGGGTGAGAGAGCAAGAAGGGATACTTTGGCCGCAGCGAGGCCAGAACCCTGGAACTACTGCTTGCCAATCGCTCGCTTTACCGCTGCGCCATAATTTCATTGACACGTTTGCTGTAAATTTAAAACATTTCCTTTTTCGCCTGTTTACCGTTTACTTACTTTGATGGTAATGTATTGGAAAATCCTTGACACACAAGTCTTCTAAACCGTTTACTTTCTCCTCACACATAAATTTTGCAAAGCTATCAATAAATTCTAAAATTTCCATACCTTCTGTCTTCAACAGCGCTGTAGTCCGCCATGTTTGTTAACAGATTAGAGCCTCACAGCGCATGCATCGAATGTAACAGGCCGGTAACCACCCGAATTCGGCTGGTTACATTCGTCTGTTAAAAACGAGATGTAACCAGCCGATTTGACCTTGTGAATACCATTTTTTTTTTAACCATCCGATTCTATGGTAATCCGGCTGTTACCAGCTGGTAGAAAGTTTCGTGAATACGGGTGTAAGTGACGTTTGTTAACAAAAATCCAAATTTCTCTTAATAGAAAATTCTCTTTTAACAGAGAATTTCGCTGATCAAAAAGATAGAAAAATTTCTCTATAGTGAACATATCATATGTATAAGGAATTTTTTTTTCGCTTCGTAAATTTACATTTTCAAAACTGTATACATTTTTTTTACATTATTCCACTAGTCATAAAATTTGATTAAATTAATGTTTTTAAATGTAAAGAATTAGTAATTCCGTGTTGAGCTTTCTTTTTCAAATTGCCAGCATCTTAAGCAGCTAGGATGCAGCTTTTACACTATGGAAACGTATTGTATTAAAATCTTAAATCATTCATCTAATTTACTTAATTAGAGTCAGTAGCATAAGCGGGATTTTCCTAGGGCAGAGGGGGGGGGGGTGGCAGATCAAGATCCACAATTTAGCAAGTAGTTAAATTGTGGAAGACTTGTAATATTTCACTCGTATTATTCAACTCGTATAACTAGGAGCCTTAATTTGGCCGAACCTTGCGACTGCGAATTGCCTCAGATTCGAGAGAAAGCAAACGATGAACATTTTAAACTATTTTGGGGAAATTTCAGGAAACAAAAAAAAAAAAAAAAAAAAAAAAAACCGATTTTGACTACCTCTAAATTTAATTATTATATTCAGCCTTCAGCTGAAATTAGTTTCCCCTCCGCTAAAGAGGTTTTTTGACAGAACCTTTTAATTTGTATTGGCAGCCATGTACAGGATGTATTTGCATGTAAATCAAACGGGGAGAAACCAACCGTTCTTCCAGTGGTGTCAAGTATTTTAAACAATCCGGTATTTCGGGGAATTCGAAGCCATTGCTTATAGCTAATTCTGGTATTGTCAATTTAATCAAACAATCGTAACATGTTTTGCAAAATTTGCCAATATCATCGATATCTTTGTAAAAGACTAGTTTTATAAAGTCCGTTGTCGCTCCTTTGGACAGTAAAGTTGTTTTGGAATGGGTTCTTATTGACTTTTTGAACCACAGTCGATCACAACAATAGCATTGGTGGATTGGACCATCAGCAACAGCTTCGAAAAATTTCTCAGCTAATTTACGAAATTCTAGTTCTTCACACCTTACATTTAGATCAGTATCTGTTCTTGGTCTTTTCGATGGTATATCTAGACAGAGTCGTAAACGTTTTCTGTCTTGTCTTCTGGATTTGGATTCCGCTTCTTGAGCACGAAAATCTGGATCTTCCCTTTTTCTTTGCATAAATAGACGGTTAGTTTCACGATGACTTTCTTCCGGATTAGACAACTGGCGAGGACGGCCAGCGCGGCCTTGAACAACAGTCCCGGGTATATTCTTCTGATATTTAACGATGTAATACTGAACAGTAGAGCGTGAAATACCAAGCCTACGAGCTATTTCACACTGATCCCGCAAAAATGAAAATTTTAGAAATGCCACGACAGAACACCACCACTTGCTCCGAGGAGGGACAAAAGTTTGAACGCGACTCTGGAAACAAATCCAAGTTCTGAAAAAGGAAATCGGAACCTCGGGAACTTGACAGCCAGTCGCAGACGCTCTGACAAAATCTTACAGTTTCCCCTTTTGTTTCATCTGACGTTACTTTGAAATTTTTCAAGTATCCATTATTCCAATCATGTGTCGGATCTTGGTGTGTTTCAAATTTCCGTGAGATCTGTAAGATTTTATTTACTATCAATTATCATCCACGACTTTTTTCGTCTGCCAAAAACTATTACCCTCTTTAGCGGAGGGTAAAAAAAAAAAAAAAAAAAAAAAAAAAAATCTGGAGTGACTCCACTCGACTTTCCGAACACTTACGATTAAGATCATGACCAAGCATTTAAATAAATTTTAATCGATGAATCATTCAAATATATATACCAAAATGAAGCTCAATCGAATGTATCGTTTAAACGCTAGCGCACTTTCAAGAATTTCTCCCCATAGGCTATAATGTAAAAGGAATTTTTGGCGTAGCCCTGTAGAAAAACTATAAGTCCTATACACATCAAAATCGATACCGGTCTTACGATGGTTGTTTATAACATGTACACCCAATTTGAGCTCAATCGAATGGACCGTTTAAACGCTAGCGCACTTTCCAGAATTTTCCCCCATAGGCCATAATGTAAAAGAAATCTTTGTCGTAGCCCTGTAGAAAAACTATAAGTCCTATACACACCCAAATCAATACCGGTCTTGCGACGGTGGTTTATAACCTATATACCCAATTTGAGCTCAATCGCATGCCCCGTTCAGGAGCTATCGTGTTCACTCACATACACACAAACACACATACACACACACACACACATACATACATACATCTCGTAAAAATAGCATAAATGAATTCAGAAGCCCTCTAAACGTGTCAATACACCAAAATCTCGAATTCGAATTTTTTCATGATTACAATACTTTCCTTACATGGTACATGTTCGGGAAGTAAAAAGAAAAGTAATAAAAGAGAGTTTACCTGATATTCCTCAAAAGTGGTGACGTATGAGGAGTAGGCGTTGCTAAGGGCAGCCAGAACAACCTTAGAGGGTTCGGACCCCTGCTCGCGAAGCACCTAGGAAAAAAAAAAAAAAAGATTAGAAACTGCTTCTAATCACGTTATTACACAGCATATGCCAACACAACAGATAGATGGTGTCAATATAAATCCTTATACATAAGCAACAGCAATAACGGCAGAAAAAAAGGTTAACAAATATTCAAATGGGGCGTTTTAGAGGGCCGCCAATGGGAAAGCAGGAAATCAAAGTACCTGAGAACAGAGGGATTTCCAAAATTCAGAAAGTAGAGGAACAGTCAGATCAACATCTGCAAGACTATATTTGTGTTTTCGTAGATACTGATAGCATCAAGGAATTATAATTCATTGGAGGAATGGCATTCGCAAATAAGTTCAGCTGAACTACAGTCAAAAATGCGGTTTGTATTCCAGCAATGTTGAGCAATGGTAGACTTGTTGGTTGCATGTTTTTTAACAACAGACATTGCACCCCTTAACTTTAAATTTAAGGCGCAGTTTGTTCGAGCAGCCAGCTGTATCAGAAAACTGAATGGCTCCCGATGGGCGATTCGATCGGCAGCCACGTAGTTGGTAGTTAAATAGATCGGTGGCAACGGCTTTCCTTTTTCAGCGTTGGGCAATCTATCGAGTGGGTCTTCTATATCTATATTGATGTGAACATGCTCGACACTTCCGTCAATTGGTTATCCCTTTAACGCGCAGTGTTCCCGCTCTGGGAACACCCAACTCTGACGTTTTGACGGTTGCCAGTCACAAAGAATAGATTGGATTACTATAAAAAGAGTGGCGGGTGACAGAGCTCCACGAGAATCCTTTACTTTTTAAACACGTCATTTCCCGTAACAAAAATGGTCACGATTCTTTTTAACAGCACTGACATCTGCTGGAAAAGGGAAGAATGCGCGAACAGCTGGATAGATTGCCCAATGCTGGAAAAAGGACAGCCGTTGCCATCGCTCGACTGAACGACCCGCAAGAGGGCAGACGATCGAAACGTTCATCGCGTGGCCACAGATCGAGAGACCCTTTTTTGACGCAGCTGGCTGTGCGGTACAGCCAGCTGCGCATTAGCACAGAGTGCATTAGCACTCACATAGAGTGTATTAGCACTCACTTTTGTTCTCACTTTTCTTCCTGCCTTCTTCGTGTGATTTTTCTTGCTTATTTCTTTTCTGTTTTTGTGTTTTCTGTATGGATTCACTTTTCTTTGCCCCTTGTGGCAACATCTTCCTTGTTTATCTCTTTTCAGTTCCCTGTGTTCTTTACGACGAAGGGCTTGGACTGATGAAGTTCAAAACAATTTTTGAACGAAACTTGCGTATCCTCTTACCTATTACTTCTTATGTGTGTTTTTTACAAAGTTTTTTAATTACTTTATCGTTTAACACCAGTATTTTGAGTGATTTTTCAGTTAATCCTATTTTGTTCCGACACGTCAGATGAAGGCGAAAACTAACATTCCGATAGTGGAGAGTAGAAGATGGATGGTATTTTTATTGCGTGTATTATGGAGTATTAAGCACTAGCACAGAAGGTCCCCCCTTTCCTGGGCAATCTTGAGTTTTCCTCCCTGTCAAAAAATACACCCCTCCCTGAATCGATGTGCTCCAATCCCTCGGAGAATCGGAATAAAATGCCCTCGTTTGATAAATCCGTCACTGATATTCTCCGATAACATCGTGGTAGGGCTCCTGGCAAGTAAACAAACGTCTGTCTAGTTCTCGCATAACGACAGTGTCAATCTCTGTCTCGCATCCGTCCCTAAAAAGCTTTGCTCTCTCTGATCCCACTTTAAAGGATTTCAAATTGATCATTAGTATGCTCCGTGGTCTAATACTACGTCATCGGTATTTCGGAGCAATCTATCGTGACCAAGTACTCACTTTGTGGACAGCATTCCTGAGTCTCCTGCCTGCCATTGTCCTGAAAGTAAAAATAATAGTGTCAAGGATCTTTTAAAATAATCATGATTTTGTTGAAAATGAAAACAAGTATGTCTGCGTGGCTTGTATTAACTTATCACAGCACACTAAACATTTAGCTCTCTTATTAAACTTCTTAAACATAACAAATCTAAACATAGTAAAATGACTTCCAAAACGTAGCACTCTATTTAAAAAAAACTTGAATGGCCTAACACATTTTAATTCATAAGAAACATTCAGCATAAAATGAACGCTTGCTTGTCACAGCGCGACAACGACACCAGCAAGCCAGCCTGAGATTTTGCTGCATTTATAGCACACACGCATGCGCAAGGTCTGGCTCGTGTTGAAGATCCGATTAAATAAATCGTATATCCGAATCGATTCAACTATTAAGCCAGACTCGATTCATCGGTCTTTTGAATTGACTCAAACGAGCCGAATCCGTCAAATGAGTCACTACACAAGCTTCAAATTAGTATTTCAAAATCTTCGAGACGAGCTTGGATAATTGCAGTGAACAGCGATTTTTTAATTCTTTGGCGATTGAACTACCTTAACGAGACCGCGCCAAGTAGGACGTGCAATCGAATAGTTGTTAAATCGAAAATTTATAAAAATTACTGGAAACCGCTCAGGACTTAATGAGAGGGTCTTTGAATCGGGAGGGGTCGCAGAGAGTCGTGAAATCGCGAGTTGACTGTATGAGTATTTTTCTTAATGTAAAATGATAAAACAGTCAAGCAGTATAAGTACATGCACAGAAATTTAAAATTCTATGTTTGGGTTTAAGTTTATTATTTGGTCCTATTCGTTGCGGAAGGTGGGCCACTCGTCGGTCAAAGTCTAGCCCCAATTAACAATTTTGCTCGGGTTACCGATGGCCCGAGCGAAATTGCTAGTAGGGGCGCCACTACTGGTAAATAGTTTACAAATGGAAAACGGACATCATTTTTTTACAAATCGTGTCTACACCAAAAACCGTGATCGAGCGAAACAGCACTCAAGTGCTAATAACTGATGCCATGTTTCGGTAATGCAATAAAAAAATCTTCACATAATAATAAAATGATTAATGTGGCATAAGTCACTTTCCTACATACACTGCCCTTTTAAACGACGAACTAAACAGAGTGTTCTGCAACAATTTAAACTTTAAGTAAGGGGGTGAGGAGTGGAAAAATAGCTTCCCATTGACATTTAATAATCAATGAAGTTCGTGGGAAATATACTGCCCACGGTCTTATAAAGTGTTATATATATGAACTGTTGTATATAATGTTATAAGAATATAAAAATAGTGTTTAAGAATAAGTTTTATAGTGTTATGTGAAGATATATATATAATGTTATATATATGAAGTGTTTGGGAAGTATACTTCCCACGGTCTTGTAAAGTGTTATATATATGAAGTGTTTGGGAAGTATACTTCCCACGGTCTTGTAAAGTGTTATATATATATGAAGTGTTGTATATAATTTTATAAGAATATAAAAATAGTGTTATAAGTTTTATAGTGTTATGTGAAGATATATATATATATAATGTTATATATACATATGAAGTGTTTGGGAAGTATACTTCCCACGGTCTTGTAAAGGCTTACGTAAGTAGGGGAGCATCTTACGTGACTTCCGCCGGCACAGCCAAGATGGTCACATTCCCCAGTGTCAGGATCTGGGTGGGCACCACGTTCGGTTGCCACTTGTAAGGAACGGATATCTGCAAAAAGAAAGAAAGATGGAGTCGCAGTCAAAAACAAACATGGCGACAACTGAGGACAGTCAAAGAGTTTCAAGTACATCTGCTGCATCAAAAGTCCGTACAACTTCCAACAAAAATTCATTTTAACCCTTTAACGCGAGGTGGTCACGCCGTGAAACCAATTGCCTGTGCCGAAAAATGGAGTTAAAGGGTCCCACCCCAAAAGTACACCCGTTGCCATTTCTCGAGTAACTACCAGCAACATGGCGGTCGACCAAATTGCCCATCGCGTTCTGTTTTAACACAGCCGGCTGTGCCATAATCTAGAGCCCTGTTTTGACACAGCCGTCTCTGCCCTTATATACAGTCCTTTTTTAACACAGCCGGTCGAGTCTCAAAAAAGACTTTACCTCTGTAGCACGCGATGGGCTACCGCCATGCTGCTGGTAGTTAACTCAAGAGATGGCAATCGGGTGTACTTTTCCGGCGTTCGGCACTCTGTTAAGTTGTTCGTCTATGTAGATGTGAAAATGGTAAAACAACATCGTCTGAGATGGTATTGGTTAAAGGGTTAAAAGAACAAATAAGGGTAAAAGTGTCGGTTCCCACGAATATAGACGGAGCGAATTCGGATTTTTTTAACGACAAATAAAAGTTGTAGCTTAAACAGTTACCTACATATATAATGTAAGCAAGTTTCATATCCCACCCAACGGTCGCAACTAGAGGGGGAAAACGGGCATGAGCCCCGGGTGCCAAAATTAGTAATGGCTCGAAAAAAAAAGGCACTATTGAACATTTCTGACGTAGAGGAGAGGCGTGCACAGTGGGATGATAAATATTTTTCTATGATTCAAAAGCTCTAAAATTCGAAAAAAAAAATTCCATAATTTAGTTAACCACAACTTCATCACCGTGGAAACGAGTCGCTGTCACAGTTCATCTTATAGGGAAATTTTTAAAGCTCAGCTATTGGACAGTATTTATAACGACGTACATCACCACGACTCCGATTTGATATGAAAAAGTGGCGTGAGATGGGAGAAGATTTTTTTTAAAAAATTCAACGTTTACTTTTGTTGCCTTAGCAACGGCACGACTTTTCTTACTAAACATCCCTGAATTTAGAATCAAGTTATAAAAAGAGCGCAATTTAAAATGATGACGAGGAATAAACCGTGATGTACGTTAAAATGGTTACAGAACAAGATATTAGAGTTTAACACAATGCCGACTGTTTGTAATTTCGTCGCGTATGAATTGGGTGGTTCGCAATCGGTGGGGGTCAGTGTTTGGTGGAGCTTACCTCTCCTGTGGCCAGCAGGATGGGCTTCGGGTAGTGGCACTGTTTCAGTTCCTTGGAGGGGCGTCGAATGAAGTCCACCACGATGTTCCACAGGGCGGAGTCTTTCGTCGTGCCTACAGAGGTACAAAAGGACACAGGCGAGAGAAGTGAATAATAAATTGCTGTATTAGAGCTAAAAACTCTTTATAAAACTCAAGCATGTACGGGGTGATTCATTTAAAAGGAGTTATTCTTGTGGCCCTTAAATCTGACAGATGGGGCAACTGTTCTAACAGAGTATAATCAACGCCCCCTAGAGAGGAAAGCCGCGGCGCTTACTTGTGACGTCACACCGAGTAGGTAAAGCAAAGCGTTTCCATTGGGTTTCTCCTCTCTCCCCCGGAGAGGAGAAACCCAATGGAAACGCTTTGCTTTACCCACTTGGTGTGACGTCATAAGTAAGCGCCGCGGCTTTCCTCTCTAGGGGGCGCTTGTATAATACGAGGGATGTATTTTATTAGACCTCCGATGGTCAATTAGTAAAAGACATTAATAAAGACTAGAAAGAAATTTACTACCAAAAGTTAGGTACAGACTCTTTTCGACTTACACATTAAAGATTTGAGCATTTGTCTAATCGATAAACCCAAGGAGATAAATCGGGCACGCTCATGGATTAGGATGCCCATTCCAAATAGTATTTAAAACGGTGAAGTACATACAGTTGGATGGGGCTTGGCGAAGATTGTAAATTAGTTTCAAGTAGGCGATTTTAAGATGGACTTCGATTCCAAATACGGGTTTTATGGAACAACGGCGAATAAATACGGCACACGCATGAATCATGAAATACTTTCCAACTTAATATGGAATAAGGAACGAAAATAAGGAAAGACGCATAAATTATGATACGCTTCCAATACATAGCTCTATAGTGCGTATTTAAAATTTGAAAGTGTTTCAAATTTTCTTACTTTGTTTTGCTTATTTTTTGTTTATGCCTTCAATAATTTTTGTTTATTTGTTTGTTTATCGTAGGATTACGTTTCTCTATAACGGCCCTTATATAAAGAAAGAACATTTCTTTTTTCTATGACGTCGCAAGTTTCAATACGACTGCGTTTGGAAACTGTGTGGAGTAACCACATGACCTGATTCAACGTCGTCCCCCTTCAGGATGAGTTATTCTCCAAGCCTAAGTTACGAAATCTTGAATTTTTGAGAGCCAAGTTTTGCCAAAATGAGAGCTATTCTCCTTGCTCGAAGGACGGACACTAGCCCGGTGAAATTTACAGGGTGAATCTAAACTCTTGGGCAAAACTTTAAGGGGTGATAGGGCACATGAATCACATGGCAATGTGGGGTCAAAAACGCAGTTTTCACTTACCTGGTAATCCCTTGTGAAATGTATTGAAGTGTTCGTCTCATTTCTTAACTAAGTTTCATAAACAAAGGCCCGTCTCCAAACATTTAATCCGTGAAATAAAATAGAATTTTTAAACTATGAAATTAGTCTTCTGTTTTCGGCGAAAAATACATTAGTTTCTGACGAACAAGGGTTGGAAAATGCACTGTTGTTGTGGCACTTTTTTCAAAGTGACTATTAACAGCAACATGAAGACGATGTTGCCGCCCCCCACATTGCTTTGCGATTCTGATTCTTTATTATGTGCCCTATTACCTCTTAAAGTTTTGTCCAAGAGTTTAGATTCACCCTGTATATATTTCTTGCGAAGTCCACTCACCTTGCAGGAAGTCGAACTCTCCAGGACTGTCTACGGTCCCCGCGGCGAAACTGTAGCCCATGGCTGGCTTACACGTCCTCTGCAGGAGAAAAGCAAAAATCAATTCTGTCCATTTCTTTCACACTATCAAGAGCAACAAGTAATGTACGTCATCTTAAATCGTGTATAACGTCGATGCTATTGGGTCGTTGTGAGGATATTGCACACAACTGTCGTAACAGATCAATATTGTTGCAGAATACTCTGCCAATTCCTGGGTTCGTCGTTCTAAAGTCCAGTGGGTGTAGAAAGTTCTAGTAAAAAGTCACTTGTCAGGATGGAACACAAACTTTATGGCTTCTAGAACTTCGTTGAACCATCCGCTGTACAAGATTCACAAGCACAATCAATCAGTCATGTGCTTTTAACAGTCCGCTTAGATCAGAAGCTCTCACAAAGGCTGTCATTCTCGCACAAAATAAGTCACTTTCACAGGTAAAATTCAGTTTAAATAGACGAGGGATAACACTAACACTCCCTCGAGTCTCAACGGTGAAGAATTGACACACAGAAATTTAAAAACAGCTTCGAAAAGAAGCGCGAAACACCGCTTCTATCACAGAGCAAAGCAGGCGTACTCACTGAGAGAGCTCCATTCACACGCTGGGTGCTCAACTGACACTCTCTGAACTCTCGGAGCAGCGCGCTGGTATTTATAGAGTAGGCAGAAGCTGCGTGCAGCTTCCAGAAAAGTCTATGTCTCGAAGATTCTACATAAAGCGGGAAATTTGATGACGTCATATAAGAGAAATGGTAGGTTATTATGCGTTTTTAATGCAGGAAAACAAATTTTCAGGTCCCATTGGTAAAATCCCGACCGATGACCAAATGTCGCCAAGCTCGGCGACTTTTGGCGAAATATCGCCCTATTGGGTGCCCAAAATAAGTCCCCAAAAGTGAAGTGATCGAAGCCCTAAGACCCCTGTTTCTCGAGGTTTCTTAGAAACCCATAGAAAAACAATGGGGAAACCGAAACCTCCGTATCTCCGGTTCTAGTGGACCGATTTTGATGCGAGAAAATAACTATTGAACTATTTGAACTAGTTGAACTATTTGAAGAGTAGAATACGACTTTTAAACTATTTTAAGCCCCAGAACAGCGGGTTGCCCCGAAAATCCCTAACAATATTCACAACCCTACTAAGTGTTTCGTTAAACCTTTGACGAGCGATGGATGCGTCGTGACAACAACTTATTTCAACGCTTTCGCGGTAGTCGCAAAAAAATAAGGTTCAATAGTCCCAAGCAGCTGTTGCCATCGGTCCATTTAACTACCAGCAGCCGGGGGGGGGGTCGATCGGATCGACCATCGGGTGCCACGGAGTCCATGAAGTTTTCCGGCACAGCTGGGTAACGCGCAGCCTGCTGTGTTAGAAAACTTCTTGAGCTCTGTGTGTGGGCGATTCGATCGACCGTGCTGTTCTCGGAAGTTAAATGGATCGATGGCAAACGACAGCACTTTTTCAGCTTTGGGAAGTTTATCGGTCTTCTATATTGATGTAAAAATGCTTGAGCTTCAAAGGGTTAAAAAACAAATGGATGATGGTACCTTTTCGGTTCCGTTTCCTTCCAGCTTGACGTTGGCCATGTCCACGTACTGATGTATGAAGAGAACGGGACCCACCACTCTTTGTCGAGCCGTCTGAAACAACTCCTGGAAAAAATAAAAGAGTGATTCGAATCACAAAATGACCCGGATCGACTGAAAAGTAGTGATGGGCATGAATGAATGAAACTATTCGAATGAATCGATTATTAAATCCATTCGGGACAATCGGTTTCAAAAAATTCATTCGAATAGCGCACGGCATACGAACATTGGAATAGTGAAAGGGTCAATTGCGATTGATCGCGGATACAATTTGAATGGTGAAACGATTAATCGCGATTCATTGCGAATACAATTCGAATTGTGAAATGGCGATTAATCATTTCATTGTTCGAATGTTTGAATTGTTAAATCAAGATTAATCGTGAATTCCATTCGAATGTTCGAATAGTGAAATCGCGATTGACCGCGAACATTATTCGAATAGTGAAATCGCGATTAACCGCGAATATTATTCGAATAGTGAAATCGCGATTGACAGACGAATGCTATTCGAAATTTGTAAATAGATTGTTTATTCGATTAGAACTCGCAGAATAGCATGTGCATTAGCATATACGGGGGGGGGGGGGATTTTGATCCTATCTAGAAGAGGGGACAGAGCTACAGTCGCAGTAAAGGTCAAGTGTCCCCCTCAACTGATATCCCTCTTATAGGGTGCATATCCCAACTTGTATCAAGCCCCTTTGACTACAAACAGTCACGAGTATTTAGAATAGAATACGTGAACTCTTTTTAGTTTGAGTACAATAGTTGAATGGAAATTCGATAGAATTCGCAGATTAGTGTATCCACCAAATGGGCCTTTGGATTTTTCTAGGGGAGAGGGAGGGACGAGTTAATGCAGTTTTGTGAATGGGGCGGTTCGTTGAAATTTATGCCCCTTTTATGGTTTTGTCTTACTGGTGCTAGAATCTATACCTTACATACAGGAGCATACAATCACCACAGACAAGCAGTATAAAACTTACAACGGCAAGCATTATGGAGCACAGGAATCTCACCATTGCATCAAAACAATCGATGTCATAGTAAGTTCTGTTTATTACTGGTGCTGCCATCTACGTTTAACACAAAGAAACACACAAACACCACAGATAGAAATAATGAACTCACCATGGCGGTCTGGTACTGCCTCTGTCCTATGATCCAGGTGCTCTCGAACATGTCTCTTCCTGGACCCTGGGCGATGCAGCGCTCTTTCTGTTACAGTGGAAGAAAAGAGAAAACGACAGTGGGCTCAATACATTTTGTACACACAACAGTAGGATCCGGATCAGAATAATCCGATACAGTAAGCCGAAGATCCGGGTCAGAACAATCCGATACAGTTAGCCAGAGATCCGGAATGATCCAAACTTAGGAAGTTTTGTTAAAGGTCGATTTTTGTTTTCTTTCTTACTTTTTATTTTAGCTACATTTTGCAACTAAATGAGGTTGGGAACAACTGTGTTATAGCGATTACCGAAATTCAGTCGCCAATGAACCGAAATATATTGCCGGAAGTGTGGTGGTGAAATCTCACGGAAATGTGTGAAGTCCTAATGCCCATGTCACACCTTCTCGTTACGTTCAATCTTCAATTCATATAATTGTTTCGTTCAACTTGTTCGACAATTTCACTCAACTGGTTTGACTGGAAGAAGGAGTGAGTGAATATGTGATGTCCCCGCATCCTCTCCATTGGCTTCCCTGTGATGGGTCTGTCGCAAAAGTTGAACGAGTCGAACGAAATGTCCAACATTTCTCGGACTTGCTGGGAAAAGTTGCGAATGTCGAACATTCATATCGCGCAAGGCTTTTCATCCAAGTGCTGTGGAAAACAGTCGAACGAAAGTGTTGTCTGAATTGAAGAGTGAAGGTAACGAGAAGGTGGGATAGGGACATCAAGAGTAAACAGTCAACACATGCGTGAAGCGTTCCCAGCGTTAGTATGCCGCTACAACCAGTAAGTACCAGTTAGGTTGCACTTGAAAATGCAACCTAATGATAACAAAAGTGGTTGCTCAAAAGTAGCATGCAGACAGTTCGGCACAACAACGGCACTGTATCGGCTTCACGCCACAAGCCGGTTATCCTTTGCAATAAAAGCATCGGGCCCAGTACATTTACGCCGGCTAAAATGTAGCGGCACGCTGTTGGTCATCTATCAGAATAAAGGCACTGGTTTAGTACTTTTTACAGTGAGTGTAGTGTAAAGGGGTAGCGTCTACCTACAGTAATGCTGCCAGAATGCCGAAATATTTGAACAAGTTATTATTTTACAGCTACTTATATTTTAAGTTCAATTTTGAAAATTACTGAGGATACGGCAATCCTGAAAAACTTTTAATAAATCACCGAAAATATTAATAACGGAATTATATGTATCTGAAGTATTTTTATTAGTTTTTGAACTTTTATTTTAATACTGGATTTGAATTATTAAATGAAACTAAAAACATTTTACTAGTTAGGAGTGATATAGAATAAAGGCGAGCAAATTTACCTATTATGTGTACAATGTTTATAATGATGTGTTAAACAAATAACAATTCCCAACCTTGAAAAGGAAATTTTAGAAAGAAACGGACCACTCAACTTACCCCTTCCCTGCAAGTGCTGGTCTCGATATCGCAAACGTCGTTCGGATCCCCGGGACAGATGGCGCCTCTGGTGTTGGGCGAGACGTCCCCGGCGTTAGACTGGGCGAAGGCCGCCACGAAAGGACCCTGAAATGAAGGGGTAATGAGACCGATGAATTCCTCTCATCCACTGTCTCAAAGTTTTTAAGAAGGGAGATAAAACGTGCAAAACGAATCTATTCTTTTCCAACACAATTTTCCGATTTGCACTAGAAATAAAGTTAAGGACTAATGGAGAAATAACAGTTAACCATTTAACTACAGACCTCTTGGAACTCTGCATGAAGCATTGATGTAAGAGGGGCTGTGTCCCACAAAACGAAATCGTTAGAATGCGAACAATTTCCGTACGTTTCCAGGAGAGCATCAAAATTTAACTGCAGACGACAATTTTGATTTTAAGAGACAGAGGGTGCATTCGTAAACGACAAACTCGTTGCACGAGTTTTCGTAAGAAAACTGGAATGCGTGTGTTTAGTACTGTCAGTGGTTATCCGTTTCTTTGGACTTTACGAACAACTTCAGTTTATTTGGTTTCGTCGCCTAGTTGACGTGTTTGTTTTCAATTCGCGAATGCGCTAATTTTGCTGAGTAGAGTTTTTAGTACATACTCAATATACAATCAACTTGAAATTTAGAAATTTCAACTTAAGATTCAAATTTAGAAATTTCAACAAACTTGCATTTTCTCAAAAGTATTTAGCAAGAGAAGTTCAAATTTCGCTCATAACGGTTTAAACTTCAATCTCGACACTAAAACATGCATTTTTGAATGGACTAAAATGAAAAATACAAGAAAACGATTACCTTTGAAAAATGATCTACCGTTGTAGCAGTTTCTAACGTATGCATGAATTTCCTCCTCGAAAAAATAATATTTGCAGCTTCAGTAAACGTAAAATACTTTACAAAGCAACATACTTTTCATAACAACGGAAGCCATTTCTAAACAAAACAACGTGCAGCAAGTAATCTTCTCAACACTGTATAAGTACTGCATAAACTCAGGAAATAGTGTACATCCAATTTTAATTTATTTGCGATTCATTTATGTCACACCAAATTTATTATTAAGCGCAGGTGTTCTTAAGTTCAGGCGAACAACCGGAAACCACTTGACGAGAACGCCCTCGTGCGGACACACTGTGAACCTACATAAAGGAAACTGGAGAGGGAGTACCTTACACTAGGTAAAACTCACTAAGAGTATACACTACTCACTAAGAGTATATATTACTCTGTAGCGAGAGTACTGCATGATGGACACTTTTCAAACTGGGTTCAGACTGGCTGTACTGTGCCTTTCAGATTCCGCTCTACCCCAACCTCCAAGAACCCCCGCCGTTCTTTTTCGCTTTTAAACGTAGATTGTCTGCGCGCGAGCTTGCGGAGCCGTGCGCAATAAATGCACCAATGAAATCACGCCGTATGTCGGCGAAGTGTGTCGTCAGAACAATGTTCTGGACAAGCTCACTTCTAATTGGTGATAGCTTCGCGGTCGCCGCGGAATATCTGTTCTTTCCAGATGCAGCCAAACCCCGTTAAGACGAAATCCAAGGGTAGCAAAAATGTTTTCGTATTGACCGAAATTCGTATTAACCGATAAAACAGTAAAAGGCAAAACGCAATTGGGGAAATGTTTTCCTTCGTATTAACAGAGATTTTGTGTTAAGCGTTTTCGTCTTAACGCAATGGCGGCTCGTGGGATACAGCAAGTACAGCCGGGCTGCACTTGAAATTATCAACAAATACTTTAAAATAATTTATTCTACTAACTTTCTTAAATTCAGATTAGAATTATGGAATTTCTATGGTAAATTTTTAAAAAATCTAAAACAAAAACAAAAAAAAAACAACGTGTTGTAGTAACTGCCGAGTCGCTCATTCAGAAAAAAGCCCTTTAATCTTCCCGCAAATCAACTGTGAGTTTTGGTACAGCCGAGGCCTCCGAGAGAGGAGAAAGAATCTTTCTCCTCTCTCGGAGGCCTCGGTACAGCCCTCATAGCCGATCAAGAAATTGGCAGCACCGTTGCCATGGCAACGAGTTTGTAAGCAGTCTCTCCGGCATAAGGAGTTAGTAGCTAAGTACAGCTGATGAAAGATTTTCAAATGACGGCTGCAGTGAATTCGACAGACTGGTTGGCTCGAGAAGTGAGGGAGGGGTACGGAGAATATATGTTCGGAAACTCTCGACTTTATATTGCTGAATTTATCAAGAAGGTAAGCCTGGATAGACGCTTATGAATGGACAATGACCCATCCAAGCAGTATTGCTTTTAAGTAAGCAAGAATTGGCATTGAGAGGACATGGCGAGCGAGAAAATTCTTTAAACATGGGAAATTTTAAAGAGCTTTTAAAATGATGGATATATGAATTAAAACAACGCCTTTTTATGAGGACATCACTGACCGATTCGCACGTTTAAAAGAAAGGAGGATTGATTTGACTTATAAAAAATAAGTACGTTTTCTTTTTTTTTTTTTTCTTTCCTTCTGAAGGTATCGTTACAAAAGAAAATTCTAAGGAAACTTCGAATCCGACACGGATGAATGCAATTTTGAGGATAAGAGCGGCTGGTTGAAATTTATGTCAATTTTATGGAAGTAAAATAGGATCTCTTGCATTTTTTATGAAATTTCTTTTTCCTCGGTGAGGGCTTAATCCGTTTTCGAATTCAGTAACAAAGATTTTCTATTCCTGTGGGGAGGACGGGGGGGGGAGCTCATGTGCTTCCGGCTGCACTAACAGTTTCGACCACGGGCCGCCACTGTCTTAACGAGGTTCGACTGTATTCCACAAACTCTCGGTGATTTCTGCGCGGAGTTCGCTTGGCTTCGCTGAGTAGTGACGTCATCGCGGAGTCTTAGCGGCACGGAACGGCCAGTATGAATCCAGCTTCAGGAAATGGCGCCTACCTTTCCCGGCAGCGAGTGTTCTCCGTTCATGGTTCTCTCGAACATGAGGGAGGCGGCTCCTTTGTTGTCGCCGCTGATCAGGTGGTTCGAACTGTTCATGCTGGTAGGGTGGACGGCGAACCAGCTGCGGGACAAGAAACGGCGTTCAGAATAACAAAGAACGTTGGAAATAGCATACACAAATAATAAAAAATTAAATAGTACATATTTAGTCCAGTATTTACATACAGGGTGGTCAAAAAAATACTTCCCCGATCTATAGACTTCTAGCAGCCTTACCGATCGGAGATGATATTTCAGATATAAATATTCAGAGGTATGCGCTCGAGATAAGACAGTTTAACCCTTTAACGCGCAGTGTTCCCGCTCTGGGAACACCCAACTCGGACGTTTTGACTGTTCCCAGTCACGAAGAATAGATTGGATTTCTGTAAAAAGAGTTGCGGGTGACATAGCTCCACGAGAATCCTTTACTTTTTAGCACGTCATTTCCCGTCAAAAACTGGACACGATTATTTGTAAACAGCACTGACATCTATGCTGAAAAATGGAAAAATGCGAGAACAGCTGGATAGATTGTCCAATGCTGAAAAAAGGGCAGCCGTTGCCATCGCTCGACTTAACTACCAGCAAGATACTTAACTAACAGCTGGCTGTGCCGCACAGCCAGCTGTTGTCAAAAAAAGGATCTCTGTGGGAAGGGAGCATTGTAGAAATGGAGGGAAAATTGTAAAAATTTGGATTTTTTCCTAAACAACAATCCCGCGCAGTTATATCAAAAATTATCATCAAAATTATATCAAAAACTACTTGACTTCTTGTAAGGTAAAACCCCCTTCATTCACTTACGTATTTCGATGCCATAAGAGTGTTGTCACTATTAATGAGTTGAACTGCAATTTATCTCTTTCAAACGCAAGCATTTTCACATTAATATAGCAGACCAAATGAGCAGACTGTCCGTCGCTGAAAAAGTGCAACCGTTACCATCGATTCATTGAGCTACCAACAACATGGCTGTTGATGGAACCGCCCATGTTGCTGGTAGATAGCTTGAGAGATGGTAACGAAGTTGCTTTTTCAGCTGAGGGACACTTTCACCCTATTTTATGTGACTAACAGTTGAAAGCGTTGGATGGAGGTGGTTTCACGGCGGAACCGCCGCTCTCAAAGAGTTAACCCTTTAACGCGCAGTGTTCTCGCTCTGGGAACACCAAACTCTGACGTTTTGACTATTGCCAGTCTCGAAATATAGATTGGATTTCTATAATAATAGTGTCGGGTGACAGAGCTCCACGAGAATCCTTTACTTTTGATCACGTCCTTTCCCGTCAAAAAAGGGTCACGCTTCTTTTGAACAGCACTGACATCTGCTTAAAAATGGAAGAATGCGAGAAAAGTTAGAGAGATTGTCCGATGCTGAAAAAAGTGCCGCCGTTGCCATCGCTCGACTGAAGCGAACTGGATTAGCGTCTGTGCCGGCACAGCCAGCTGTCGTCAAAAAAGGGTCTCTCGACCTGTGGCACGCGATGAATGTTTCGATCGTCCGCCCTCTTGCGGGTCGTTCAGTCGAGCGATGGCAACGGCTGCCCTTTTTACAGCATTGAGAAAGGGTTGTGCCTCAAAGAGTTAAAACGGTTAAGGTTACAATGAAAGCAATTCGATAATTTCCTATGGCAACACCCACTTTTTCCATGCGAAAGTGAATCCGCGCATTGAAAAACCATAAATGGCGTTTGAACGATGGATATGCTCCGAAAACTGGAGTCGTAAAACATTTGTAAAGAAGAGCAATGTAATGAGTCCTTGACAGCCCAAGAGAAGAAAGGAAAATTAGTTTTATTGGAATCGAAAGTTTTGAAGTCCTCTACCATCAGTTTAACACTTCTACTGTCTACTCCAGTGAAGAAATGCGATTGTGTCAATGCTGGTGTTGACTTTGGCTCTTTGTAAAAGCTTTATGCCGCCCATTTTCGTCATACGTGTATCGTTCCAACGCCATTGATGGTTTTTCAATGTGTTGATCCACTTTCGAAGAACAAAACTGGGTGTTGTCATTGGAAATTTTCGAAATTTTTTCACTGTAACCGTAATCGGGAGAGCTCTATTGTTTTAAATCTTAGAGAGTCCCGCAGTGGACTGGGCGCTCAACTCCGTTCCCATTAGAACACGGCAAGTGAAGCAGCATCTGGCTTGGCCAGTGCTTGGGAGGGACTTCCCCCTCTCGGCCCGTCCGCTGTGGAACCGTGTACGCTCATGGGAGCGGGTGCACGTAAAATCCGTCGTGGCTCCAAAGTCCTCCAAGTTGTTAAACGATACCTCTGGGGGGTGTCAATTTCAGGGGGTGGGTCCCTCCTCTGGAATGGGTTCAAAATTACGGGACCCCGAGCTAAGACACACTTCCTCCCACTGGGGCTCATTGAAATGGAAGCCGCTCCTTCGGCCCATCGCCCGCCTATATAGGGGAATCTGTCACCGCAACGCGGTTGCCAGAGGGCATTAGCAACAACAACAACAACATCAAATCTTAGAGATATGAATACAAGGAGATGGCATCAGCTATCTTCAGCAATGGACGAAATGAAATCACCGTGTGGGTCCAAGCATGGCAGCTCATTTTTCTGGTTCCTTTTAATTTGGCAGATTGAAAAGTTTAGATGCACAATTACAGGTTACAATAGTTCTCAATCTCGGCATGCTGCAGTTAAAAGCTTTATGCCAAATACGGCGTTATTCTTGGAGAACACTTTGGCGACATTCTTTCTTTAAAATTGGAACTGTTACAATGGGATAACACAGTCCTATTGCAACGGGGGTTTTAAGCAATAGGGCGGATCGGTTACAGGCTGGGCCTCGCTATCCGATAGCCTAATGCCGTCTCCTTGTATTCGTATCTCTATTGTTTTAAACAATCCCAGTCACGAGTGCATACCTCTTAGCAACTATATGTCACTAGCTGAAGTACCCGTCCTTGACGGGTTAGTGAATGCAAATTTCCAAAAAGCAAGAACTTTCGTCAGCATTATAGGAGTACACAGAATGGATGGAGTAGGTTGCCAAAGTAAAGAAAGCGAAGTTATAATTTTTATGTATTGTTAAAATATTACAGGTTAGAGAGTCACTAAGTCATATCATTTCATTCGCTTTAGTCGTAATTATGGGATGCGCGAACGAATATCTACGCATATTGAAATAATTTTCGCAAAATCTCAAAATCTAATCAACATCTTTGAAAAATTGGAAGCCTAGAATTTAAGTTGAGTGACAACCTATCATGTCATCCAATTTCGTTTCATTCCCTGCAGTCGTTTCATTCCCTGCAGTCGTTTCATTCCCTGCAGTCTGATGCTGGAACAAAACTTCAGCATTTTAAAACGATTTTCGCAAAATCTCGAAATCGGATCGATTTTTTTTTAATTAGATGCTTATAGTTTAAGGTGAGTGACCACCTATCATTTCACCCAATATCAGTTTTTCACCTTTGCAGTTATTACGTGATGTGCGAGCACAAATTTACGCAGTTTGAAACGATTTTCGCAAAATCTCAAAATCCAATCAAGATTTTTTTAAAATTGGACGCGTATGTTTTAAGTTGAGTGACCACCTATCATGACACCCAATTTCGTATCATTCGCTTCAGTCGTTTTTATGTGATGCTTGAACACAAATTTACGCAGTTTGAAACGATTTTCGCAAAATCTGAAAATCTAATCAAGATTTTTTTAAAATTGGACGCCTATGTTTTAAGTTGAGTGACCACCTATCATGACACCCAATTTCATATCATTCGCTTCAGCCGTTTTACGTGATGCTTAAACAGAAAAAGCGTCACGGACAGAATGACAGAACGACAGAATGACAGACAGACAAACTTTTTTTTGAGGGTCGCATCGGATTCCCGGGTGCTTGAAACGGATAGAAATCGCAAAATTTTTGAATTCCAAGAAATGGACAGACAAAAGTCTAATTTTATTTATATAGATATCCATGGACTTAGATTGGAAAGGACATACATCAGCAATGGGATTCCTTCCCTGAAAACGGATCTTCAGGATGGGCATGGGATGGATTGATTAGGGGACCCGGACTGTGACGTCAGGGATTTATGCTTTAGGCTTGATTCACTGCTCTAGGTGGCTTTGGTAAAACCCCCTTTATTCACAAAGTATTTGGATGCCGCAAGAGCGTTGTCACTATTAACGAGTTGAACTGCAATTTATCCCTTTAACATTTTCATATTAATATAGAAGACCAACTGATTAGATTGTCCATCGCTGAAAAAGTGCGATGGACGAATCGTTACCATCGATTCATTGAGCTACCAATAACATGGCTGTCTATGGAACCACCTATCTAGCGCCACGTTGCTGGTAGTCAGCTCGAGCGATGGTAACGGAGGTGTTTTTTCGGCTGTGCCGCACAGTCGCCAAATTTTGTGTGACTAGCAGTTCAAAGCGTAGGCTCCACGGCGGGACCACCGCTCTTAAAGGGTTAATCGGGTGGTCAGTACTGAGAAATAACGGACTAGAATGGTGGATGGCTCTTACTTGATGATTCCGAGCGGTCTTCCGTCCTCGCTCACGAATTTTAGCAGAGACATCGTCTTGTCCACGTTATCGGAATACCTGGAAAGAGAGAAGACGAGGTGTTAGCCACACACACAACCCGTGTGATGTTTTTAGTAAGTATGGTTAAGCATAGATGGCAGCACCACCACCCAGGCGTCAGTAAGTATTCTATTCTCGAAGCTCTGATGTCGAGACTATGTTCGTCTGTGTTTGTAGCTATTTTCATGCTTGTAAACAGAATCTGTGTATCATATAAAATGTCCTGTTCTGAATGCTGCGTGAATAAATGTTTCTGAAATGCTACAAGGCCTAGCTTACCCCATTCAAATAGAATGACCTATAATATGGAATATTTACTTGCAGTTTTAAATTGAATATTAGAGAGCGTTGTCAATTAGCAAAAACGCAAGTTTTAACACTTCAGTTGCAACAGAAGGTGACATGGACGCCCATAGGAATTTTTCTAGGGGGGAGCAAACTCCAAAAAAATTTTCTAGAGGGCTGCAAATTTCAAACTTTTAACAAATTTAGTTCTGGTTTTACCATTAATATACATCATGAGACAACCTAAAACTCTAGGGGGGGGGGCAAGTGCCCTACCTTGCCCCCCCCTTATGGGCGCCCTTGGAAGGTGAAGGCATTAGAATACTTAAAAGCTGTTTATTTAAAAGGGCTGTTGAAGAATAAATATTAAAAATAACAGCTAGTAGTGGCTCATCGAAATAAAAAATACGGCCTCTCTTAACAAGCCATAAACGGTGGAGTATCTAAAAAATTATGCCGACACCCAACTTCACATTGGCGAGAACAAACACTTAAACGAGATGAACAACGCCAATTGCAAAGCAACCATAAAATTTAAACCAATAAACCTAAAGTATTGAAACCGCAAAAAAGTAATTTTAAAGATACTACATGCCATCACAAATAAAATATGCCCCAAGAGAGGGGAATCAAAAATTCGTTATGATTGCAAACTGACGTAATCTAATCTATTTTTAGTCCAGAGCGGCTCCAAATTGACTGCGATTCAAACATAATAAAATCTATTGCATACGGGAAAAACAGAATACAAACTTGAAAGCCAAAGTAAGGGAAATTGAGAACAGAAAAAATAATGTTGCTGAAATCTCTGCTTGTTTCCTGGGTTCGTCGTTCTATAGTCCAGTGGGTGTAGAAGGTTCTAGTAAAGAGTCCACTAGTCAGGATAGAACACAAACTTTATGGCTACTAGAACTTCGTCGAACCATCCGCTGTACAGGATTCACAAGCACAATCCAGCAGTCATGTGCTTTTAAGGGGACAGCCTACTTTTTAAAATGCCCAAAAAATCGATTTTGAGATTTTTATCTCATTAAATAGCTTACTTTATTCTAAAAAGATTGATACCAACCATTTTTCTGCATGTTTATTTGTTGAGATAAAAAGGAAAATGTAAACGCAAGTTGGGCAGCATGCTGTAGAAGCTGCAACTAAGGTTGACACTCAAAGCATAAAAGAGGGAGAATAGAAATGTACAGAATTTAATTTAGAAACTCGAAGAGCCAGAAAATGCTCATCAGTTCTCAGTTTGAGGCAATAAAAGAAAACGAAGGCATTGTGCATGAAAGCGGAAAATTTTAAATCGAAATTTCATAAAGTGAAATAAAATCAAATTTTTATGTTGCAAAGTAAAAATAAATATATATATATATGGATATAATTATTAAAATAACTTCAAAACATGTACTTTACCAATATTAATGCCTTTATATCCTAAAAATGTATCTTTTGTTAAGGTATGTACATATATTTTCATATTTACAATTGTCGAGCTTTTCTTTAGACTGATGTTTCTTAAGCCATATTAAAACATATTTTGGGTTAATCATATTAAGTACTCCGTAAAATTATTCTTAAATAGTAAATGTTTCATTAGAAAATGTTTTTAACTTTTAAAAATTAAAATTTATGTTCCAAAACAACAATTTGAACTTTAATTGGCGTTTTCTCAAAACACTGTTTTTCAAGTTTGCGCGCATGATATTTTAAAAACTATTTAAGATATCAACTTGAAATTTTTCTCAGGCATTTATTCTAATATAATGAACAAAATGAACTAAAATGAAATGGTTGTGTTTCATAGAAAAAAAGTTATGATTGTAAAACTATCAAAATTTTTATGGTAATTTAAATTTTCAGATTAAATGATTTTTTTAAATTTAAATTAAGAAAATAATTAAACCATTTTAGTTTAGA
Source organism: Cheiracanthium punctorium (assembly GCA_038373885.1). NCBI lineage: Eukaryota > Metazoa > Arthropoda > Arachnida > Araneae > Cheiracanthiidae > Cheiracanthium > Cheiracanthium punctorium. The sequence continues at coordinate 67,643 of JAWZYV010005465.1, forward strand.
TTGTTAATTTGAATGTCTAGTTTAATTTAGAAAAAAATTATGAGGTTCAAAGGAATTCTAATTGAGATATCTTGCGCGCAGTGGGAAAGTACCCTTGAATTTTTTTTTCCAATATTGTGTGGTAAAATAATATTTTTAAAATTATCACCTTTATAATAAACTAAAATAATATTTTTAATCAATAGAGTAATGTCATAGTAGTTAACTGAAAAAAAAGTTATGTTTCTGCATGCATTCATTATTTTTTTAAAAATTATGAAAGTTGATCTAAAATTTATACATTTTCCCATTCTTAAAAGTAGGCTGTCCCCTTAACAGTCCGCTTAGATCTGAAGCTCTCACAAATTCAGTATTTCTCACATAAAATAAAACACTTCCATACGCAAAAGTTCAGTGGAAATAGACGAGATATATCGCGAGCAATCCTTCAAGACTCAGTAATAAAGAATTTGCACACAGCCCTTTAAAATCAGCTTCGAAAAGCGAGCGGAAGCACCGCTTCTATAGCACTATCCATTCGCTGAGCAAATCAGCGTACCCACTCAGAGAGCTCGATTTGCACTGACTCTATCGGGGGCAGCGCGCATGAAAATTTATAGCAGAGGCAGACGCTACAAGGAGCTTCCAGAAGAATCTATTTCTCGAAGATTCCACATAAAGCGGGAATTTCGATTACGTCATAGAAGAGAAATATTAGGCTAAGCAAGTTACTGAAGAAAAACAAACTTTACCAGCCCCATTGGGAAAATCGCGCCCAATGACCCAAATGTCGCCAAGCCTGGCGACTTTTGGCACAATATCGCCCCATTGGGCACCCAAAATAAGTCTTCAAAAGTAAAGTGACCGAAGGCCTAGGACCCCTATTTCTCGAGATTTCTAGAAACTGCATATAAATGAATGGGGAAACTGAAACCTCCGTATCTCCCGTTCTAGAATTTTGAACTATTTTAAACGGAGGGTTGCCTCGAAAATTCGTAACAATAAGTTAGAATGCGTTATTTTGAATAAATTAAATTTAAGAAACATAAAGTAAATGAGAATTAATATTAAATATGTGATCTACATCCCATACCCTGGGTCATGAGGACGACCGTGGCTGACCGGAAAGGCAGGCTGCGGTGCTGAAATTTGGTCACACCCCTTTTGCTCTCGAAGAGTCACGCGACCTAGGGTGTGTGGCCATCTTACTGTGGCTATCTCGGACCAAGATGGCCACACCTCCTAAGTCACATGACTCTGCGGTGGCAAAAGGGGTATGACCAGATGTCAGCACCACAGCCTGTCTTTCTCGTCAGCCACGTAAATAAGGAGTATGACGCCATCTAATTGATCTACACCAGAGATTATGTTCCAGAGAAGACGACGTATCACGTTTGGGGGATCCGTCCTCAAATGATACCAAGCTTGGAAAGGGCGACATCCTTTACATAGGTGAGAAATCGCCAAACCTTGGTATCACTGAAGTATCGCATCCCAGTTTCAAAAAAGAAATAAGTTTAAATGAAGTGCACCAAAAATGTGTGTACAGTATAGCTACGTTAATAATCCTAAACTCAAAAATCCGGACTGTCGATATTTCGGATTCAGTTCCGGTGGAAAAAATAAAGTCGAAGTGATATATGGATAAGGGAACCGATTGTCACTGGTGCCTATTGGAGAAAAATTTGAATCAATTTTCCCCAATCTCTTATTTTGTTGCCATCAGCACAGACGTAGGCTTTCATTGTTAAATACAAAACAGCTGTCTGCTTTCTTTTATTACATATATTTTTGCTTTTTGCTCAAGCCTATATTTTGTGCTAACAAAAATAAGCACATAAAATATACTCAACTTCAAAGTTTGCAAGTTACATTTAGTTTTTCTTTTGTAACAATTACTTTGATTTGAAAATTATTCTTATATACTGCATTAAATTATTATTACATTAAAACTGCATTCTGTAAATACATAAGTGTGTATATTCTTTCATTAAAATTCGTAAGTTCATACTAATGAATGGTTTTATTAATCTGCACCAATTGTTTGACCAGTAAAGTAAATTATTCACGTTTTTGGCAATGCTAACAGTTTTTTCTTTTAATTGTGAGCTCACAAAAAGCAATATGTGATGCCGACATCACATATTGCTTTTTGTCACTAGTATATAACCCCCCGCCCTGTATTTTATGCGGTACAAGTTATATACAACCCCTCACATCCGCTCTTAGCATTTCAGCTCTTTGTGGTTTATGATCGCAGTTTTGCTTATTCTTATTCTGTACGTTAAAAGGAATTTTCTTTTGCAGCTGCTCTCTTTGGGCGAGGCTGTTAATTTTTGTTTTGTTCAGCAGTCTCTCAGGGATGTCATATTGGCGATTTTCTTCACTGACACGTTTTGGTGACCTTTTTAAATTTCTGCGCCTAATTGTTTTTTGTTTACAAAATTAATACATTGATTTATTCTTAACCGCTTAAGGATGATCAACGCTCTACAGTAATTTAGAAAACGTACAAGAAATTCAAGTAGTGTCCACATCAGAGTTTATGTTCTAAAAAGATGGCTAGAAACATTCCGACACCAACAATATTAGGATCACCCAACTTACCTACAGACTAGGACGTACTATTTTTTTTCAACGATTTTTACTCACCACATCCGCTCCTCTGGTGGATTATTGGCGTAGGCGGTGGGACTTCTGTTGATGCTAGCGCCCTCTACCGTCCCTTCGTTCCAGAAGATGTACCCTGGCTGTAAGTTTGCATGAGCTCTCTCGATACTCTGCGGAAGAAACAACAAAAATTTGAGAGAAAGCGGGTGGCAACTGTAGGACCCTTTGGATCGTCGGTCTGCCTGGCGAAAGTTTTACCGGTTTTCTCGCATTCGCTCCCCCATGAAAAGTTCTCAGATCCCCAGCCGAGCCATTTTGCAAGAAAAACATATTTTAGACCAGTGTAGAGAGAGAGACACAAAAACTAATCACTCTTAAAGAGTGAAAACTAACGATTAATGTTTAATCACGATTAACGATTAAAAAAGTTAGTCAGTAATCGCAATCAAATATATCTTGTCTATACCGGGTGATTCAAAATAGATGTAAAGGCGATTATTTTTACTTTCCGAACATGTACCCTGTAAGGAAAGTATTGTAATCATGAAAAAATTCGACTTCGAGATTTTGGTGTTTTGACACGTTTTGAGGGCTTCTGAATCCATTTATGCTATTTTTACGAGATGTATGTATGTATGTGTGTATGTGTGTGTGTGTGTGTGTGTGTTTGTGTGTATGTGAGTGAACACGATAGCTCCTGAACGGAGCATTCGATGGAGCTCAAATTGGATATATATGTCATAAACCACCGTCGCAAGACCGGTATGGATTTTGGTGTGTATAGGACTTATAGTTTTTCTACAGGGCTACGACAAAGATTTCTTTTACATTATGGCCTATGGGGGGAATTTCTTGAAAGTGCGCTAGCGTTTAAACGGTAGATTCGATTGAGCTTCAAATTGGGTATACATATTATAAACCACCGTTGCAAGACCGGTATTGATTTGGGTGTGTATAGGACTTATAGTTTTTCTACAGGGCTACGACAAAGATTTCTTTTACGTTATGGCCTATGGGGGGAATTTCTTGAAAGTGCGCTAGCGTTTAAACGATACATTCGATGGAGCTCAAATTCGGTATACATGTTATAAACCACCATCCTAAGACCGGTATTGATTTTGGTGTGTATAGGACTTATAGTTCTCCTAAAGGGCTACGACAAAACTTTCTTTTATGTTATGGCATAATGGCCTATGGGGAGACATTCTTGAAAGTGCGCAAGCGTTTCAACGGTGCATTCGATTGAGTTTCAATTCGGTATAAATGTTTGAATGATTCATCGATTGAAATTTATTTAAGTGCTTGGTCATGATCTTAATCGTAAGTGTTCGGAAAGTCGAGTGGAGTCACTCCAGATTTTTTAAACCGTAAGGGATCTAAACATACTTCGAATTAGAAAAGTTTGTCCAATTAAGAGTCGCTTTCAGAAATGGCATACTTTTTACTGGGGGTTGTATACCTATTAAAATACGAAATTTAATTTTTATACGGTATTCCTACCCTTTATATTTAGAAGAATGTTGCTCTTTGCCTAAGAAATTAATAAGACAAATCCCATGTCTGTGAGTGAAATAGTTTCCGAGATATATCCATTTGAAAAATTTGGCATGGGTCGCCAAGCAATAAGGGGATGGCTCCAAAGTGAGAAAAATGTAATTACTTTTCAACTGACGTTCATTCATGTTGATAGTCACTCGATAGACACAGTTGACTCCTCAAATCCTAATTTAGCTAGAATTTTCCTGTAAAGCATGTTTGGCAGTGTCTAGTGAAAGTGACCACACCATTATTTTTTTCATTCTCTTTTATACTTTAAAATTCCTTCTCTGGAAGCGTAATGTAATGAGTAGATGACCCCCCCCCCCAAAAAAAGACTCAATGATCGCTCATTTCATAAAGCAGCACCGATCATTTTAGGTAAAATTGTACCTGTTCATTTCACGAATTTGAACACATTTAATTGTCAACAATGGGATCGTTATTTAACTTTTTTCAACTCGCAGTGTGTCCCCCAAAGTAAAGATTTTTTTCGCTTGAAAACCGACGCCAACACAGCAGGTCAAGTGGTGTAAGTCATCTTTTTTAAAAATAAATTGTTTGCTAACTATTTCATTTAGAGACACGGGATTGGTTTAGTTAATTTTCTTAGACAAAGAGCAACATTCTTCTAACTATAAAGGATAGGAAAGGAGAGACCGTATAAAAATTAAATTTCGTATTTTAATATGTGTACAACCACCAGTAAAAAAAATCTGGAGTGACTCCACTCGACTTTCCGAACACTTACGATTAAGATCATGACCAAGCACTTAAATAAATTTTAATCAATGAATATTTCAAACATATGTACCGAATGGAAACTCAATCGAATGCACCGTTTAAACGCTTGCGCACTTTCAAGAATTTCTCCCCATATGCCATAACATAAAAGAAAGTTTTGTCGTAGCCCTGTAGGAGAACTATAAGTCCTATACACACCCAAATCAATACCGGTCTTAGGATGGTGGTTTATAACATGTATACCGAATTTGAGCTCAATCGAATGTATCGTTTAAACGCTAGCGCACTTTCAAGAAATTCCCCCCATAGGCCATAATGTAAAAGAAATCTTGGTCGTAGCCCTGTAGAAAAACTATCAGTCCTATACACACCCAAATCAATACCGGTCTTGCGACGGTGGTTTATAACATGTATACCCAATTTGAGCTCCATCGAATCGACCGTTTAAACGCTAGCGCACTTTCAAGAAATTTCCCCCATAGGCCATAATGTAAAAGAAATCTGGGTCGTAGCCCTGTAGAAAACTGTAAGTCCTATACACACCCCAATCCATACCGGTCTTGCGACGGTGGTTTATGACGTATATATCCAATTTGAGCTCCATCGAATGCTCCGTTCAGGAGCTATCGTGTTCACTCACATACACACAAACACACATACACACACACACACACATACACACATACATACATACATCTCGTAAAAATAGCATGAATGGATTCAGAAGCCCTCAAAACGTGTAAAAACACCAAAATCTCGAAGTCGAATTTTTTCATGATGAGAATACTTTCCTTACATGGTACATGTTCGGAAAGTAAAAATGCCATATCTGAAAGCTGCTCATAATTTGGCGAGCTTTTCTAATTGAAAGTATGCTTCCATCACGTACGGTTTAAAAAATAATAGCCTTTAACATCTATTTTGAATCACCCGTTATATATTATAGACCAGTGTAGAGAGTCAAAAACTAATCACTATTAAAGAGTGAAAACTAACGATTAATGTTTAATCACGATTAACGATTGAAAATTTTTAGTCAGTAATCACGATACAATACGTGTTTATATAGTAATAACGCGTGCATAATTAAATAACTAAAGGGCAAACCTCGATGATCCGGCGACGTTTGGAATGCGGTACGTGCCCGATCAGCGAGGTTGACCAGTTAAACATCGGCAATCCATCGGCTCCTTCTCAACATAGGTCGGCAGTCCATCGGGAACAGGACTCACCTTGACGATTCCCTTGACCAGGCTGTAGAAGGTCTGTCGTATGAAGCCTTGCGACGGAATGAGGTAGAGCAGGTACTGTAGGTGGCCGCCAGGGGTCGCGTGCGTGTGCGTGGCCGTGATCAAAACGTTCTCGTCCGTGTACAGGTCGCCGAACTTGCTCCGAAGGGCCCTGGACACCTGTGTACAACAAGAAGTGGTCACAAACACAAGACGAAGATGGGTTTGACATGAGGGCCGGTTCTAAATGTCCAGCCTAATGTGTGCATTTTCATATTGGGCCGACAATTTAAGTAAATAAAAGAGAAAAAGAAGTCACAGTATGAAAATATTTTTTTTAATACCAACAAAGGAAAAACATACAAACAGGAAAGTCATCGTGAGATTTTGCACGTAGTACGTTTGGCGAACAAATTTGTTGTGCACAAATTCAACTATAACAGGATGCAGATAATGCATATCAGTGTGTAGGGAAATACCGGGTGACCAAAAAGTCCGTAAAAATTTTAAAAATTCATTAAAAAAGAAGAAATAAAATAAATTGCGGTTTGCTGAACTTGTAGTTCCAAATGTTGCCGATAGGTGGCGCTGACGTGCACAATGGGAAGTAAGTTTCCCGCAATAGAAAAAAAAACATTGAACTCTCTGTAATCCTTTCCATGCAAACTGGAAATTTGTATCATGATTTTTTCTTTTTCAATGAATTTTTGAAGTTTTTACCAATTTTTGACGCATCGTGGGTGCATCAAAATTTAAAAATGCATTGAAAAAGAACAAATAACGATACAAATTTAGATGGATAAGATTAGAGAGATTTTAGATTTTGTTTTTATCGGAGACTAGCTTCAAGTTGTGCATGTCAGCGTCACCTATCGGCAACATTTAAAACTACAAACTTTCATTTGATTAAAAAAAAAATCCTAGCATCTTCTAAACCTATTTACGCAACCCGCAATTTTCTATATTTTTGTTCTTTTTTATTGAATTTTTAAAGTTTTAACGGACTTTTTGGTCACTCGGTATGATTATACATTAATATATACATATATTTTTTTTAATCTGGAGTGATTCCACTTGACTTTCCGAACACTTAATCTGTACCAACCTTTAAATAAATTGGATGCATTTCAGTCGGATAAAGTGTTCCGACGCTAGAGCACTTCCAGTAATTTTATTCTGTAGGCCGCAACATATAAGAATAGTTTTTGTAGCCCCGTCAAAAAGGCCTACCCCAGACAGCACATAAGCTTAAATCAAGCTTGACATTTCTTTGAATTTGACGTATTAATACAAGCTTGACAGTTCAATTCATTTTAAGCTTGCAGCAAGCTTGGAGATTACAAAAAAATGAGTCAGCCAATATTTTCCCGCCAAATTTAAGTCATTTGAACTGTCAAGCTTGAATACAACTGGATGACTGCTTGATTTGGAAAGCCACATCCACATAACAAATAATTTATCATCAGTCATAAATGTACTTGACCATAGAATTAAAAAAAGAAGATTCTATATTTCCAAATATTGAAATTCCTCAAAATAAAATACAAATATACTACAAAATTGATTTCAAAATCAGTCGTTTGTCTCGATTTTGGCCAATATTGCCCAACATGAGTGTTGCGATATTGAAAGTTTTAAAACGTGTGCTGCTTTTAAGTTTATATTATGCTTATTTCCCTATTAGTAGAGTCTATAAATCACACATAACATTATTTTAATTTTGATTCATCCCATGGAAAAATAAAAGAAGCAGATCGGCATCGGGCAATACTGATCAATCTCGCCAAAAAAACGGCGTGACAACCATAACAGTCACTTCAAACTTTAGTCATGTCACCTCGAGTCAGATTGGCATGGTGGTTAGGACGCTGGCTTTCCACACCTTAGGTCCCGAGATCGATCCCAGTCGCGGACGCTAGACGGAAGCAGATTAAAATAACTTGAGGTTTCAGCGTAGAGGGGGAAATGCGTGAGAAAATAAAATATATGGGGCAAGTTCGCCGACCGGCGCCCCATGTAATTAGGAAATTTTTTTTAGGAAAATTTTTTAGAGTGTGAATCGAGCATGCTATGTCAAGCTTAATGCAAGTTGGACAAGTGTAAACTTGAACACTTGATTCAAGCTTACATTAAGCTTACACGCTTGAAATAGCAAGTTTATTGACTTGATAAATCAAGCTTACTTCAAGTTTGATGCGAATTTGCAGTGCTGTCTGGGTCGATTGAACCATGTAGGTAATACCTGTATTTACTGAACGTCTACCTGAAATCGCGATGCATCCTGTATGCCATTTCTTTCGTACTTTTCGCACATCGCAGGCCTTCATCTTCATAAATAGGGATAGACGCGAGACGAAAAATAAGCGTCTCGCGTCTCGCAAAATAGCCTAAACGCTTGTCTCGTCTCGCAAAAATCCCTATATCTTAATGTTAAAAATGTGTGTCTCGTCTCGCAAAAAAGCTATAAATCTCTGTCTCGTCTTGCAAAATAGTCGTCTCGCGTCCATCCCTATTCATAAAGTTATAACGCGGTCATTATTTGTTGACTTTTCTTTCCTGAACCCGATGGAACTCGGGTTCAGGAACTTCGGGTTCTCGTTACGTACACGCATTCACGTAAAACACTCGACACACCCACGCCTCTCTTTTTCGTGTTTCATCCATGTCGGAAAGTGTATCACAACACATGCGTCGGCCGTTACTTGCTTTTTCATCCTTCGGTGGCTCATCTTAAAAAAGGCGTTTTCCCCATTCCTCCCCTATTCGAATGCTTCACTGGCAACGAGAATGGGGGTATTGGCGGAGCATTCATGCACAGTTGTCACAGAAGAAGAATCTTGACCTAAACTGGAGCTCAAGATTTAAAATGGGAGAAAAAAAACCACTAAACGTTATCCTATTTTAAACACTCGCTAAAGCGTCGTGTGTAAAGCGTATCATTATCCATGCATGCGTAGACACTAGTGGTCTTCCTTGGTTCGTTATGTTGGAAATTGCATCCTAATAAATTCTTATCATTACTAGCCGTCTTCGGCGACCCGTTTTGGCCGTCGATGGCTGCTTCGCTGCCAAAATGTGCAACCTAGAGCACACTGGCCGCTTCGCGACTGGCTTGTGCAATCTGCGGCACACGGTCCTCTTCGCAATCGAAATTTTGTCCGCTGGCTAGTAATTATAGATTTACGACAAAAACAAAATAAACGACACCAAATGAACCTAAATAAAAGCTATGAAATCCAACAACGTTGAAATCAAAATCCATCAGGTTAAACGATTTCAGAATTAAACAAACGCTGTCACAAAACACAATCTAAAACACTCAAACACTTTTAAAATGGGATTTCACAAATGTCACGCCGTTAACATTTAAAGACATTTGGATGGGAGCAATTAAAAAAAAAGTGATTTCCACGAACAACAACAAATACCGTAATTTCCGGCTTATAATCCGCAGCGATAGATAATCCGCAGGCGCTTTTTTTCAAGTAGAAAAAAAAATATTTCTTTAGATAATCCTCAGCGGTAGGTTATCCGCGGATAGTATGGCGATGCTTTGACCAAAATTGGTAATTATTTTCTATGTATAGTAAAACCACAGTATTAATATTACAATCGGCTTACTGTAAAACATTTCCTACTAAAAATCTATTGTTATGAATGAGAATTATCAAACATACTTTGACGGTCATTTTTCGATTTAAATCACAATTGATACACAAATTTTAAGCTAGGCATTCTACCTGTAAGCCCTAAAAACTGTATTATGAAATTAATCAAATATAAGAAAGCGAACATTTCTTTCGGAACAAACAAAACAAAATGTATGGTAGCATGCAGAATACTTTTGTAACATCGTAATTATTTAGTCAAGTGACATTATTATAAGAAAAACAAAATTGAACTGAGACCTACCTTTTTTACTGGAATAATACTTATGCAAACAATAAACCTTTTCTGGAATAATATATAGACAGCAAATATACTGTCTAAATATAGTGGAAAAAAAGAAATGAACTTTTATTTTGTTTTTAAAAAGTTTTTTACTGTAAAATCTGAAGGCTTCAGGGAAAATTTCAGCAGATAGTACGCAGCGATGCATAATACGCACGGGATAAATTGTAATCTTTTTTAGTAGATAATCCGCGGATTATAAGCCGGAAATTACGGTACGTTTTTCTCATCTCTAAGAGTGTTACCAATTTCTAAAAAAGAATTCCTACAAACAGGTGTTTAAGTGTTGTGCAAACAAAATTTTAAATATTCTAAATCAATCTGCCCAAAATCTAAAACAAAATGGTATATCATACGGAGCAACGGATTTTTCTTGTCCTCAGCAAAATCCCCAAATTTGAAACAAAATTGGGGACAATGGAAAAAAAAAAGCGTGCATCTTAATCATTTGAGACCTGACATTTCTCTTTGAAATAACTTTTTTATAGAAATTAAATTTTTAATTAAAAAATTAAATAATCCTGATGATCAACCCTTTAGACACTATATAAATATGAAAATAATAGATTTTTTTTGGAGGGGGGAGGGTTCTCAAATATAGGGTTTTGCAGAGAAGTCCTGGAAAAATCGATCAATTAAAACAACTCATAACTTAAAAAATCGCGTGCATAACATCACCTATCATGTTGCGAAGTCTGTCCAAAAACTTGATTCGACGTGTTCGTGTTTCCATTCAAAATTGTGGAGAACATCTTCAACACTGGCCGTAAGGAATGATTATGTAAAAAATTTGAATGAAATAATGTTTTTTATAAAATAAAACGGCCACAGGATTCAGAAACATTGTTAGCATCCATTTCTTTCTCATCTCACCCATAAAGTGGTAACAGTGTGGAACACTTAACCCTTTGAGGCTCAACCCTTTCCCAATGCTGAAAAAAGGGCAGCCGTTGCCATCGCTCGACTTAACGACCCGCAAGAGGGCGGACGATCGAAACGTTCATCGCGTGCACACAGATCGAGAGACCGTTTTTTGACGACAGCTGGCTGTGCGGCACAGCCAGCTGCGTCAAAAAAGGGTCTCTCGATCTGTGGCACGCGATGAACGTTTCGATCGTCCGCCCTCTTGCGGGTTGTTCAGTCGAGCGATGGCAACGGCTGCCCTTTTTTCAGCATGGGGCCATCTATCCAGCTGTTCTCGCATTCTTCCATTTTTCAGCCGATGTCAGTGCTGTTAAAAGAATCGTGACCCTTTTTTGACGGGAAAGGACGTGCTCAAAAGTAAAGGATTCTCGTGGAGCTAAGTCACCCGCCACTATTTTTATAGAAATCCAATCTATTCTTCGTGACTGGCAACCGTCCAAACGTCCGAGTTGGGTGTTCCCAGAGCGGGAACACTGCGCGTTAAAGGGTTAAAGAAGGTTCGAACGATGATAGTCTACTGTTAGAACAGTTGCTACATCCGCCCGATGGAAGGGCCATAAAGAAAACGAACGGGTACTCTTTTAAAACAAATCACCCTGTACAAAATAATGCAATCGGTCGAATTTGAATCAGCATTTAACTGAAAATAGATGTTTTGGAGTCAAAATAAGAAAGGAGAGAAATCCCCGAAAAATTCACCCGTATCGGACACTTTCTTCTCCCTGGATGCTTGCCCCACTTCCTCCTTTTGTTACTAAACGGCACGTGACTCTAAAGACTTTTTATTTCCCCCCCCCCCCCTCCCGAACACTTTTTCCGACTTTTTATTCTCTTTCTTAAATACCACGTTCCGCACGCGATTCCATTATCCTTTTCGAAATTATAAAAAGAAAAGAAAAGAAGAAGTGAAGTGAGATAACAGTTCGCGGGAAAACGAAGGCGACATCTTTTGTCTCTCGAATGAGGGGAGAGAGAACTTCCTGTTCCAGAAAGAAAATGGCGGCCCCCGGGGTATGGCATGGCAGAGTCCGCAGATGGAACGGTGTTGTGTTGTTTTATGTCGGAAGTCGGATTCGGAAGTTGTTGAATGAAATCCCCTCGTCTCGTTAACCCTCAGAGATGTGAAATTCCATTCGCTGATGTAACCGTTTTCAGCCCGAAGCACCTGCGTCCACAAAGTTTTTATTTATTTTAACGGTTAGCACCTGTATTTTGAGTGTTTTTTCCCGTAACAATAAATCTGCACTGCGTCTTATGTCACTTTCAGAACAACATTCGTAAGCACAAAAATCGCCTTCCAAAATCGGCCGAGTAGTGACCTTTTTTTCTTTTTTAAATATAGCGACATTCCGTAGGTCAGGGGCGGCAAATAAGGGGCGCAGTCGCACCCCCAAATTTAACAAACATTTCATTTATTTCAGATTCTAGATTTTAACCCTTTAACGAGCGCTGTCCGTACTCTGAAATTTTGACTGTTTTGATTCCCGAAGAGTCAATTGGATTCCAATAAAAAAAAATCTGGAGTGACTCCACTCGACTTTCCGAACACTTACGATTAAGATCATGACCAAGCACTTAAATAAATTTTAATCGATGAATCATTCAAACGTATGCCAAATTGAAACTCAATTGAATGCACCGTTTAAACGCTTGCGCACTTTCAAGAATGTCTCCCCATAGGCCATTATGCCATAACATAAAAGAAAGTTTTGTCGTAGCCCTTTAGGAGAACTATAAGTCCTATACACACCCAAATCAATACCGGTCTTAGGATGGTGGTTTATAACATGTATACCTAATTTGAGCTCAATCTAATGTACCGTTTAAACGCTAGTACACTTTCAAGAATTTTCCCCCATAGGCCATCATGTAAAAGAAATCTTGGTCGTAGCCCTGTAGAAAAACTACAAGTCCTATACACACCCAAATCCATACCGGTCTTGCGACGGTGGTTTATGACTTATATATCGAATTTGAGCTCAATCGAATGCTCCGTTCAGGAGCTATCGTGTTCACTCACATACACACAAACACACACACACACACATACACACATACATCTCGTAAAAATAGCATCAATGGATTCAGAAGCCCTCAAAACGTGTCAAAACACCCAAATCTCGAAGTCGAATTTTTTCATGATGACAATACTTTCCTTACATGGTACATGTTCGGAAAGTAATACTTGACGGTGACGTAGCTACACGAGAATCTTTTACCTTATAGCACGTCATTTCCCGTAAAAAATGGTCGATTATTTGTAAAATTGTCAGGGTTATTTTTAACAGTACTGGCATCTGTTAAAAACTGGAAGAATACGATGGTAGTACATGGATATAGAAGAGCAATGGGATAGACGGTCCAATGTTCAAGAAAAGGGCAGCCGTTGCCATAGCTCCATTTAACTACCAGCAAGATGGCGGCCGATTGAATAGTTCATCGCGTGCCACAGATCTAGAGACCTGGATTTTTGTATGCAGTGTTTTCCCTCGCTTTTTTGCTCTTTCCAACGTGGTAGCCGTACGTTGAAGTAGTCTTTGACCCCCCCTTGAGTAGTCTTTGCCCCCCACCCCCTTCGAAATATTCTGCCGGCGCCCATGCAGACTGGCTGTGCGCAAAATTATCAGTGCCAAAAAGGGTCTGTAGATCTCTGTCTCTTGGTGGTAGTTAAATCGAGGTATGGCAACGGCTGTCCTTTTTTCAGCATTGTGAAATGGTTGAGCTTCAAAGGGTTAATACATCAAGTCTCGCTCACAGCATTCTAAATTTTTTCCAAGTCTCTAGCGCAGTTAAATTTTTTTTTGAAGCTGTTCCAAAATTGCAGGATTTTCAAGTGGAACAGCCATAAGGAAATCTTGCAAAATTTTTGAACAGCTTTCTAATGCCCAATGCTGAAGAGATTTGATAAAAAATTAAAAATGTCTTTTCACAAGCACGATTACAAATGGAGCAATGAAAAATCTCCGTTGATGATATTTATCTAACAACTGTACATTTTTAATACACAAATAGAAGCAAAAACCACAATAGAGAAAAATTCGAATGTTATCACATCCATCTCATAAAAGATAATTTTTCTGAAAAAAACTACCGGGTTTTTCCTTCGAAATTCTAACACATTTCTTTCTACAAAAGTAACTAAAACTGTTTCTTGAAATTTTGTAGGTGCTCTTCATGTGAATTTCCCTGTGGGTACTGGAGCTAAAGAAGTTTCCAGAGGCTCTGTGACACCTGGCGATTCCATCGACCGCCATCTTGCTGGTAGTTCAATGGATCCATGGCAACAACTGAACTTTTTCAGCGTTGGGGAGTCCATCCAGTGGGTCTTCTACAGTCAGCGCTTCAAAGGGTTCATCAAAAGTCAGGCTAGTCGCAAAAGCGCATCTCTGCAGCATCCGTGGGAGGAGCTATCGGCGTGACGTGAAAATGACGTCGACGCCAGTCAATGATTCATCCGATCGAGCACCGTTAAATGTTGGTTCGCGTGCGAAAAGACAAAAATAAACCCAGAAAAACAAACGGGCCGGAACGAAATTGTTTCCAAACACTCTCTAATGCGGCTGATCATTATGTGAATTATTCAACCGTCAATGGCAACTCACTCGTAAATGCCTAAAAAAAAAGAGGAAAAAGTGTTTCTAGGTTTTAATTACTTTTCTGTTTGACAGCTTCGCAATTAAAGAAAACAGACGTTAAGTGAAATTAAAGACTTAAAAATTGACGTTGATGAATCATTCATCATTTTTATGACTTTTATTAGTTGTACCGGAAAGTAAAAGTCATTTTTACCGATTCAAAAAGGAGAAGGTACTATGTTCAATGCGCATACTTTTTTTTTATGTATGTACCGTGATCACTTTTTACAGCGTGGACCCATTTCAAAAATTCTTTTTGAACTGGAAAGGGGATCACTCAGGGGCAGTCCCCTATTCATTGGGTTACGTTCTCATGATATTATCATTCCGAAAATCGGTTTAAAAAATGTGTTTTAAAATCATTGCTTAAAAGGTTGGCAATAACGGCCCTGGTTTCAATGTGAAAAGTCGCCGAAGTTGGCCACTTTTGGCAGTTTATCGCCCAGTTTGGCATCTAAAAATAAGACTAAATAGCTTTGACTTCTTCTTTTTAAAAAAAATCCACAGAGAATTAAATCGAATTCTAAATTATTTTATTAATCATGACGCATTTTCATTGTTTATACTAAAATACTGCTGTTTTCCCCTTACTTTTTACCCTTTACGCTTAATATTTATACTGACTCAAAGGCGGATCCAAGGGGAGGGCGCAGGGGGCGCGCGCCCCCTCCGAGAATTATATATTTACACTATATATATATGGGGCTTTCAGCAATATTAAATGGGCTTTACACTTGATAAAATGAGTATTCACGATTTGCGCCCCCTCCGAAAAAAGTTTCTGGATCCGCCCTTGTACTGACTCAACCATTTAAGTGACGTTTCAAACAGATATCCAGGAAAAAATTTGGAGGGGGGGGGAGGGCAGTCGAACTGCGTTTGACTGCATTTTGACTTGAGGTTTTGAAAATGGCGTCACGTCAACATCTGATGCGAAACAGTGACACAAAGTGTCCGAAAATTTCACATCTTTTCTTAGACATTAGGGGTGATTGGACTTAGAAATTAGATTAAAGCGATATAATTCATGAATCTGCTTGTGCAAAGTCAAAAGAAAAAACCTTACGTTACGTTTTACATGTCATGACTACTACATGCAGTGGCGTAGCCAGGATTTTATTTCGGGGTGGGCTGGGTATCCAATTTAAAGCTTAAGTTCAATTGTGAGCTAAATATCAAATTGTAAACTAAGTAAAGGGTCCCATTTTGGGGGGGGGGGCAGCAGCCCCCTCAGCCCCCCTCTGGCTACGCCCCTGACTATATGCACTGAAGGTGGGCTGACTGGCCCATCAATGCCCTGAATGAAATTTGGAGTTGTGTAGATCGCGAGAAACAATAGATTTTAGGACATAAAAGGCACGATTTCGGACGATTTTGGTAACCTTTTACAGGCCAATGCTCCCAGTTGCGAACATCCAATTAAAAATTTATCGAAAAGTTAAATTTTATCGATATTGACTCGAGAAAAACGAGCCGATAGAGTTAGAAGACGACTCGATTTTTTGAAACAGAAGTTGCATTTTTATCATGTGTGGAACACTGAATAAAAAAATCTGGAGTGACTCCACTCGACTTTCCGAACACTTACGATTAAGATCATTACCAAGCATTTAAATAAATTTGAATCGATGAATCATTCAAACATATATACCAGATTGAAGCTCGATCGAATCTACCGTTTAAACGCTAGCGCACTTTCCAAAATTTTCCTCCATAGGCCATAATGTAAAAGAAATCTTTGTCGTAGCCCTGTAGAAAAACTGTAAGTCCTATACACATCATAATCAATACCGGTCTTGCGAAGGTGGTTTATAACATGTATACCCAATTTGAGCTCCATCGAATGGACCGTTTAAACGCTAGCGCACTTTCAAAAATTTTCCTCCATAGGCCATAATGTAAAAGAAATCTTTATTTTATCCCTGTAGAAAAACTGTAAGTCCTATACACATCAAAATCAATACAGATCTTGCGACGGTGGTTTATAACATGTATACCCAATTGGAGCTCAATCGAATGTACCGTTTAAACGCTAGTGCACTTTCCAGAATTTTCCTCCATAGGCCATCATGTAAAAGAAATCTTTGTCGTAGCCCTGTAGAAAAACTGTAAGTCCTATACACACCAAAATCAATACCGGTCTTGCGACGGTGGTTTATAACCTATATACCCAATTTGAGCTCCATCGCATGCCCCGTTCAGGAGCTATCGTGTTCACTCACATACACACACACACACACACACACACACACACACACATACATGCATCTCGTAGAAATAGCACAAATGAATTCAGAAGACCCCAAAACGTGTAAATACACCAAAATCTCGAATTCGAATTTTTTCATGATTACAATACTTTCCTTACATGGTACATGTTCGGAAAGTAAAAATCATAAAAGTAACCATTTTCATACATTTTTTTCAGAGCTATCTCGATGCAGAGCCTCCCTCTTCAAACTTAATTCCTATCTTTAAATTTAAAAATAATTCTTCCATTTATTCTTATTATTTAAACTACCCATAAAAGTATAGTCAACCCCCTAAAAGAGCAGCCCCTAAAATTAGAGTCAAAAGTGTAGATAAAAGAGTGTCAAAAGTCACAAGTGTAGCCAGGGGCGAAACAACGAGAAGGGTTAGGGGGGGTCATAACCCCCCCCATGAGGAATTTTTTGCCATGCAAAATGTATATTCTTCACTCCCTTATCCCACACATGTATGCATATATGTGAGTTTCAGTAGTTGTAACCCCCCCACACACATGAAAATTTTCTGGCTACGCCACTGAGTGTAGCCCCTAAATAGGGATGGACGCGAGACGAAAAATAAGCGTCTCGCGTCTCGCAAAATAGCCTAAAAGCTTGTCTCGCAAAAATCCCTATATCGTAATGTTAAAACTGGGTGTCTCGTCTCGCAAAAAAGCTGTAAATCTCTGTCTAGTCTCGCAAAAAAGTCGTCTCGCGTCCATCCCTACCCCTAAAAGTAGAGACAGAAAATGACCCATGTCCGCAATTGGGAACGCACTAAAAATTAAGGGGTACAATCCCCCTTATTTAATTGCCCCATTAATAATTGGCCCCTTATCAAAACATGCAAAAAAAAACTAATTTAAATTATGACTTAATCTGAATTCGATCGGTAAAAGGTTAATTTATCACTGTATTTTCTAGAGGTGGTCCCCTCGATCCCAGGGCCCCCCATGATGTCGTGATCGGGGAATGAACGCTGGTCCACCTGAAAATGAAAGGGAAAGCAAAAACAACTCACCTCCGCTTTGACGACGTGCGACACCATTCCCGAGTCTATGCAGACGATGACCACCGGGGATCCCTGGTCCGAGACTATGAACGCTCGGCTGTACTGACGGATGTGGATACCCTTCGTCACCTGCGACATCTTGGCGTAGCCCATCTGGAAAAAAAGAAAACCCACGAACGTTAGAGAAGGTCTTCTGTTTCGAACAAAGGTTGCAAAGTGCATCATAATACAGGATGTCCCAAAAACATGGTAACACGCTTTAACACCCTATAAAAGTCTGTTCGGGGGAAAACGAGAGAACGAAAGTAAACAAACGGGTTACCAAAGAATTACATTTATGGCACCCATCCCTAGTTTGGCGAAGTTAACCTTTTTTTAATTCCGAACAGCGTCAATGGAAGAAAGCAGAAATTCACACTGTGTTGGGCGCTTTGGCAAAATGCCAGGTGTTGACTCACCGCCAGTTTGCAAGTGCAATTGTTTAGTTTCGTTCTCTCGACTAGGCGAGAGCACTATAGTCATCTTTGGTCTTACATTTCGTCATCAAGATAAGTTTCAGCAAAAGGGCCTTCTTGATTTTTTAATTCAATTTTTTTTCAAAGGATATTATTGAAAAACGTCATTGCTTTAGCTGCGAAACACTCATTGGACTCCCATCTTAATTATTGACACTCATTCGTAAAAATATACTGTGCCGCTAATGGAATTAGGCACGTTTTACTTATATGGAATTTTTTTGCTACGGGGTTATACACAAATTTAAAAGTGTCACATTTTTAAAAACAACGAGAGAAAATTTTTCATAAAGTAATCTGTTTTCCCGCACTTTATTTCGAGCATTTAACTATAGTCACTATACGTCTCATACGACGAATTTATACGTCATATTAACGTTTCCATTGCTTGCGTAGCTTTGTCTTAACGCAACACAACACACTCAATCAGTGGATTAGAGAGCGAGTAACGATTTTTCAAAATTCCCATTAAAATCGTCGTAGCTTAATATTATCACATTAGGTATATTTTTGACTAGCAGTCCCGCACGGCGTTGCCCGTGAACCGCTTAAATTATGCGATTTACAAAATCTGACCTGTAAACTGAAACTCCAGATTAGTACTCTAGGCCGCAAATATATAACAGAATGTGCAGATAATGGTTCCAGAGTTTCAGGTACGTACTTACAAATGCACCACTAAAGACAACTCACTGCCGTGGCCGTCACATATTTCTCTCAGAAATATTGTGTAATTTGCATTAAAAGTGGTGGAGTTATTAAATATTTCATCCAATTAAACAAATTATCTTGTAAAATCCACAATTTTCGATTTAAATTTCTGAAAATTAGGAAATGTTAGGTCATTAAACCTATTAAATACCTAAAATATTTCATGAAAAGGCCCCATTAGGAAAAACGCGCCTAATGACAGAAAAATCGCCACACTTGGCGACTTTTGGCGAAATACCGCCAAATTTGGAGCCAAACATAAGTCCCCAAAAATTAGGTTTTCGAAGACCTGTGATCCATAGCACCCGAGATTTCCAGAACATTCCATATTGATGCAACCAAAAGCAAAATTTAACTATTTAACGCGTAGAATGCGAATTTTAAATTATTTTAAACCCCAGAACAGCGGGTTGCTCCCAAAATTCATAACACAGGGTAAGAAAATTTCAGTCTTAGAACGGTTTTTAATTAATAATTAAAAAAGTGATTAAAATTTCAAATTCTGATTCTCAGGTGCACATTATCGTGCTCACGGGCTTATATATTCAAATTTTCAGAGTTCTGTGTGCAGTAGATTTGTCTGGAGACCGCACACAGACAGATTTACAAACATTCATTTTTATTTTTATAGAGATAGATAGATTTGGCGTAAACCTGATGAAATTTTCGTGCCATTTCATGCTTCTCAAATGCAAACGATTTGTTTTATAGTAGCATTCGGGCGAAACTCGCCAAGCATGGCAACGTAAAAAACGGTTTTTTACTTTTGCGGTTACCACTCGCTTCAAGCATAAATCTTTTCATGAGGCCAAAGTTCGCCAAACATGACGATCTAAAATCGGTTTTTAATTAATAATTTAAAAAGTAGTTAAAATTTCAAAATTCTGAGCCTCAGGTGTACATTACCGAAGGAATGGGTTCATATGTTCGAATTTTCAGAGTTCTGCGTCCAATAGTTTTTTCTGGACATCGCACGCATGCAGATTTTCAGACATTCATTTTTATTGATATAGATTGGCGCAAAACTGACTCAATTTCCGTGCCATTTCATGTTTTCCAATGCATGCGATTTTGTTTCACAGTATCATGCTGGCGAAACTCGCCCAGCATGGCATCCTGAAAACGGTTTTTAATTAATAATTAAAAAAGTAATTAAAATTTTAAAATTCTGATTCTCAGGTGCACATTATCGGACTCATGGGCTTATATATTCAAATTTTCAGAGTTCTGCGTGCAGTAGGTTTGTCTGGAGACCGCACACATACAGACAGACAGATTTACAAACATTCATTTTTATTATTATAGATTTCCCGCCTATTAATGAAAATATCGCCAAGACAGGTGTCATTTTTCGAAAAAATAGGTTTCGCACCCTATTTGGCGATTTATCGTAAAAGTCACCCGTATCGGCGACTTTTGGCGCAACTTTTGTGGGAGCACGTAATCGTCGTTAGATCATTAACTGTTTATTGCTATGGGATTCGGAGTTCTATTGTAGGTGCCCTGCTTCGCCTAAAAGTTTGCTTCTATATTTTTGACACAACCTGCATCCAGGACTTTAATCGAGATCTAGCTTCTGAGCCAGCTTCCCCTCAAACCAGAGTCGCCACTATAGAGTTTACGTCATCCGGTGTAAACCTTATTTGGGAAAAAAATAGGATAAATGGTAGGATAAATTTGGGAAAAAAAATAGGATATATGGAAAAAAATAGCTGCATTTTGGTGCCCCCTTTCAGCGTGGGGCAAGTGCCCCGTTCGCCCTCTTCTAGTTTCGGGTCTGCTCATAAACGGCTCGTATTGTTTAATGCAATTAAGTCAATTGCTTTTGTCACAGCGCGCTCCGAATACAAATAGAGGCACGCCCCCATTGCAAGTCGGTGTCATTCACTTAACCCAGCGATTGCATAGCAACCTCAATTTCAGGCAGTGGGAAGAACTGTTTAAGGAGTTAACCCTTTGAAGAGCGAGCATTTTCACATCAATCGTTTTTTTTTACGCAGCTTCTGTGTTAAAAAAAAAGACTTTTTTTTCCCCACACAGCGATGGGCGATTCAATCGACCGCCATCTTGCTGGTAGTAAACTAGAGACACGGCAACGGGCTTTAACCCTTTGAGGCGCAACCCTTTCCCAATGCTGAAAAAAAGGGCAGCCGTTGCCATCGCTCGATTTAGCGACCCGCAAGAGGGCGGACGATCGAAACGTTCATCGCGTGCCACAAATCGAGAGACCCTTTTTTGACGACAGCTGGCTGTGCGGCACAGCCAGCTGTCGTCAAAAAAGGGTCTCTCGATCTGGGGCCGAGATGAACGTTTCGATCGTCCGCCCTCTTGCTGGTCGTAAAGTCGAGCGATGGCAACGGCTGCCCTTTTTTCAGCAGTTCTCGCATTCTTCCATTTTTCAGCAGATGTCAGTGAGTGCTGTTAAAAATAAACGTGACAATTTTTGTTACGGGAAATGACGTGCTAAAAAGCATGCTTGAAGAGCGAGAATTTTCACAAAAAATGACTTTTTTTTTCCACATAACAACGGGCGATTCGATCGACCACCATCTTGCTGGTAGTAAATTAGAGAGACGGCAACGGGTGTAACCTTTAGGCTTTGGGACCCTTTAATCCTGATTTTTGCGACTGGCAGTTGAAAACGTTGATTCACGACGCGACCGACCACCGAGCCTTAAAGAGTTAAAAACAAAGTTCAAAATAAGGCTCAGAACTTCAGAGTTTCCTCAAAAGAAAAGTTTTTTATTAAAATATTTTAATAACTTTATGATGAGTAAAAAGAATCCAATATACAAAATTTCGAAACTCTGAGACAAATACATTTTTTAAGTGCCAGTGCACGGAATATAATTAAAAAAAAACCAGCTTTAAAGTTCATATTTTGTTCCTCTAACCACGTATGTTGCTTTGGTTTTTGGCAGTAAATCCTGTTCTAGCAGGAATTTTTGCAAAAATTCCTTTTCCTTCGTATTCCCGAAACATAAGTCTTATCATCACAGAAAAAAAAAAAAAATCCAATCGGCTTTGGGATCCTTTGACCTTATTTTTACTTTTCGAACGTGTACCCTGTAAGGTAAGTATTGCCATCATGAAAAAATTAGACTTCGAGATTTGGGTGTATGGACACGTTTTAGGGTCTTCTGAATTCATTCATGCTATTTTTACGAGATGTATGTATGTGTGTCTCTCTCTGTGTGTGTATGTGAGTGAACACGATAGCTCTTAAACGGGGCATTCGATGGAGCTCCAATTGGGTCTATAGGTTATAAACCCCCATCGTAAGACCGGAATTGATTTTAATGTTTATAAATCTTATACTTTTTCTACAGGGCTACGACAAAGGTTTCTTTTACATTATGGCTTATGGGGAGACATTCTGGAAAGTGCGCTAGCGTTTAAACGGCGCATTCGATTGAGCTTCCATTTGGTATATACAGGGGCGTAGCCAGGGGGGGGGGGATATCGGGATATATCCCCCCCCCGAAATGTTTGGATTAGTGATGAAATTCCGTCTATTTATACAGATATAAGTTCATATCCCCCCCCCCCCCGAAAAATTTTCCTGGCTACGCGCCTGGGTATGTATACTTGAATGATTGATCGATTCAAATTGATTTAAATGCTTGGTAATGCTCTTAATCCTAAGTGTTCGGAAAGTCGAGTGGAGTCACTCCAGAATTTTTGTGACTATAGCAATTGAAAACGTTGAATAGAGCTGGTTTCATGGGCGACCGACCACCGAGCCTCAAAGGGTTAAAAACAAAGCTCAAAATAAGACTCAGAACTTCAGAGTTTCCTCAAAAGAAAAGTCTTTTATTAAAATATTTCAATAAATTTATGAAGGGTAAAACGATCCAATAAAATCGATCCAACTTCAAAACTGTCAGACAAATATATTTTTTAAGTGTCAGTGCACGCAATACCTAAAAATGTTGTTTTACGAAAAACAGCTATTTTGCTTCTGTAACCATATATGTTGCTTTGCCCGGCACAGCCAGCTGTGGTAAAAAAAAAAGGGGTCTCTCGATCTGTGGCACGCGATGGACGTTTCGATCGTCCGTCCTCTTGCGGGTCGTTCAGTCGAGCGATGGCAACGGTTGCCCTTTTTTCAGCATTTTGAAAGGGTTGCGCCTCAAAGGTTTAACGATATCTCTTCGGCGCTGTAGGATGAAAAGCTCAAAATGGGTACATTATCTAATGAGTGCATGGGGACCCTTTTACAAACTGGGAATATTTTGGGTACGGGGGTCGTACAAAAAATTTAAAAAGCGTCACTTTTTTAAAATGCACGAGAGGAATTTTTTTCTG
Source organism: Cheiracanthium punctorium (assembly GCA_038373885.1). NCBI lineage: Eukaryota > Metazoa > Arthropoda > Arachnida > Araneae > Cheiracanthiidae > Cheiracanthium > Cheiracanthium punctorium. The sequence continues at coordinate 91,043 of JAWZYV010005465.1, forward strand.
AATGCAGTCTTATTTCCGACCTTATTTTGAACATTTTTATCAATGGACTCTCCCCCCCCTTATAGCTAATAGATAAAGAATTAAACGCCGTTACTATCTTTACACCCTGTATATACAGTCGAGAGCCTGAAATCTGCCAACCTAAAATCCGAAAACATCCGAAATGTGCACACCTTCACTGATGTAAATAATGAAATTCGAAATCATCCGTCAGTGATGAAATCGTTCAAAAGTGTCTTGAATCGTCTATTTTCTTTCCATATTATATTAAGTTGGAAGGTATATCATTATTCATGAGCGTGATTAAACAAAATTAAAATACATATTTCTAACATCCTTTTTCTGGATGTCATACATTAGAAATAGATGGGGGGAAAAGATGCGCAGAAAAATGCACAATTCGAACTGAATGAAGGTTTCAAAAACTGATTGAAGTCTAATCATAATAAAAGTAGCAGACGATAAATTGCGCTAAGTGCTAGAATCTTCTCGTCAAAATCGCATATGAGCCATTTTCTTTTTTGGCCAAATTAAAAAGTGGCACATTTTAGTCTCGGAAAATTTCCAAATCCTATTTTTCTTTTGAGCATAAAGCATTTCATTCCTGCTCCGATTTCACATGCACACGATATTTTAATTAAAAATAACCTTACAAATAATCTAAACAAAATGTTTAAAGTTAGGAGAAGAATACCTTAAATTTTTAGAACAGCAAAGTTCTGAAACAAAACAAGAATTAAATGATAATATACAATTTACAAAAAATTAATAAAGAAAAGAAAGGAAAACAAAAAGAGAAACTTAAAGTAGAAAAAAAAATAATATTTTAAAATAAATCACCATAGAGCATGCTTTCAAAAATAGAAAAAAAGAAATTTTGAAACCATTTGATTTGCAAATCTTCATGTAATTTTTTTCTTTTTTCTCCCGTGTTTTTGTATTTAATGTGAAAATATAAGTGAAATACTTTTGACTGTTTTTATTTCATTGTAATTATATTCTACTTTTTTAAAATCAGGAATGTGATGTCAAACAAATGATTTATATTCTATGGCCCGAAATCCGCAAAATCCTAAAATCTACACAAGCCGTGCGGATTTCTGGCTCTCTACTGTAAATATTAGGGTGAATCATAAATTTCGCGTTTTTATTTTCTGAGCTCTCAAACCCATAATATCATTCTACCCACTAAAATATGAATTAGTTATTCATTTCGGAATTTTTGATTCCTATTTAGAGGTCGCTGCTGTCTTTTAAAGATTAACTCCAATAACGCACTTTCGAGTCTACACGCTTCCTAACTCTTGCTGGCGTCTATGATTCCGCCACAGTGATTGATTAACAAGCTGGAGCCCAATACTTTTATGCAAATTACGCTGCAAAGAATAAGAAATCTGGAGTGACTCCACTCGACTTTCCGAACACTTACCATTAAGACATGACCCAGCATTTAAATCAATTTGAATCGATGAAACGTTCAAACATAGATACCAAATGGAAGCTCCATCGAATGCACCGTTTAACGCTAACGCACTTTCAAGAATTTCTCCCCACAGGCCATCACGTAACAGAAATCTTGGTCGTAGCCCTGTAGAAAAACTATTACTCCTATACACATCCAAATCAATACCGATCTTACGATGGTGGTTTATAACCTATAGACCCAATTTGTGCTCAATCGAATGTTCCGTTTAGGAGCTATCGTGCTCAATCACATACACACACATACATACATACATCTCGTAAAAACAGTATAAATGAATTCAGAAGACCTCCAAACGTGTCCATACACTAAAATCTCGAAGTCGAATTGTTTCAGGATGACAATACTTTCCTTACAGGGTAGGTACATGTTCGGAAAGTAAAAAATATGCATACGGCATTTCTAAAACTGAAGTTGCCAGAGCAGATCTCTCTAATGTAAACACAATTGATGATTCCATTCTACTTCTTATCTAGTGACACAATCATGGCTACCGTAAGAAGTTTTGCTCACCTGTAAGCGTGATTTACTTTCTTTTATTTTTTGTCATTGTAATTTTATTCCTATAATGCCTTCAGTTATATTAAGAACACGAAAAAGAACTGAAACAGGGTTAATTGGACACGCTCGGAATAAGTGCAAACAAATACCTTCGGCGAAAGAAGTGATGAGTTTAGTTTTTCATTGTAATGAACAAATTGAATACATAATCAGCGTCATTAACTGCTGTTGATGGGATGGCTTTATGGCAAAAAGCAAGTATCCTCGTCAAAGAGTTGTGTGGTGGGATTAAGGCCAATTATCTACACCTAGAATCTAGGCCTCTGTGTGGGGTATCCTTAAGGTGGGAATGCATCCCCTTTTTAGGTGGCTTGTCCCGTTGTCCCCAAGTACAGCTTAGGGACACCGTAATTTTCCGTTTTTAGAAAATGTCCCCTGCAATATCCCGTTTGTAGAAAGAGAGTAACCCACGGTAACGATTTCAATAAAGGCCACTCAAAATCTAAAATCATCCAATGGCAGTGTCTGTAAAAATAAATAAATAAATAAAAAAAACTGACCTCCCTGCCTCCAATTTCGAGAGGCAAAGAAAACGCCGGGGGATGTATTGTTTTTGTGTTTGTTCTTTTAATGTTCTTTTTAGTCAACTATTTCAATTTATTTAATTTTTATTTCTTTTGTTAAAGTCACGTTTCTCTCTTGCTTATTCTCCCCCCCCCACCGAACTCCACTTTATTTTCCCTTTCACTCTGGTTTTTTAAGAATTTTTTTCCTTCCGAATGACAATTTTCTTTTTTCTGTGTGCCCTTTTGTTTACATTTCTCACTTTCCTACCTTCCTGCCTTCTATGGGATGGCGTTTTTGAAGTCTAAGAAGGGCCTACCCCTTGCACCACCCGAAAAGTACCTCTTGCACTATTTTTTATTGTACATGTGTGTTAGAAAAGTTTTTTTTTCATTTTATTTTGATATTAACATGAATACAAGCTTTTTTGCGCGTTTTCTTAACCACTCAAAGATACACCAGACCTGTAAATTCAGTCTCCCTTCTGAATTACACTATTACCTTCAAAACAGTAGATGTCCCGTTTTGAGGAAGAAAATAAATACACTATTGCCAAAAGAATAGTAGATGTCCCGTTTTGAAGGTAAAAGTAAATGGTCACGTTAGGTATCCTCCGTGTGGGGTCTTTATAAGGGGTCCTAACCCGTATTTACGGGTTTCTGTAAGCCCTTTTATAGAAGATTTGAGGTGTCAGAAATTATTTTTTCGGAGCTCTGCAGGCAACTCTATACTTTTACCCATTTTCACAAGTCTCTTAAGAACTATCTTCGTATACATATTATTAGTATCCTTCAAGATAGATTCTATACAGTAAAAAAAAATGCTCTGCACTCTCTTCTTTCAAATCATAAATTTCGGAGAAAACCACGGAAAACTCCGAACGGTTAGGTCGGCAGACGCGACCTCGTTTCGAACCTGGCACCTTCCGTCTCCCAGTTCAGTGAGCAATGCCTCCCCCCCCCCCTGGATTTTTGTATGTAGTGCTTTCCCTTGCTTTTTTGCTCTTTCCAGTATGGTAACCATACGTTACCATGTGGTTAACTTGGGTTGGTTATATGGTAACCAACCCAAGTAGTCTTTGCCCCCCCCCCTCCTGGGAAATATTCTGACGGCGCCCACGGCCACTGGTAGGCATTCCCACCAAAGAAAAGTTACATGTTATCACAAAAATACTCAAATATTTCAAGGAAGAAAAGATTCAAAGATTTTTTCGCCACCATGGAAACAAGGCTGAAAAACGTCCCTAGATTCTAACTTAGCTACTAGTCTTGATGACGCTGATTTGAGTGACCGAAAAGCAACTGTTACTTTTGCCTCTGCACTCAAAAGTTTGGGCAGTAATGTGATAAACAGTACCGTCTTCTATCCCTAATAGCACAGATGGTCACAAAAGAGTCGCTGTGACGTCACAGAGGGTCACAATTGTCACAGGACTGTCACATACTACTCACATTGTGACTTGTGAGTGATGTGACTCTAGTGTGTAGTCACTGTGAAGTTTATTTGTGACCAGTCACCAAGTGACGTCGCCGTGAAGTCACCATGTGACTAGTATGTGATCGGTCGCTAAGTGACTCCACTGTGAAGTCACCATGTGACTAGTATGTGATCGGTTGCTCCGTGGCTCCACTGTGAAGTCACCATGTGACTAGTATGTGATTGGTTGCTCAGTGACTCACTGTGAAGTCACTGTGTGACTATAGCGGCTTGATGAGTCTATAAAAGCAGATTTTCAACCACAACCTACATTGACTGTGCACTGGGATGGGAAGATGCTCGAAGACATTATGGAATATGAAATAGTAGATCATCTACCAATCTTGGTACCTGGCAAAGGTGTCGACCCGCTCTTGGCTGTTGCCAAGGTTCCATACAGCAAAGGGGAAACCATGACGACTGCGGTTTTCAAGATAACTTTATCGTGAAGATTACATGATAAAGTAAGATGTATGCTTGCAAAAGACTTGGTCGTGTTTGAGAAACATAATGCAGTATTTAGCCAATATCGCCGTAAAAAAAAAAAAAAATTTGGCTCCTCTTTGGTATCTTTTTGAAGAGCTCGTTGCATCAGCTTTTTCTGATTACAGAGTTTCTACTGAAACAGAACATAAAATGATTTTAGCACTGAAAAAGGGAGGGTCGGCGGAAAACGATCCTACAAAAGCATCTTTGGAAAGGGACGCAATTCCAAACTAAAATATCAACGATTTAAGTTACAACAAATACAATAAAACCTTTCGACAGGAGTGACATTTTATGCGAGCTCATCCAAATAGATCCTGAGCTACGGCAAGAAGAAAGTTACAGGTCGGCTAAAGAAATGGTGCAAAACATCAGAGTCGATAACACTATAGCTAGGGTTGCCAGGTCGTCAAACCTAATAGCCGGACAGACCCGCCAGTTTGGCCGGACATTTGGGTAAAAAGGCCGGACAGCCTACAATATGAGGATTTTGTCTCAGTATTAATAGGTACAACAAAAAAAAATGTATATAAAATCAAGCTTTTTGGATTATTACCCTGAATCTTGTTCAATTCTAATGAAATATACATAACATGGAATGCCAAATCAGTTCAAGTACTTTATGACTCATCAGCCAAAGTCACCCGTCAAAAGCCTAACAAAAGCCGGATACCATTCAGTTTGGCCGGACACGCCATCCAAAAGCCTAACTATGTCCGGTTTTATCCGGACGCCTGGCAACGCTAACTATAGCTATAGCTGAACAGGGTGTTGATGGAAGGATACAATGAATTTACACACGAACTATAAGGAGCAGAAAGCAGTATTTAATGTTGATAGTTAAGAATTGTTGACAGAATAACCCCGTCAATGGGTCAAATTTTACATAATATTTTAATTTTCTTTCTACTTAAAGATAGAAGAGTTTTGAACATGGTTATCCAGTGTTTTCATCCTTAAAACTGTGAGTTCCGATTGTAATAAATTCTTTTTTAAAAAATTCATTGTTTTTGTTTCATTTCTCAAATTTCAAAAGTCAGTAGCGACTCATAAATATCATTTTTTTAATTATTAGCCCTTTATAACACTTTCCAGCAAGGTTGAAACGTGATGATTTCGGTTCATATGTCTGTCAGTCTGTCTGTGCTCTCACTCCCGTAAATGCGTATTGATTTTTACGAAATTTATGTATGTTTTTCTTATATACTGTACCCTGTACACTATTGAAAAGGGTGCCTGTAGCATTTATAGTTTTTCTACAGGAACACTCAAAATATTTCCAATACATTACGCTCCATGGGCAGTCATGCTTTAATGCGAAATTGAGCGATATTCGGCAGAGGTTCTAATTCACAGAATGGATACATGTTATTAAAGATGACAATATAAAGCTCTCCATCGAAAACAGAGTCTGTATCATGAATTAGTTTTTCTACAGGAGCACTCGAAATAATTGCAATGTATTACTATCTATGGCAGCGTTTCTCAACCTGTGGGGCGCGACCTCTAAGGGGGGCGCGAGAAAAACCAAAGAGTAAGTAGTGATGCATGTTTTTAAAATAATCATCTTATTTATTCTCATTTTGACTCAAAAATATTTCCATTTTCGTTTAATGTTCATTCAAACTTGACTGATAACATTATTACTTTCCGAACATGTACCATGTAAGGAAATTATTGTCATCATGAAAAAATTCGACTTCGAGATTTTGGTGTTTTGACACGTTTTGGGGGCTTCTGAATCCATTGATGCTATTTTGACGAGATGTATGTATGTATGTGTGTGTGTGTGTGTGTGTGTGTGTGTGTGTGGTGTGTGTGTGTGTGTGTGTGTGAGTGAACACGATAGCTCCTGAACGGAGCATTCGATGGAGCTCCAATTGGATATATAGGTCATAAACCACCGTCGCAAGACCGGTATTGATTTGGGTGTGTATAGGACTTATAGTTTTTCTACAGGGCTACGACAAAGATTTCTTTTACATGATGGCCTATGGGGAGAAATTCTTGAAAGTGCGCTAGCGTTTAAACGGTAGATTCGATTGAGCTCAAATTGGGTATATATGTTATAAACCACCGTTGCAAGACCGGTATTGATTTGGGTGTGTATAGGACTTATAGTTTTTCTACAGAGCTACGACGAAGATTTCTTTTACATTATGGCCTATGGGGGGAATTTCTTGAAAGAGCGCTAGCGTTTAAACGATCCATTCGATTGAGCTCAAATTCGGTATACATGTTATAAACCACCATCCTAAGACCGGTATTGATTCTGGTGTGTATAGGACTTATAGTTCTCCTACATGGCTACGACAAAACTTTCTTTTATGTTATGGCATAATGGCCTATGGGGAGACATTCTTGAAAGTGCGCAAGCGTTTAAACGGTGCATTCGATTGAGTTTCCATTGGGTATATATGTTTGAATGATTCATCGATTCAAATTTATTTAAGTGCTTGGTCATGATCTTAATCGTAAGTGTTCGGAAAGTCGAGTGGAGTCACTCCAGATTTTTTTGTAGAAAATTCGACTCCATGTTCATTGTTAAAGATTAAAAAACTGAATGCAGGCTGAAAAATGGGAGGCGGGGCGCCACCGTAATTTAGCCTTTGTTGGGGGCGCGCAACGTTAAAAAGGTTGAGAACCGCTGATCTATGGCATTTGAGCGTCATTCATCCTTTTCAAGCACAATACAACAAGTATAAAAATGTTTATACCAGTTTACTCGGTCAGTTAAACGATGGGGAAAAAATTTTAAGTTCTTTTACAGGCCATTTATAGGTGATTGTCCATTTGTAATAGGGAACCTCCAAAATCTCGCCAAATTTAAGAACAATACATCGCCCAATCGCACGCGAAAGTAATGTCGTCTTGGAAAGTATTTTGCCATGACTTATCTTTCTCGTTTTCCAAATTCGATAGAAAGTGCTTTCTCAACCACAAAAAAGGAACTCCAGAAAAAAAAATGGCGCTTTTCCATTTCGAGCCAACAACAGCTAGCGGGGAAAGCCCTCTTCCATTCATCCCGAACGATATGGGGGCACGCTCCGAGAGCGCCCCCTTTTTTCGAGGTCACTGTGCCAGTGTGCTGAACCGAACGCAAGAAAGCCAACCCACTTACTTTCCGTTTACGCGCCATTTTGGTTTCACTGGAGCGGGTTACAAAAAAAAAAAAAGAACGTTTCTTCGAAGAGAGATTAAATCCGCTCGGGTAAGGGATTTGACTGACCAAGCATAGAGACGGGAAACTTCTCGATGAATATTCAGTTCCTTGATGTGTGTACGTTCTGTCCGTTCATTTTGGAGCGGGGGCCCTGATGACCGCAACTGGACAACTAGGCCAGAGCTCTCGGGAATGGAGTTCAAGGCCAATGTCGTTGTAACCGTTTCGTGGCTTCCTTAGAAGGGCGATCGTGCTCATTGCATTTGCCGATCTAGCCCAGATTACAGATGAGACGGGCTCAGCCCGAGGCCGAAAGATCAAGCCCGAACCTGTATCGGGCTCTGAAATTGACGATTGTGTTCAGGCTCTTGAGAAATTTCTAATTCATTGAACAGACTCCTTGTAAACATATCTTAAAAAGCGATTCGTGGAAGAAATAAACATTAATTATTATTATTGGAATAACCTAAATATATAAAGAATTAAAAAGTGCCTTAACCCTTTGAGGCGCAACCCTTTCCCAATGCTGAGAAAGGGGCAGCCGATGCCACCGCTCGACTGAAGGACCCGCAAGAGGGCGGACGATCGAAGCGTTCATCGCGTGCCACAGATCTAGAGACCCGGCACAGCCAGCTGCGTCAAAAAAAGGGTCTCTAGATCTGCGGCACACGATGAACGTTTCGATCGTCCGCCCTCTTGCGGGTGTTCAGTCGAGGGAATGGCAACGGCTGCCGTTTTTTTCAGCATGGGGCCATCTATCCAGCTGTTCTCGCATTCTTGCATTTTTCGGCCGATGTCAGTGTTGTTAAAAATAATCTGTTTACGGGAAAGGACGTGCAAAAAAGTAAAGGATTCTCGAGGAGCTCTGTCACCCGCCACTATTTTTATAGAAATCCAATCTATTCTTCGTGACGGGCAACAGTCAAAACGTCAGTGTTGGGTGTTCCCAGAGCGGGAACACTGCGCGTTAAAGGGTTAATAATGAATGACTGCTTTTTTGCAGCCTTTGGCAATCTATCCAGCTGTTCTCGCATTCTTCCATTTTTCATCAAATGTCAGTGCTGTTAAAAAGAATCGTGACCCTTTTTTGACGGGAAAGGACGTTCTCAAAAGTGAAGGATTCTCGTGGAACTATGTCACCCGCCACTATTTTGATAGAAATCCAATCTATTCTTCGTGACTGGCCACAGTCAAAAGGTCAGAGTTGGGAGTTCCCAGAGCAGGAACACTGCGCGTTAAAGGGTTAAAGGAGTTTGCTATTGTCTACGTGTCTTTCATTGGCACAAACGCCCAAATTTAGGGCCCCCAAATTCATCAATGCCCGGTGCCCCTGCTGGTCATCATCAGGCTCTGGCTCAGCCCGAGGCCGAAAGACCAAGCCCGAACGTGTATCGGGCTCTGAAATTCACGATTATCTTCGGGCTCTTGAGAAATGTCTCCTTCATTGAACAGACTCCTTGTAAACATAGCTTAAAAAGCCATTCATGGGAGAAATAAACAGTAATTATTATTATTGGATAAACCCGAATATACAGAGAATTAGTTATTGACTTTTATGGATCTATTAGCTGGAATTTCGGGCTCGGACTTTAAAAAATAAGCACAAACTCATCTGTAGCCCACAGACGTGCTTATTAGCCGGCAAACTGGGCAACCGCCTAGGGCCGCTGAAGATCTGTTAAATTCTGCACATCGCGTAGTCCAATGAACTTGCTGACCTAGAACTGAGCCGATAAAAAATACAGAATTTATGATTTCTCGTTTAGCTTTATTTATTTATTTATTTTATTTTTTTATAAATTTGCAGTATAGTAAGTAGCCAGCATGCAGCTTTTACACTATGGAAAAATATTACATTACAATTTCAATGAATGAATCAAATTTAGTTTATTTTATTAGAGTCAGTAGGAGCAGAGGGTTTTTACTGGGGGAGGGGGGGGGGACAGATCAAGATCCACAATTTAGTAAGTCGGCACATTTGAAAGACCTGCCATTATTTTTTGTTCAGGACAGCTAAAACCTAAGAGCGTCTCTGAGGATGAAAACCATTCCACTACCTACCTTTTACAGGGACTTATTTCCTGCAAGGCATTCGGGGCAAACATCTGCGCCCCCCAACATAATTGGGGCTCCAAAATGATCCTTTAGTTTGAAAATTGGCAAATTTTGATTTTAATTTAAAATGAAAGACAGATAAACTAATTTTATGTAAAAATGTTGTAATAATAATGGCTCTGTCACTATTTCATTGCACTAGCATTATAGTTACACAATTTTTTAGCTAAACGGCCGATCAAAGCCTAATAACCTTCGCCTTATTAAAAAAAATTTTTTTTAAACATTATGATTGGTTTATGCTGAAAGTTTTAAATATCCTACCCCTTCCAAACACAAATTTTGTTCTAAGTAATCTGAAATAAACGAATATAGTTCCATGATGTCAAAGAAACAGATAGTGAAAACGTTATAGCGAAATGTTCTATCACAGTTGCTAAGATGTACGGAATACAACCACACTTGAGTATACAGTCATTTTTGTAAATATTACTTAAAATAACAAATCATTCAAAAATTTTGCTATTTTTTAACATTAAAAATACTCTTTACAAAATGGGGTTCGTTATTTTCCAGCATATCGGTGTGCTATTTCGACTATAAAGCATTTCGAAGAATTAAAAATAAGTGTAAATTTATACACAAACGTAAATTTAAATTTTTTTCATTATTCATACTTTATAATTCAAAAATCATTTCACTTTCGAAATTTTTTTATCCTTAGTAATTTTACGGTAAAATTATAAAAGTGTAAGATGTAAGATTAGTGGGTCCTGGGCAGTCGCCCCATTTGCCCTGCCGGTAATAGGGCGCTGGCATATAGGCAGTTATTCGGAGCAAACTTATCAGACAGAATGAAATGAACGATTGAAAATTAAATAATATAGTTCAAATGTTATTATCCTACATAATGTTATTACTATCGAATTATGCAGTGGCGTAGCCTGAAATTTTTCATTTGGGGGGGGTTATGACTACTGCAATTCCCATATATGTATACGTGAGTGTGATAAGGGAGTGAAGAACATACATTTTGTACGGCAAAAAATTCCTCATGGGGGGTAATGACTCCCCTATCCCCCCCCTCTTGGCTACGCCACTGGAACTATGGCATTTCATTTTTCATCTAGATTCAATAATCATTTTTAGGCTGTTATATCACCCTTTTTTGAACGGTTTTATATGAAAGTGGCTTTGTCGGGTATAAGAAATTTTTGTTTTGGGGGGGGGGCAATGAAGCTAGTACCCTGCCCCCCCCCATCTCTGCCAATCGGTCCCTGACCTATTAATGCAGAGCCGCTGATTTTCTCAATAAATATTTATCCACTGAGAGTCAATACTATTTTCCACGCTTCAGTATTTTGAAAAATAGAACAGTATTCATTGTGAAACGAAAATGAGAAACATGAATCACGCTCGCATATTTTTTGCGATTGACAGCCAACATGCTAAAATGAGGTGGGATAACACATATCCCACCGAGCGTTAAACAGCTGAAGTGACGGCATACCTTCAGAGTAGTTTTTTAATATTTGAAAAATCTGGAGTGGCTCCGCTCGTCCTTTTAAACTTGGTCTGTACCAAGCGTTTCCATAAATTGGAATTCATTTCAATCGGATCTATTGTTCAGACGCTAGTGCCCTTCCAATATAGTCTATAGACCGCAATGTATAAGAAGACTGCTTTGTAGCCCTGTAAAAAGACCTATGACCTACACAAACCAAAATCTGTACCAAATGGGAGACAGTGCCCTATAATTATGCGTACCTAATTTGCGCTCATTCGAATGCATGGCAGAGACGCTAGCGCACTTTCAAAAGTTTGCGCCACAATGTATAAGAATACTTTTTGTAGCCCTGTGAAAAAAACCTGTAAGGCCTACACACACCAAAATCTGTACCAAATGGGAGACAGTGACCTATAATATGCGTACCTAATTTTGAGCTCAATCGAATGCATGACATAGACGCTAGCGCACTTTCAAGAATTTGCGCCGTAATGTATAAGAATACTTTTTGTCGCCCTGTACAAAAACTATGAACACTGCACACACCAAAATCCTTATAGATTGTGTGACGTTGACCTATCCTATAAACTACCCAATTTGAACTTATTTTAATGAACAATTTAGTCACTAACAGACTTTTCGTAAACCGTGATGTATAAGAATTGTTTAGGCAACCCTGTGAACAAACTATTGTTTCTATAAACACTCAACTCCACACAGGTCATGTGAACGTGACCTATAATATACATACCCAATTGGCACTCAATCGAAGGTACCGTTTCGAAACGAGAGCACTTTCAACAATTTCCCTCTATAAGCCATAATGTTAAAGAATTATATACCGGTCGTCCGATGGTGGTTTATAATATTTATACCAAATATTAACGCAATCGAATGCACCGTCTAGGAGCTATCGTGTTCACTTACATACATACATCTCGTAAAAATAGCATAAAAGAATTCAGAAGACCTTAAAACGTGTCAGCACACCAAAATCTCAATTTTTTTTCATAATTGCAATACTTTCCTTACATGATACATGTTCGGAAAGTAAAAACTGCCTACTTATGTGCATTTTACTATCACTTAGTGTAAAAAATTGTTAATAACTTATGATAATGTCTATAGTTTTAAACATTCTGAGTTTTTAACTCTAACGCCAAACCCCCTCTTTCCAATACTTTCACTTGCTAGTAGCAAAAAAAAAGGGTTAAAGGATACCAAAGCCGAAAAAAGTACACCCATTGCCATCTCTCGAGTTAAACTACCAGCAACATGGCGTTGGTAGTCAAATGGATCTATTGCAGCGGATGGACTTTTTCAGCGATGGGCAGCTGGTCTTGTCACAATTTATGGGAAGTCACAAATGTCACAATTTATGACATGTCACAATTTATGGGAAGAAGCCATTTGTTTTTCGCCCCCCCCATCTCGTTAATTAATAATGAGTTTTCCCTACAGAAGAACAGTCTTCAAAATGCCCGTATCGGCATTGATCGGCTATCTGACTCTAATGTTTATTTTCCGAACACGTACCCTGTAAGGAAAGTATTGTAATCCTGAAAAAATTCGACTTTGAGATTTTGGTTTACGGACACGTTTTGAGCTCTTCTCAATTCATTAATGCTATTTTTTACGAGATGTACGCATGCATGTGCGTGTGTGAGTGAACACAATAGCTCCTAAACGGGGCATTCGGTTGAGCGCAAATTTAGTATATATATTACAGACCACCGATGCACGACCGGATTTGATTTTGGCTTATAGGTTTTTTTACGTGGCTAGGAAAGTGATTTCTTTTACGTTATGGAAATTCTTGAAAGTGCGCTAGTCGTCTAAACGGGACATTCGGTTGAGCGCAAATTTAGTATATATATTACAGACCACTGTTGCACGACCGGATTTGATTTTGGCTTATACATGTTTTACGGGGCTAGGAAAGTGATTTCTTTTACGTTATGGAAATTCTTGAAAGTGCGCTAGCGTCTAAACGGGGCATTCGGTTGAGCGCAAATTTAGTATATATATTACAGACCCACCGTTGCACGACCGGATTTGATTTTGGCTAATACATGTTTTACGGGGCTAGGAGAGTGATTTCTTTTACGTTATGGAAATTCTTGAAAGTGCGCTAGCGTCTAAACGGGACATTCGGTTGAGCGCAAATTTAGTATATATATTACAGACCACCGTTGCACGACCGGATTTGATTTTGGCTAATACATGTTTTACGGGGCTAGGAAAGTGATTTCTTTTACGTTATGGAAATTCTTGAAAGTGCGCTAGCGTCTAAACGGTGCATTCGATTGAGTTCAAATTAGATATGTGTATTATGGGTCACGGTCACATGACCTGCACGGATTTTGGTGCATATAGAGCTGGTACTTTGTTCACGGAATTGCAAAAAATAATTATTATATATTCCGGTCTAAGGAAGCAAATTATTTAAAGTGAGCTAGTGTCTAAAGATTGCATTCGATTGACATCCAATTAGGTACTCATGTTATAGGTCACTGTCTTACATACTGCATCCATGTTAGTGTGTACACGGCTACAAAAAAGAATTCTTATGCATTATTTCCTATACACTCAACGAATTTGAAGTGCGCTAGCATCTGAACACTCCAGATTTTTAAAATTTATATTGCATTTGATTACGTCACATAGTTTTCAAGTTTACAAGTAATTGATATTAATAAACTAAAAAAAAAACTAGCCATTTATGATAAAAAGACTATGTTGCTTGGCAATGATGTAAAAATATGGAATGACCCTTAGTTAAATTTACAAAAATGATGAAAAACCAGTCAAAGCTCGTAATTTTATAGGCTTTGACAGTAATTTAAGTAGTAATACCAAACACATGTAAAGAAGTCGGTACTTACCATGTTGATTTCAGCAGCAGGTCCAGTTACATCCGCTATGCCGACACCGATCCGGTACCTGCCCGGTTCGGAGTAAATGCCGATGATCATGCACACCACAACGAAAAACGTCGAAAGAGCCAGTTTTGTCCACAAATGCATGTTACTGCTGTCCTGTGTATCTAACACTATTCAAGTGTCCAAATCTGCGAAAGAAATTGAAAATTTGTTTTATCGACCCTTCTTATATCCGTGACAAAAATTCATTCAATCCACTTCGCTAGGCTTGGAAATATCCTTTAGCACTGATCTTGTAGAGTACGAGTAATGGAAACAATACCCGCTTACTAAAAGTCTAAACACATTATTTCGTGTCAAGTCCGACAGATGGAGCCACCGTTACACCCGTTGTTTTTGAGAACTTGACGATATAAGGAATGACGCTCTTGGAATTTACATGAAGCTATATGGACTAATGAGTGTTTTATTTGCACAAACTGTACAAAAAAAAACTCAATGCAAAAATTTATTACTACACTAATGGTTAAGCGTGAGTTAAAATACGAAATCCAAACCAGTGACTGTAGAGATATTTACAAATAGCATACAACTGTGTGAATTCATATGCCCAAAGGAATATAATATTTACATAAAATGTACAATAGCTGAATACACGAATTTAAGATTACCCATGAGTTAAAATCCAAACAAGAGATTGCAATGGTTACGAATTCTTAAAATCATCGAAAGATCTAGATTCTAGATTCACTCGCAGCAGCTCTCCAATATATTATATTTACGTACACTGTAGAGATATTTACAAATAGCATACAGCTGTGAATTCATATGCCCAAAGGGATATAATATTTACATAAAATGTACAATAGCTGATTACAGGTATTTACGATTACCCATGAGTTAAAATCCAAACAAGAGACTGCAATGGTTACAAATTGTTAAAATCATCGAAAGATCTAGATTCACTCTCAGCAGCGCTCCAATATATTATATTTACGTACACTGTACAGGAATACTGAGAAGTACTAGCGATAAAGCACGAGTACCAGCGTTCAATCCACGGCAGGATGTCTTTAAGGAATGCGTAACCAGATCTCCATTCAAGTGCAGGTAACCGTCCCAATCAAGGATTCAAAATACGTCATGGACAAACCGTCATAAAATTTCCATCTTGCCCCAGACCGAAGGCAAGTGAATGATAAGAATTTTTCACTGTCGGTTCTTACGTCCAGAAATCAAGGCTCATCCGAGCAAGCCCAATAAAACCAACGACTGCAGAAGTCGTCAGGCAACCACCAAAAGTGCACCAAACGGCTTGACGACCCACTGAGCTTCAGTTGGAGAGTTTCCTCCAGTTACCAAGTTCCCCTGAAGCCGAGGGGAAAAGGACGGTCCGTGTGCACACGACCCGCTGTTACGCCATACAATACTACAAACTTACGACTGCAGAAGTCGCCAGACAACCACCAAACGGCTTGAAGACCCACTGAGCTTCAGTTGGACAGTTCCTCCAGTTCTCCCTGAAGCCAAGGGGAAAGGACGGTCCGTGTGCGCACGACCCGCTGTTACGTCATACAATACAACAAACGAACCCAACCACCATCCGACGCGAGAGAAAACGAACTTACGACTGCGTGCAACAACCCAACAACACTGGTCCGACGGAAGAAATGGAAAAGACTGAAGCGACGGGGAGAGAGTTGCACAGCCGACTGATTCAGGTAGACAGTGTTCCAAAAGATGCTTCGCGGAAGTTTTTCTTCCCGAGCAAAAGGGAGGGGTGCCGTTTTTGTTTTCCGCGATCCGTTTAAGAACGGTTTATCAGACTGTTTTTTGGGGTCAGCAGGGTTGTCGATTGGGAACGCACGAGGGAAGGAGCACGCGACTCCGCGAGGAGGAGAGGGGGGGGGGACAAAAGTGTATCTTTTGCTCTGACCAGCGAGTTCTGTTGTTGCTTTCTACTTCTTCAACACATTCTGAGAGAATTAGAACCAGGAAAAAGTCCAATTACTTCCCGGCCGACCTTATGACTCGGAAACGAGTTTTATAGTTTGATGAGGCCGGACGTTTCCTGGTGGTATTGCAACAAAGCTATATTTAGAGGGGGTTTTCTTCTTTTTTTTTCCCCCAGATTCCTACTATTAGTTCTCACTCTCCCAATATTTATATATCTAGTTCAAATTTTCAATCGTTCATAAAATACTTTTTATTCATCCACTCAAGTTCAAGTACATTTCTTTTTAACCCTTGAACGCGCAGTGTTCCCGCTCTGGGAACACCCAACTCGGACGTTTGGACGGTTGCCAGTCACGATGAATAGATTGGATTTCTATAAGAATAGTGGCGGGTGACACAGCTCCAAGAGAATCCTTTACTTTTGAGCACGTCATTTCCCGTAAAAATATTATTTCTAAAAGCACTGACATCTGCCGAAAAATGGAAGAATGCGAGAACAGCCGGATAGTTTGCCCAATGCTGAAAAAAGGGGTAGCCGTGGCCATCGCTCGACTGAACGACCCGCAAGAGGGCAGACGATCGAAACGTTCATCGCGTGCCACAGATCGATACCCTTTTTTGGACGACAGCTGGCTGTGTCAATAAAGGGTCTCTAGATCTGTGGCACGCGATGAACGTTTCGATCGTCCGCCCTTTTGCTGCAAGTCGAGCGATGGCAACGGCTGCCCTTTTTTCAGCATTGCGCCTTAAAGGGTTAAATGCGTAGTGGATGACACTGGATGTTAATAAAGTTTTTTCAATTATCAATTTATTCATTCAATTTATTAAATTCACTTTAGATCCTGTTACGTGGGATTAAAAAGGAATTAAAACAAACTAAACAAACTGGATGAAGGGTATCGACACTTGCCTCAGAAACGGCCCTGCATTAATTAATTAAAAATTAAATTTAATAAAAAGCAACTAAAATAATATTTAGAGGGTTTTTTTCAATTCCTACTATTAGTGCTCACTCTTCCTATATATATATATATATCTTGTTCAAAATTTCGATCGTTAGTAAAATACTTTTTATTCATCCACTCAAGTTCAAGTACATTTCTTTTTAAACGCGTAGTGGATGACACTGGATGTTAATACAGTTTTTTAAATTATTAATTAATTCATTAATTCAATTTAATAAATTTATTTTAGATCCTGTTACGTGGGACTGAAAAGGAATTAAAACTATGAAATAAACAAACAAACTGGATGAAGGGTATCGGCCCTTGCTTCACAAACGGCCCTACATTAATTAATTAATAATTAATTAAATTAAATTAAATAATTTTAGATCCTGTTAGGTGGGATTAATAAAGAATGAAAACAAACTGGATGAACGGTATCGACCCTTGCTTCACAAACGGCCCTACATTAATTAATTAATAATTAATTAAATTTAATTAATTAATTTTAGATCCTGTTAGGTGGGATTAAAAAAGAATGAAAACAAACTGGATGAACGGTATCGACCCTTGCTTCACAAACGGCCCTACATTAATTAATTAATAATTAATTAAATTAAATTAATTAATTTTAGATCCTGTTAGGTGGGATTAAAAAAGAATGAAAACAAACTGGATGAACGGTATCGACCCTTGCTTCACAAACGGCCCTGCATTAATTAATTAAATTTAATAAAAAGTAACTAAAAAATTTCTTTTTTGACCTTAGTAAAAAAACTACTTTTTAAAAAAATTATATTACTTGTTGTATTAAAAAAAAATTAACTTCTTGTATTAAAAAAAGCTTAGTTTCAAGATACAAAATCTGCCTCAAGGCCTGGATTCATAAATCACAAATTAAAATAACCAATGACTCAACGGACTGCAAAAAAATTCTGGAAAATTCTTCATAAGCTTCATGACACAACGTAATAAACGAAAAAAGTCGCTTTATAAACCTTTAACGCACGGGAGTTACGTCGCGAGTCCCAAATAATAGGGTTATATGATCGCAAC
Organism: Cheiracanthium punctorium; assembly: GCA_038373885.1. Classification (NCBI taxonomy): domain Eukaryota; kingdom Metazoa; phylum Arthropoda; class Arachnida; order Araneae; family Cheiracanthiidae; genus Cheiracanthium; species Cheiracanthium punctorium. Next base: position 109,116 of record JAWZYV010005465.1, read on the forward strand.
GCTGAAAAATTACACCCATTGCCATCTCTCGAATTAACTATACCAGCAACATGGCTATCGATCGAATCGCTCATCGCGTGCTGCAGAGCTGAAGTCCTTTCTTGAACTCAAGGACAGCCATGTTCTGGGTAATTAAATAGATTAATGGCAACAGTGCACTTTTTCAACGTTGGGACCATTTAAATATAGATTCCTCTCTCTAAGCGTAGCCTCACAGCCGGGTGTGTCGAAAAAGGGACTTTAGCCCTGCAACACGCGATGAGCGATTCGATCAAGACCGCCCTGTTGCTGGTAGTCAACTCGAGAGATGGCAACGGGTGTAGTTTTTCAGTGTTGGGCACTCTATTAAGTAGTCCTTCTAATAGATGTGAAAATGGTTGCGCGTTAAAGTCATAAGAAACAAAGAAAAAGAAAACAGAAAAATAAACGTAATTGCACGGGAAAATGTTTAGAAAAAGCGCAGTTTTTTTTTGTTTTTTTTTTTTTTTTTTTTTTTTTTTTTTTTTTTTTTTTTTTTTTAAATCTTCAATTTTTAAAGAGTTTTTTCTGGAAGTTTACTAACTTATGCAGATTTATTGTTTATTAAAACGTATTGCACAGCTTTAAAAAGACATTCTAAAAATTTTTAAGTCCCCGACGTCATTAGTTTATTTCTAATCATGTACGAAAATCTTTTAACTTTTTTTCCAGCTATATTGTCTTAAAATACAATTTTCAGATAAAATTCCAATTTTTTATGTTTCGCTAAATATTAAACGAGGATTTAAAAAAAAAATTTTGTAATTCAGTTCGAACTTTGTTGCTATTTAATAAAGAATTTTATTATAATCAACTATAATATTAATGATCATATAATATTTATAGATAAAACCTACTGACAACAGATTCTGCTTTTACTCAGAACGAGATTTCAAAGATTTTGCTTTATCGCAAAAACATCCCAATTCCAAAAAAATTTGGAGTGACTCCACTCGACTTTTCGAACACTTACGATTAAGATCATGACCCAGCATTTCAATCCATTTGAATCGATGAATCATTCAAACATATAGACCCAATGGAAGCTCAATAAAATGCACCGTTTAAACGCTAGCGCACTTTCCAGAATTTCCCCTCATAGACCATCCTGTAAAAGAAATCTGGGTCGTAGCCCTGTAGAAAAACTATAAGTCGTAGACACACCCCAATCCATAACGGTCTTGCGACGGTGGTTTATAACCTGTATACCCAATTGGAGCTCCATCGAATGCCCCGTTTAGGAGCTATCGTGTTCACTTATACACACACACACATACATCTCGTAAAAATAGCATCCATGAATTCGGAAGAACCCCAAACGTGTCCATTAGAGATGAGACGGGCTCAGCCCGAGCCCGAAAGCCCGAGCCCGGGCCCGACTCGGGCTCTGTAATTCACGATTGCGTTCGGGCTCGGGCGGGCTCGGGCTCGTGAAAAATTTCTCCTTTGTTGAACATACTTCTTGAAACAGATTTTAAAAAGTGATTCATGGGATAAATAGACGTACTTATTTTAAAAAATAGCGGCACGGGGACTAGAAGGTGTGTGAAGCTCCAAAATTTATTGTATCCTATTAATGAAGTAGTTCATTTTATTTGTCTTTAGCTGAAATTTCGGGCTCGGGCGGGCTCGGGCTCCAACTTTAATAATATTACTCGGGCTCGGGCGGGCTCGGATTAAAAGTCCTCTTGCTCGGGCTTCAAAAAATGAGCCCGAACTCATCTCTAGTGTCCATACACCCAAATCTCGAAGTCGAATTTTTTCAGGATGACAATACTTTCCTTAGATGCTACATGTTCCGAAAGTAAAAATTTTGGATTTTAATGTTATGAAATTCAGCTAAAATATGCTATTGGATTGGATTGAGGGAATGGCTTTGAAATATGAATTGAATGTAGTTCAATTATTTTTCATATTTTAATTGAGTTATGAATCATACATTTTCATTCTATTTATCAGTGCATGGAAATGTTTGGCTTAATCATTTCTCTAATACGACAGACAGATTATGAGTAGGGTCCATTCCCTGAAGCGAGAGATCAATCACCCAATCGAAATTTACGAAACAATTGAATCTTGAATTGAATGTGTAATGATCTTTTGCTAAAGCATCCATCATCCTCATAAGCGCACCCACTGATTGGGTTAAGGGGGCTAAAGCCGCCCCCCCTCTAGCTGGGGGAGGGGGCTGAAAAGCTTTCAAAATTTTCACAAATGAATTATAATATTTTATGTTTTAAAAATTGTCTTCAAAGTATTTCTAAAATAAAGAAAGGACATTGGTTTTTAAATAAATGTTTACAATTAGTGTGACTCATGTACTACAGTCATTTTTACTTTCCGAACATGTACCCTGTAAGGAAAGTATTGTAATCATGAAAAAATTCGACTTCGAGATTTTGGTGTTTTTACATTTTTCCATTTATGCTATTTTTACGAGATGCATGTATGTATGTGTGTATGTGTGTGTGTATGTGTGTTTGTGTGTATGTGAGTGAACACGATAGCTCCTGAACGGAGCATTCGATGGAGCTCCAATTGGATATATAGGTCATAAACCACCGTCGCAAGACCGGTATTGATTTGGGTGTGTATAGGACTTATAGTTTTTCTACAGGGCTACGACCCAGATTTCTTTTACATTATGGCCTATGGGGGGAATTTCTTGAAAGTGCGCTAGCGTTTAAATGATACGTTCGATTGAGCTCCAATTCGGTATACATGTTATAAACCACCATCTTAAGACCGGTATTGATTTTGGTGTGTATAAGACTTATAGTTCTCCTAAAGGGCTACGACAACTTTCTTTTATGTTATGGCATAATGGCATATGGAGAGAAAACGTGCGCAAGCGTTTAAACGGTGCATTCGATTGAGTTTCAATTGGGTATATATGTTTGAATGATTCATCGATTAAAATTATTTTAAGTGCTTGGTCATGATCTTAATCGTAAGTGTTCGGAAAGTCGAGTGGAGTCACTCCAGATTTTTTCACAATAATGTTTAAAATACAGTCTATTTTTTTTGGGGGGGGTTACAATGTCACTGAAAATATCAGATAATTATTTATGACTCTATAACAAGGCAGAGTTGGGCAGTATCGCAAAGACCTGTATTTGAAATTACTATTTTCAAAACACATTTGTATTTTCACAAGAAAAAGCAAAGTATTTTGAAAATGTATTTTAAAATACACTTTCAATGTGTATTTTGTATTTTCAAAATACTGAAAATACATTTTTCATTCTGAATTATTGGGAAAATCAAACAAAAAATAATAGAACTGCTGTCATTCATTTTTTCGCAGTTCATGACATAAACAATTCTGTAGCATCTGCTCTATTTTATTGTCATATAGGGCAGTGGTGCGCAAACTATTTTCATCTGCGACCCCCTAATTTGTGTAAAATTTTGTCGCGACCCCCTTATTTTGAGTATAATTTTTGTCGCGACCCCTGGATAGACAGTAGACATTTTCTTTAATTGAAAACGAAGTTACATTGAAATTCTTTCTGGGAGTTGCTCTTACAGGGTGTTTTTAAAAGAGTGTCGTGACGACATCGATTGAAATAACGCGTTTTTAAAATAGCGCACCCAACTTATAAACCACCCTAAAAATGTTATAAAAGTTGTAACATCATAAAAATCAGTTCATGAAACAACACATAATTTTAGTAAACAATGCTTTATATATGCACATGGATATAAATATTTTTTAATGAAAAATACTTTAAAAAAACTTTACATCATAAAAAGTCAATGTGAAATAGGTGCTTGCAAAGAGCTCATGATTGTTTTAATGTTCGGATCTGTATTGGAAATCGCAAATCGTAAGTCATCCTCTGGATTCAATCGAGATCGATGTTTTGTTTTAATGGAAAATAATTTTGAAGATCACTATGCATGATCCATTTGCAGGTCACTATCCATGATAACGTGGTTTTGAAGCCCCGTGATAGCGATCGCGAATATCGCGCTCGTAAAATAATAATTGTCAGTTTCTTCTCTTGTATTATTTCAGTTCTTTGAAATGAATAATTGCAGATTTTTCATAAATTTGAATCTCTTTGAATTGGGCGATGCCCAAAAATTATCTCGCGTCCCCCGGTTTACGCACCGCTGATATAGGGTAACTAAAGGGGTTTTAGGATTTTTTGCGATGCTTAGGTTATATTAAAAAACAAGGAGGGAGAAAATCTCATGCGCCTTTTTAGATTAGTTTAATGATATTGGGTCTAGGAGGCTTTCTGAATGGCTGATAACGGATTCACACATGTAAATGAAGCTGTAAAAGGAGATAAACGTGTTTCAGTAATATTCAATGGATTTCTGAAAAAGAATTTATAAATAATTCCAAATGCGTCACCAAGTTACAGAAAAATAAGCCAATCGGCATTTCTGAAGTTATATTACGAGATAGATCCAGCTTCCAGTTTAGGTGAATTTGCGAGTCGTGCAATTCTCAGTGGAATTTTTTTCGAATTTTATCTGTGTAGATGCAAATGAGAAAGTTAAGGCGCAGTGCCAGTTTTGCCAACCCGAAAGGGCTATCTTAAGTGGAACATTCAAAACTACTACCAATTTTAAAATTCACTTAAAGGAAAAACTTCAATTTTATGCATAAAATTAATCGAGTTCTTTTGTTAAAATGTTTAACTGAATTCCATAATTCATAAATATTAATATACAAACTTTTCACCGCATTTTGTTTCAAGTGAGGAAAACTTTTTTAATTGAATGCTCGGCAAGTCATACTGACTTCTCTTTCCATCAAAGCATGTTTGTCCTACATTTTAAAAAAGTATAAGACAAAAACAATATACATATATTTATTTTTTTGTCTTGTTTGGAAATCTAAAAGTTTCTTTTATTAATTTTAATTGGTCATCCTTTACTCACCTTTTTCTCATCCTATATGTAGAATCATGGATGGATCGTATTCGAGTTCTCAGAAACTTAATCCTCACCATCGATGTCTGAATTCAAAACTATTAGATACGGGTTTGAATTCGCTTTAAGAGAGTTTGAACCCTCCATTGAGGCTTCTTAACATAATTTAAAGTTTTATTTTATTAGCTTGAATGAAATAGATGAAACATTTCAGTAAACTTTTCAATTTTTTATGTTGTCTTTATCAAATTGAAGTCATTTCAGAGTGATGCGAGAGACGTTGACGATAAAACTGCTACGAATGATGATGATTGGTTGGAATTGAATGACTCCGAGCCACATACCACACATTCTCGAAATGCGGTTGAATTTGAACTGCTGCAATTTCTTTGCGAAAAATCAACAGATTTGAAAGTTCTAAATTCATGCCCGACAGTAAAAGAACGTTTCGTGAAATTCAACACAAGTTTGCCGACCAGCGCTCCTGTCGAAAGACCTTTTTCCTTTGCAGGTATTATAAAGGCTCCAAAAAGAATATGACTAAGCGATAATCAGTTCTAAAAACTAGGTTTTTTTAAAAAAGCAAATCATTCTTTTTCTAAATCATAGTGCTTGGAATAATGATACCACCTTTTAAAAGTCCTTTTCATAATTTCTTTATTAAAGGGCACACTATTAAGTAAATTAATAAGAGACACTTTTCTTTTGTAGTAATATATGAATTCATCTTGTGTTTGTGTGATTATGGCATCGCTACACTAGGGCAATCTGCCAAGGCCCAAGGATGTGGGGTGCCTAGGTAGGAGGGCTTTCTAAGGGGCTCTAACGCGTATTTACGTTACATCTGGAGAAAACCCACCAAAATTCCCGACTGTTAGATCGACAGCTGCGCGATGGGACCCCGAACTGTGCTGCACAGCCAGCTGTCGTCAAAAAAAGGGTCTCTAGATCTGTGGGACGTGATAGACGTTTCGATCGTCCGCCCTCTTGCTGGTAGTTAAGTCGAGCGATGGCAGCGGCTGCCATTTTCCAGCATTGGGAAAGGGACACCCGTGCACAGCATTTTGTATCGAATGGCTTATAAACAGAGAGAAAGTTGTATTGCATTGCATTTAGGGTTGCTAACCGACTCGGGACGTCCCGTTTCTAGGGCTTTCGAGGACACGTCCCACGAAAGGTGTGTGCCAGACGCCCCTTGTCCTATTTTTTTTAATAGAATAAATAATTTGATAATGGATAAATTAGAAGAAATTTTAAGCATTCAGTTTTCTTTCATAAATAAATATGATTTCGGCAGTAGTGATTTGTATACTTTACGTTTCTTTCCCAAATAGGTCCTATTATGATTTTAGTCAAAGTGGTTTAATGTGGCTTATGTTTTTCCCAAATAAATAATTATCATAAGCTTAGTAGGAGATGTGATTTAAGACTCGAAGTTTCTTTTTATAAAGGTAAAGTGAGTCCTGCTTTTGGCGGGACAGTCCTGATTTTTACCTATATGTCCCGCTGTCCCCACAGAACCCTAAAATGTCCCACCAAAGTCCTGCTTTATGAAAAGAAACAAATAAATGTAGAATAAATTGAGAATAAATTCACATGAAAATGATTGTGTTATTACTTGTACTTACCGTACTTTCTTTTATGGATGAAAATGAATGTTTTATTATATGTATTAATACATACTTATAATCCATGGAGGGTGATTCTATAGCTATTGTTAGAAAGAAAACTATTTTGGATATTTATCAAAAATTAATCATAAAATTATTTAAAACCTAATTTTATAAATAGGCCATTTTATTTGTATATTCGATACATTTTTTTCAACTCATTTTTCTCATAAAAGTAGAAAATAAAATTATGTATAGGGGGAAAAAAATCTTGGTGGGCGGGGAGTGTTCGGGATTAATTTTTACCCCTCCCGACTCTACGGGTTTAGAAGTGTCCTGATTTTCTGAGAAAAAAAAATGGTCACTTTTAATAAAGGTATATTATATGGATACCTATACTTGCAGTTTATTTCAGTTATTTCTTACATGCCATAGTAAAAAGGTTTTGATTTTGTTTATGGACGGAATTAAAAAGTTCATTTAATGGTATTACTAATGATATTACTCTTTGTTCTTATTATAAAAAAGGGAGACAGAGGACACCATAATAAAATGAATGTTCATTTTTCATGAAATTTCCCGATTGTTTTCATTTTTGTTAACCAGGTTGCATGCTGCAATTATGCGAAAGTAAAACATAATAGAACTATTTAAAATGTACAAATTAAATCGGGTTTGAATTGTTTTTCTAGAATCCTAGCATGAGTAAACTGGGTCCCACGGTCATGACTCAAATTTTAATCTCGAAAGTCCAGCCAATTCGTGAATAAAAGTGGGCAAGCCTTATAACAGTGGGGTAGTTGAGGATGGGGGGCGATAATGCCCCCCCCTACTTTTTATTTTCATCGGGGAAGCTAAAAAATGTTTTTTAATGTAGTAAAATGTTCATTTTAAGATTCTAAGTCGCCAAAGAAACCAAGGGTAGCCCGAAGACTTGAGTCCAGCGGTTTCCAGACAGTGGGGTGCGTCCTCCTTGGGGGACCCAGAGAATATGCGAGGGGAGGGGGCAAGAAACACAAGCATAGAGCAAGTAGTGGTAATGCATGTTTCAAAAAATCATCTTACTTATTTTTATTTTGACTCCAAAGAAGTAGCGGATGCAGGGGAGGGGCTCCAGGGGGAGCCCCCCCCCAAAAGAGATTGCTAGAGGGTAACATTCTGCTTTATTGTACACTTAAGTAGATAAAATGATCTTTTTTCATAACTAAGCCCCTCCCAAAAAGTTTTACATTACTTAAGACTAAAATTTTGCTTTATTTTGTACATATTGTTTGGGTGAAACAAGCTTTTTTCAAAATTTAGCCCCACCCCCCCCAAAAAAAAATTCTGGATCTGCTACTGCTCCAGAGTATATCTATTTTCACCTAATATGTTTCTTCAAACTTTACCCATAACTTTGTGGTGTAGAAATGAAGACTCATAGTTGAGTATATAAAAGTGCATATAAGGTAAATCTGAAAAAGTGGGCAAATCTTTACGGGGTGATAGAACACATCTAGACAGGCGATTCCTCATGACACAGTGTGGCCAGAAAGGTACCAAATAATAAACACTTTCAAATATGGTTCGAAACATCAATGAAATTTCCGATTCCTTTTTTGAGAAAGGAGCTTCATTTTCGCTAAAAGCACTCGCCTAAAATGAATATTCAGAAAAAATCTTCTTTCATTTTGAAACATGACGTTTTTATAGAATACATTTATAACTTAGGACACAGGAAGACTGCGTTTGCGTCCATGCTTTCTGCGACAGAATTGCTAGCGTAGATGCGTTATGTGGCCCGTAAAACTTTGCCCATTTTTCGGATTCACCCTGTATGTGCGGCACAGCCATCTGTCGTAAAAAACGGGGTCTCTCGATCTGTGGACACGCGATGAACGTTTCGATCGTCCGCCCTCTTGCGGGTCGTTCAGTCGAGCGATGGCAACGGTCTGCGCCTTTTTTCAGCATTGGGATAGGGTTGCGCCTCAAAGGGTTAAAAGAATATCCCAGTCCATTTTGACGATTCATTGACCATTTGATTATTGATTTTGGACAATCGCAAGATTTATTTCTTGTTTTGTGTTAAGGCAAGCCTACACGAGAGTCATATGCATAGGAGGGCTGCCTTGATCGGAAGCTTCATCGAATGCGCCGTTTCAACGCTAGCGCACTTTCAAAAATTCCCCCCCATAGGCTATAATGTAAAAGAAATCTTTGTCGTAGCCCTGTAGAAAAACTATAAGACCTACACATCCAAAGTTCTATACACACCCAAATCAATACCGGTCTTGCGACGATAGTTTATAACATACATACCCAAATTGTGCTCAATCGAATTCCCCGTTTAATAGCTATCGTGTTCACTCACTCACACACACACACACACACACACACATACATACATACATCGAGTCAAAATAGCATAAATAAATTCAGAAGACCTCAAAATGTGTATACATCAAAATCTCGAAGTTGAATTTTTTTGTGATAACCATACTTTCCTTACAGGGTACATGTTCGGAAAGTAAAAACAGAGCTACTAGTCTGTTTAAATTTGTGATATTGATGTATATATGCATAGTTATACTAAATACCCATCCCACTGAAATTAATGTAAACTCTTTAAATAACAAATACTTTGAAACCACAGTATTTTTAAAAAAATCTCAAATGGCCCTAGGTACGATATATCATTGTACCTAGTACCAGTTGCTATTCACCTAGGTCCATTCCATGAAAGTAAGATTTCACATTCTAAGGAACAGAAAATATGCATACACACAAGGGCGGATTAAATGCTCCCCCCCCCCCCCCGAGAAAAAAGGAATTAATGTAAAAGATGCTATTTTACATCCATAAAATGGATGTATATGTCAGTCATTTAAATAACCGCCCCCCCCCGACAAACTTGCAATAATCCGCGACTGCATACACATTAGAGATGAGACGGGCTCGGGCTCTGTAATTCACGATTGCGTTCGGGCTGGGGCGGGCTCGGGCTCGTGAAACATTTCTCCTTTGTTGAACATACTCCTTGAAACAGATTTTAAAAAGTGATTCATGGGATAAATAGACGTAGTTATTTTAAAAAATAGCGGCACGGGGAACTAGAAGGTGTGTGAAGCTCCAAAATTTATTGCATCCTATTAATGAAGTAGTTAATTTTATTTGTCTTTAGCTGAAATTTCGGGCTCGGGCTCCAACTTTAATAATATTGCTCGGGCTCGGATTAAAAGTCCTCGGGCTCGGGCTTCAAAAAATGAGCCCGAACTCATCTCTAATACACATATCAATTTCATAAAAGAAGCAGTATCAAGATATAGTTTTATTTTTTATGTGCTAATTATTTTCATTGCGGAGTACCAAATGAAATAGTGAATTACAAGTATTTTAATGAATGACTCTACATTATAATTGGAGAAACTGATTCCAAAATTGAGCTGCATACACTGCCGCTCGGAAGCACCTACAGAATTTGGTTTGGGCAATTTCAATGCAATCTTTCTACTCTCCATTTCATAAACAACATCTTTATCATAGAAAATCACAACTTAACCATGGCCCTAGGTACAACACTAGGCAATTTCATACAAAATTTGTTCTAGTGAAAAAAAACCATCGAGAAAAAACTCTTAATATCTCATTGAGTACCTAATATTTCAAACAAAATTATGCATTAGAATTTAAAGAAAAATATTTCGCTTACCTTTGTAAAACATCCAAAGTGACGAGCTTCAGAATTTTACTTCAGACTCCTAAAATAGCTTATGCACTTATAACTTGTCACAGCTTTCTCCTCCGAGATTTCAAAATGGCTGCCAAAATAGATCCTGGTGTTTCCAGTTACCCAACTAAAGAATAAAACTTAGAACTGAATATGATTCCAATAAAGTGGTGTGGCCCTAGGTACACAGGTCTCCCTTAATTAATATTACTCATATAAACTAATGACTCAATCAATTAATGTTATTGCTTTGTTGTATAATAAACGTCAACAAATTTTAACGTCTAACTACCCCATTTAAGTTAAACTTCTGGGAAAGTGAGGTTCCCTACCCCCAACTTCCCCCCCCCCTCTAGTAGCACAACTAGTTCAAAAAACGTTCAAATTACGTTGGAAACACGTTTTTTGACGTTAAAAAACGTGTTTTAAACGTCTTTTGGACTAATTGTGCTACTACGGCCCCCCTTTAGGACTAGATCGTGTCTTTTGCCCCCTTCAAAAAATGGCTTCCCCGACCATAGGCGAGTGGGACACAAGCATGGACATAATCCACTCAAAATGTAAAGTTCCCAGGTTCGGACCCCATTGCGCAGCGGTCGATCTAAAGGTTTGGAGTTTCAGTCGGTTTTCTCCGGATATAACGCGAATACGCCTTTAGAGCCCCTTAGAAAGTCGACGGATCGCGCATGCGTAGCGTTTCCATAACAACACAAACAAGCAAATTAAAAAATTTCATTGCAAACATCTCACCTCTACAGCAAGCGTAATGCAAGCGACGATGCTCAGAACAGCGACGCACACGAATAAAACGACCCCGTTCGCCATGTCGTGCTTTGCGCTCGATTCCTTCGAACGAAAATGGTAGAGGAAAATGCTGATGCCTCGTGCCCTTTCAGTTGCAACAGTTGCAAGAGGAGATTAAGGAGATAGCTATCGATGTCGCACGACGGACAGCTGACACAATATCGATATCGCGGGCTCCGAGATGAACGCTCATAAAATCACAACGGACGAGACTCTTCTAGAACAAATGAAAGGGCTGAAAAAAAATTCTTTAGCACAAAGAGTGGTTTTAATCCACTCACCCTTCAACGCGCAGTGTTCCCGCTCTGGGAACACCCAACTCGGACGTTTGGACGGTTGTCAGTCACGAAGAATAGATTGGATTTCTATCCAAAGAGGGGCGATTGACCTAGCTCCACGAGAATCCTTTACTTTTGAGCCCGTCCAAAAAGGGTCACGATTCTTTAGAATAGCACTGACATCTGCTGAACCATGGAAGAATGCGAGAACAGCTGGATAGAGGGCCCCATGCTGAAAAAAGGGCAGACGTTGCCATCGCTCGACTGAACGACCAGCAAGAGGGCGGACGATCGAAACGTTCATCGTGTGCCACAGATCTATAGAGACCCCTTTTTTGACGACAGCTGGCTGTGCGCGAGCACAGCGATGAACGTTTCGATCGTGCGCCCTCTTGCGGGTCGTTCAGTCGAGCGATGGCAACGGGTGCCCTTTTTTCAGCATTGGGGCATCGATCCAGCTGTTTTCGCATTCTTTCATTTTCGAGCAAATGCCAGTGCTGTTAAAAATAAGTGACCATTTTTTTTTTTTACGGAAAGGACGTGCTAAAAAGTAAAGGATCCTGGTGGAGCTAGCCCTAGTAGAACAATTAGCCCAAAAAACGTTTAAAACACGTTTTTTAGCGTCAAAAAACGTGTTTCCAATGTAATTTAAACGTTTTTTGAACTAGTCGTGCTACTAGGGAGGTCACCCGCCACTATTTTTATAGAAATCCAATCTATTCTTCGTGACTGGCACCCGTCAAACCGTCCGAGTTGGGTGATCCCCGAGCGGGAACACTGCGCGTTAAAGGGTTAACAACGTAAAAAACGATCATCTTTCGCTGCCTTATTCCTAGTTTCAGAAAAAGAAGGACATTCTTCATACCACATACATGTCCGTGATTTATGGATCACTTCTGGCATCAGCATAAATTGAAGAATGTTCTGAAAAAAAAAAAAAAAAAAAAAAATGTCGGGCGCTCATGGTTTAACTCGTTGATGCCTAGCGTCCCTTTTTTGGGACGGCATTTTCGCTGTCAGTCGAAAACGTTATTTATTTTTCCCAGCCTTTATTCACGAGTGTTGAACCTCAACTCCACAAAATACTTTAACATGACCCAGTAGGATGTTGACATTTCAGTTTTAGTACATAATAATTTTTAAAAGAAATCAATAAAATATATTTAATCTAGAAAACTAGACTGATAATGCAACAGTAGAAAAGATACATTCACTTAGGAAATTAGACTGACACTCCAACGGGAAATAAGAAAAAATGCATTTAAAAGGGCGGACTTCCATCCTCGAACATTGTGAGTGTTACTTTCCAAATTTCAGAAAACATTTTTTAAAATATTTCAATTTTTTAAGCGCTTGAGTGCCATTCAAATCTATCGGGTTTTTTAGCGTCGACAAAACTTGTCTACGCACGATTTGTCACGGCGAGGCACTTTTCAAAGCTTAGCGCCGGGGCATTGGGGAGAATGAAGTGTTGGAAGCCCCCCAAGGTTTGCAATTTTTGATGATGGATCGCCGACAAATAAGTCCTCAAAACAGAACATAGATTGTCGTGGCGATATCTTTGCTCAAGTTATCGCCACTTTTGAGACGGCTCTATCTCACAAGAGAGATTTCGATTCCAAAGATGTGTTTCATGGAACAAGTAGGAAAAATCTAGAACACTCCTGGATTATGATACAATAAATTCCACCTGAATGGAATATAGAAGCAAAAAAAGGGAAGACGCCTGGATTATGATACGCTTTTAATTTAGAGCACTTTAGAGAGTATTTAGTATCTGAAAGTGTTTCAGATCTTCTTACATTTTTTTTTTCCCTTTCTTTACATGCTTCGATACATTTTCTACAACAATCACTCTAATCTTGGACATTTCAGAAAATTTTAAATAAATTCTTTCTATTAAAAATATCTCACAGATCTGAGTGGAACAATTTTGAAAAATCATGAAAAATACGTTAAAGATGACATTCCACTGCTAAGATAGATCCAGAGATTCAATTCCTAACCATGTGACAGTACTCATGGCTTAGTGTACTCATGTGCACTCATGACTCAGCGTACTCATGTGTATCAGTGTACTCATGACTCTCATGCACAATTTCAATTATTTCTCTTATTTCAAGCACATTCACATTCCCTAGTTTATGACGAACTAAAACTGAATAATCTGGTAACGACAGGGTGTGCTAGAATCCACGTTTATCGTAACAAATCGACTCATTCTAACTTATACTACCAGTAGAGTCGCCCAATGGCCGAGTAGATGAGACAGTGAAAAGAAATAGATGTCTGAAGTGCGAAGGTCTAGGGCTCTAGTCTAGTTTGATTTTGGGGCGTCTGTCTCCAGATGTAACGTAAATACGAGTTAGAATCCCTTAAAAAGTCTTCCTCTGCCCAAGGCATCCTCCTCTTAGACGGATAGGCCTCGCGTAGCATTGCCACAACCAAGCAATAGATTACTAAAAAGTCTGGAGTGACTCCACTCGACTTTCCGAACACTTACGATTAAGATCATAACCCAGCATTTCAATCCATTTGAATCGATGAATCCTTCAAACATATAGACCCAATGGAAGCTCCATCGAATGCGCCGTTTAACCCATTTGTGCCGATAGATTTTTGCGACTTTCTTCGATTTTTGCTAATACCAGCAATACGAGATAAATTTCTGATGTCAACTTCTTGAACAAGGGATAATTTCTTTTAAAATCTTTATGCATAAAAATTGAAATGTCAACATCCTACTGGGTCATGTTAAAATATTTTGTGAAGTTGAGGCTCAATACTCGTGAATAAAGGCTAGGAAAAATAAAAAACGTTTTCAACTGATAGCGAAAATGCCGTCCCAAAAAAGGGACGCTAGGCATAAATGGGTTATATGCTAGCCTACTTTCAAGAATTTCTCCCCATATACCATCCTGTAAAAGAAATCTTGGTCATAGCCCTGTCGAAAAACGATAAGTCCTATACACACCCAAATCAATACCGGTCTTGCGACGGTGGTTTACGACATATATACCCAATTGGAGCTCCATCGAATGTTCCGTTGAGGAGCTATCGTGTTCACTCACATACACACAAACATACATACATACATCTCGTAAAAATAGCATACATGAATTCAGAAACGTGTCCCTACACCCAAATCTCGAATTTGAATTTTTTCAGGATGACACTACTTTCCTTACAGGGTACATGTTCGGAAAGTAAAAAGATTCAGCATTTTTACGTTTCAGTTTCGAAATTCATATTTTTAATGACCTCCATGTGTGGACAAAGCTCCCAGCTTACTATGAAGAATACTTGCATTCCCTTTCATGTTTACGGCTCATTAAGCGAGGGGATAATCTTAATTCTAAGACTTGCTTTAATAACTGCTTAGCGTGAATTTTAGGCATAGGCCTCCACTGCAACTTAACACTTTGAGGCTCTCTTGGTTCAGTCTCCACTCTGTCTCATACACACCTGCAGCCTCCTTTCATCGTCTTTTCAACGGGAAGTCTAGAATGATTTGTATTGCACTCTGCAACGAGGCAAGTAAACCGTGCCAAAGTGATTCCACCCTTCATGGGTGGATGGCACGCACGATCCGAGTGGAGACTGTTCAACCCCTCCACCACGATAAGGTGGAGCCTCGTCGGAGGGGACCCCCACCCCCCGAGGGAAAGAGCTGGCAACAAACAAAGGAAGAGAATAACGTATGCTTACTGGGGTCTATTATTTTTAAACGAAACATTATTATACCATCCAAATGTTCGATGAGTTGCACTCAATTAGAATAGTCATAAACTGAAAGACCTAAACAGTCAGTTGGAAAATAAGTGGATGGAACTGGACTATCGTCCACACTTGTGAACTTTATCTCTCTGACTGCTCGATGTGTGGACCCAAATCGCTTCAAAAAGTGTGCCATTTTTTTTTTTTCATATTTCAAATCTATATACATTGGAGAATTGGCATTTTTTCTTTCTAGAAAAGATTTTTAATATAGATTTTTATCATGAACTAAGTTTCAGAAAAACCCATTTTAGATGTTATTACATAAAAGGATATTTTTTTATATAAATTTCAATTGAATGACAGTTCATATCCGTTTACTACGTCCTATAAGAAAATGCACCGCCGCCTCACGCTTTGCAGGTTTATGGAATCACGGTCAGATGCATCGCCGTCTGAGGAGCCGTCCAAAAAATCTAAATCACGATCGCCATCCAAACTAAAATCTCTTTCAGAATCTCCTAAATCATTCGGAATAGAGACTCTGTCCATGGCTGAACGATTTCTAGCAGCCCTTTCTCATGAGACAAGGCGGCCAATAAGGGAAGTGGCAGCTGGATTCTCCGCTCGTCGTTAATTTTTCGCAGTCGTTAACTTTACCCCGCCTTGAGGTGGAGTTTTAAGGAGGAGCGTCAAGGGGTTCATGTGATTGGCTGAAAGACCTCCCGTTTCCCTCCGGAGTTGTTATCGCAGTCGGTAACCAAACAACTGGTTCTGCCCAGTTGGTAGCTAACAACCGACGATTTCGTGAACCACCGGCGGAGAATTTCACCCTGGGAGCATTACATACAGAGTACCACCTTCCAATGCCGCAATGGAGTCCTATGGCTCACTACATAGGTTGGTCAAAATCTAAATGAAACGTCTAACACTGTATCTCATTTATGTCACGGGTTAAACGATGAAAACGTGGAATGCTCTCCTCAATACAAGAAGAAAAACACTTGCCCGTGGAAATCGCGGGATGAGAAGTCAGAGGGGTTAATGGGTTCCTATGAAATGGTAAAATTGTTCTTTCGGTTGATATATTATGTTTCAAATCGGAAATACAGGTTGTAACTAAAGTTCTCCGCCTAATCTGCTTGAGTCAGCTCATGCGGCACCCAGCGATTGAACTTGTGCAGGTAGTTTATGGGATGCATGACATAGATAGTGGGCATGACATTCATGTCTAACTCTTCAGCTAGATCTTAAGAGGTTCAATACTGATCTTCTTCCACAAGTTCTCGCAGGTGTCCCTCGTCAATAGCAGTAGGCCGGACAGAGAGCTCTGCTCCTTGAATGTCATAGACACTGTTTTTTTAACTTTCAGTAGTATCAAACCTTCACAGTGCCATAGGATACAACAGTAGAATCTAAGTGACACACATAATTCTTTGACATTCTGTAACTGACTTTTTGCAACAGAACTGGAAGTCAAGGATGGTTCTAATCCAGTAGCGTGATAGTTCCATTTCAGACACCTTTTACTGAATGATAAGGATATTTTTTAACTACACAGTGTTCTAAAGCAAGTCTCTTTCTTTCAAATGACAAAAATTTTTTGACAAAATAGGAGCCAACACACCAACGTGAACTGTTTGCAGACGATATTGGTGGTGGCGGGAAACTTTCGTTACAACCTAATACTTTTTCACGGACCCTGCAAAAGCGTTGTCTTTCAGAACAAAAGTGTCGGACCAGCTCTTTCCCTTTCCCCTCAACGGACACTCGTCAAGGATGGATCCAAACAGTTCGAGCTTGGCTGCTGTCTTCGTGCAAGCACAATACGCTTGCATGCTACTCGCCATTTTTTCAAAAATTATTGAAAGCAACGATGCTGAAGTTTGTCCTATTATGGAAGCGAACTCATGACCGTTCGATAAGCAACGAGAACGAACCCATTGCGGGTTCGTTCTCGTTGTACTTTCTCGTTATTACTTTTATGTAATAACGAGAACGAACCCATTGCCCAGGCGAACCCATTGCGGTCACTTCTCGAGTTCTGTAGGATTGGGATGTGAGGGGGGGTGTAGCTTTTGTAGGACGAGACTACAATACTCGCGTGTTAGTGCACCACGGGCTGTTTTCTAAAGGGAAAAAAAATCCTGCGAGACTAGGGTGATGCTTCAGGTGAACAAAATCCCAAGAAATCGCGAAATTGGGAGATACGGGTTGATTTTTCAATGCTCATTTCAAAAAGAAATCTAAGTCTCACGATATTAAGTTTCCAAATTCACAAGCTCTATTGCGTGCTTAAAATAATGAGGCATTCATGCAAGAATGAAGAGCGGGTGTTCGAACGATTTTGGATCCACCCTTGATGAGGAACAGACCGTTTTCTCTTCTGGAACACTTCGTCATCCGTTTGCGACGATATTCACCCCCTCCCCCAACTTTTTAATATTTGAAAAGATACGCAGAGGACAACCCACTGACGAAGCTATTCTGGTCCAGGACTTGAATTTGTCAGCCGATTTTTCTTTTATCTAGATTAAAAGTTTCCCACGCGGAAAAAAAACTAAGAAAAACTTTGAGAGATGAGTGCTCAGTTAAAAAGTGTTCACCAGGCTCCTCCACCCCTACACCTGGACCTTTTCCTCTCCTTTGCAATCTCGGTTGTCGACTTTTTATACATCATTACTTATACTCTTCAAACGTAACTCAATAAATCTCCATACACATAGCGAACATCAGGACTCTGCAAAACTTGTTTTCACTTCCAGAAAACGAGAAAACGAATTTTTCGCTGCTATCTCTATTGGTATGGAGATGCTTGATCCACACTGTAGATTGGACCCTCCATTCCCCCAAACAGATATCCTCGATTTCGTATCGTTCAAGAGCCTATTTCGTTAACTATTTTTTAAGCTTAGATAAGCCTCCAACCCTGATGAGAATGACCCCCCCGAAAGATTTCCTTCTTTTTTTTTTTTAAACGTCTCTTTCGAGTCGTCCTCCCTTTTTTAAAAATAGGTTTATGGGTTCATTCAAAATGAACTAAAAATTTTTCAAATCTTGACTTGAACACGCTACCATTCAATATTAGCAGATTATTCTTATCCTTTGCGGGCTACTGAACACTTCCCACTTATAAAAAGCACCCATCCCCCACCAGAATAATTAAATAACTAAAATAAACGAACAAGTCATTTATAAGTGCGCACAATAAGTGAGACTCACACAATAAGCGAGTGACGAAGCCATGTCACGGAACTTTATTAAAAAACTTTATTAAAACGGTTATTACATTGGAACAACGGCCACAGAGCGCCTTTCACAGCCGGACTCAACTGCCAGACTGACCAGTGACTTCCGACCGAGAGCGCATTTTTACGGGACGAAGACACACCTGGGAGACATCGACGGTCAGCCTCTACGACACCTCCAGCGTGACAACTCCCACCCCTAAAATAACTCCGTTACGCACTCAATGGGCACTCACAGAGGACAATGGACAGTCGGGCCAAACAAGGGACTGTCGATACTAGGGATGCTTGAAGCATGGACTTGAAGAAAGGACTCGAAGTCGATTTAGAATTTAGAATGAGGCCTCCATTAATGACACCCTCCCACCCAGAGCTCTTGCACTTGCATTGGGGGGAATACGCAAATGGTCACTCCATGAGCAGGCCAAACCCGGGATGATCCAGCCAGTTGCCTTGACCGTCATAAAAAAATGGGCACGCACGTTGACTGTGGTGAAACAGACCTTGCACGTCTCAGTGGAATATAGGAAGCATGACCACACTGCAGATGGAAGAAGCAGGAGCATAGATGAAGCAGAGCAGCGTGTGCGGTTGCACTTTTCAGCCGAACAGAAGCAGAGCCGAACCATCAGGACAGACACCCCCTACCTTGTCTAACACCACTACGTACTGAACTTCTTTGTGTATACTAAATGTATGCGTGTGAGTACTGAATGTGTGTGTATGTATGTATGTATGTATGGAACTTGAACTATTGAGTTATTGACTATTGTCTACGGTGTCAAAATGGATCGAAACTATTAAAACTATTGACAGAGAGAATGACTATTGACTACGGTATTAAAAAAGATGCCAATTTATTAAAACTATTGACTATTACAGACAACAAGACTATTGTAAGGCTATTGTATTGTATGGAAAATTTGGATAAAAAGCCAAACGTTAGGTATGTGCATACGAACTTAATGACAATTTAGATATTTACAGGAAGGCCGCACACAAATCACTGAAACTCGGACGAATTCTTGCTTGCAAATGGCTGTTTCTGTAATTCCATAGTGTTATTTTAGGGGTAAAGTCTTATTCTCTCAGAATGATCCCAAATGAATAATATCCTATAAAAAAATATGCATTTTTGAATATTGAACCATTCAGCTCTTGGAAACGAATGAGAAATCCTGGGTGAAATAAATTTTGTTTCCAATAATTTCAACGGTTCAGTGCTTAAGATTCATTGTTATGAACCTTTTTTTTCCCGAAGATATTTATTTCGCATTTTTGTCCATTATTAATTGGATATTCAGTTCCAAAAATCACCAGAAAGGTGAAAAAAGGTAAAGAACCGTATCTTTTAAGCCCCGCAATCTGCAAGCTAGTTTCGTCCCAGTTCCACTGTCACTTAGTAACATGCATACTTAATAGAACACTTATATAATATAGTTAATATAATATACTTATACTATAATATTAATAGAGATAATTAAAATAACTTTTAAAATAATTTCGAAGCCTAATAGTTTACTTAAAAGTAAAATGTTTAAAATTTAGTATGCCTAATGTTAAAAATAACAAATAAATCAAACTTCGAAAATAATTTAGAGTTATTCCAAACTCTTTAAATCGCCAAATATTTTCACAAAAATTTCAAATGAAACATAAATAAAAGTCACCTGCTTCGTCAAAATGAAGAAGAAGCTTCAGTCTGTTCGAGTAGCCAGCCACTCACCCATTTGCCAGTAACCTAACAGCAAGCTACTTCCCTCTCTGCAAACTACTTTTAACTAGGCCAACTGTTCCCCTTAATAAAAACCTAACCCTGTTAATAATCTTACCCAACCCCCTTAATAAAAACCTATACTAACTTGCTAAAATCCTAAATCTAATAGTGTCAGCCATCTACCACTTAACCTCACTATCCCTAACCTTACTAGTGCCGCTATTTAAGCTTAAAATAATATCACCTTTAAGCCCTACCCATATACCCATAACCACCCTCTTCCGAAATAGTGCTATAAACCAATCCAACTGCCTAAAATAAGTACAATCGACCCAAAGCAGCAAGTTTACCCCCGACCCTATTTCCAAATGCCGCCCTTAACCCCCCAACCTTCTAAATGCCATTGACCCTATAGTACCTAAAAATACTGGGAATCTCTCATTCATCTGCCGTAAATGTTGGTTTCAAATTATACTACTACTAAGTTTACCAGATCTACGAGTTAAAAATCAACTGTTGCACGATTGCCATGATTGTGCGACATCCAATGAAACTAACCTAGATGCTCCTTGACCCATCCCATATTCTTTATCATAGAGAACAATGATTTACTTTTATCAAACACCCCATTTTTACTTGGCACATCGTGCTGAAACCACTACTTCCACACTCTTTACGACCATTCCTATCCGTAGAGTACAATCTCTTCAACCTGAAGTCATGCCCCTAGTCTAATTATGCGAACAGCCCTAAAGCAAAGCAGACCTAAAGGATTGAAACTAAAGATTCCCCCCCCCCCTTCATCTTCCTTCCATCCAATTCAACACCCTCCCCTCCCTATCCGGACGATCTTTTCAAAAACGCGTCCTGTGTCCAGCACCCCACAGGGACGCTACACCCTCCTGCGACGGAAGAGCCGTCTAAACCAGCGGCAGATCCCGCAACCCTGACCCTCCTTCCTACCTGCCTCCGGGACTGCCCCTGAACCGAATCCCTCCTCAACGCTTTCTCCGACAGGCCAACGAGCCCAAAACCCAAACTCGGCACCAAAGGCTGACCACGGGTCCGATCCGTCAACAGCCTCCACCACGTCAGGCTCATTGGCAAAATTCCCACCCTCAGCACCGAACACAACACGCGAAGCCGATCCCTCCACTCGTGGAGGTCCGCGAGCCCAAAATCCAAACGGGGCACCGAATGCTGCCCACGGGTCCGAATCCTCGACGGCTCCAGGAGCCAAACTCCCACCCTCGGCGTCCGACCCCTCCCACGAGCCCGATCCCTCCGCTGACTCTACCTCGACGGCTCTGGGAGCCCAAAATCCAAACTCGGCACCGAATGCCGCCCAGGGGTCCCATCCCTCGACTGCCGCCACCCCTCCGACCGCTCCAGAATCCGAACTCCCACTACTATCGGAATACCAGCGCTCCCGCGGGCCCGACTCCTCGACTGACTCCACTACGAACACCCTGGAAGCGAAACTCCCACTACTATCACCATAAGGCCCGTCCCCGTCCCAGGATCCCGACTCCACGCCGAAGTCGGCAAGATCCACGCTCCCACTATCCGAATCCCAGCTCCCTCCCGAAGCTCCCTCCTCCACAGCGGTGGGTGCTGGCGACCCACGGCGACTGGCGCTCTTCCTCCTGCAAGAAAAAAAAAAGATACAGATAGTCACATCGCAGTTGATGGATATAAGGTTTTATTAAGGACTGTTGACGGATATAAGGTTTTATTAAGGACTGTTGACGGATATAAGGTTTTATTAAGGACTGTTGACGGATATAAGGTTTTATTAAGGACTGTTTTTATTAAGGACTGTTGACGGATTAGTCACATCGCAGATGAGTCACATCGCAAAACAGCTTCGCGAGGCGAGCCATATACTAATGAGGAATGAAGCAGAGAAACCAAGGCGTAGCAATAACCTTCCTAAAGTAGAAGCCCATTAACCCTTTAAAGCGCAGTGTTCCCGCTCTGGGAACACCCAACAGTTTTGAATGTTGCCAGACACGAAGAATCGATTGGATTTCTATCAAAAGAGTGGCGGGTGACAGAGCTCCGTGAAAATCCTTTACTTAGAACATTTCCCGTAAAAAAAAGGGTCACGATTCTTTTGAACAGCACTGACATCTGCTGAAAAATGGAAGAATGCGAGAACAGCTGAATGGATGGCCCCATGCTGAAAAAAGGGCAGCCGTGGCCATCGCTCGACTGAACGTCCAGCAAGAGGGCGGATCGATCGAAACGTTCATCGCGTGCCACAGATCGAGAGACCCCTTTTTCGACGACAGCTGGCTGTGCCGGCTGTCCGACATCTTGCTGGTAGTTAAGTCGAGCGATGGCAATGGCTGCCCTTTATTCAGCATTGGGAAAGCGTTGCGCCTCAAAGGGTTAAAGGCCGATGCTCGTGACCGGCGTCGCTACTTGGGGTAAGAGCACATTCTGCTAGCGAATTTTACGACTTTTGAAGGACCCTTTGGGATCCACCGACAAAAGATTTCTGCCTTAAACCGAAAACCCAGCAGCCCACGCAATGGATAGAGAGCCCGTTTTTCCGTTCTCCATAGAAATACGCAGAAAACGTCGGCTACGGGCATCCACCTTCCGTCAAAGTAAAGAAAACACTGAACATGTCTACGTTATCCCGATGAGCGTGTCCCTCAAAATTCCGAGTTCAGACACTGCCTACATTGTGTACGATTGTGGAAAAGCGTTCACCTCCCACTCCCGTCCACTCGTAAATCCTTTCAGATGCATCCAAGTTTTCAAAGTGGCCCTCTCAATCATTGAATGTGTCCTCTTCCCTTCCGGTATTAAGTGAGTACCTCGTAGCGGCCATTCAACCGAAGTGGAAGGCTTAGAGTACAGGAGTCGTACGAAGGTCTGTGTGCTGTCAACGCCCTCTAGAGAAGAAAGCCGCGGCGCTTACTTGTGACGTCATACCGAGTAGGTAAAGCAAAGCGTTTCCATTGGGTTTCTCCTCTGTCCCGCGAGAGGAGAAACCCAATGGAAACGCTTTGCTTTACCTACTCGGTGTGACGTCACAAGTAAGTGCCGCGGCTTTCCTCTCCAGGGGGCGTTGGTTCTGTCCGCCCATTTAAAAGCGTCCGCATGATGAGATTATGAACTACTGTTTGAAACTAGAGACTTTACGGCCGGCCCACGTATATCCAATTCATTCAAAAATAATCCACAGCCATTGTCCTGACTGAAAATTGTATTTTAATAGCACCCGATTGAATAACTAAAATACAAGTTTATATTGCATTTATTATGTTTGGCTGACACTTGTCCGAGAATGAGTCTTACAGTTTTTTTCCCAATAGAGCAGTTTCAACCACGTGACCGGCACTGTACTCTACCAATGAAAACGCGTTTTTGAAGTGACGTCTGTCCACCAGGAACTTGAATGAACCAATAGAAACCTCATATTATTCCACCAGGAGAGAAATGTGACGTAATCTGAAACTGCCCTATTCGCGGATGTAGGAATATTTAGGAAACACTGCTCTCAACATCGGGTACCTTTCTGGTAACTTTTACGTCACTTGGGTGACGTAAGCTGTCCCTTCCGGGTACTTCCGGTCAAAGAAAGCTTTATTCGTCCCATTCAATAGAGAGTTGGCGGAAAAATAATAATAAAGATCACCCGTTTTTACATGTTATTTCGTAGACAGCTTTAACCTCAATTTATTTTAACGAAAGGATATTATGGATCGGAAAACGAACGAGCAAGCAGTTTCTAGTGACTAAAATTGGCTAACCCTCTTCCATGATAGCCGACAGACCTTGACTTCCTTAACACATCTCCCACTCACCCAGCCAACCGATTCGAGTTTCGCCAAGATGTTCTAAAGTTTATTTTATAATGAGGTTATATAGATGAATATCAGAAAGACAAGCTTAAATTCATCCACAGAAGACCCTTGTGTTTGTCGCTTATATTCGAAATAGGATACTTATGGATGATAGACCCAGCCACCGATATAGGTGACCGGAGGGTGGCGATAAAATCTCACCCTCCGGTCACCTCAAAGTCTCCGAACTGGTCCGTAATAGCAATCCTAACCTTTCAAGGGAATGTATTTGCAAAATCGCCACGTATATGTTGGATGGATGTCGTCAATCACATTTTATTTCACTGTGAAAAAAAAAAAAATGTTTATAAGTGCCAATATTTCTTATTCGGGATAAACAGAAACATTAAGAAATGAAAAAAAAAAGGGGGGGGGCAAGCGACCGCTGGAATCACTGCAACTAAGCGATTCTTCAATACGATTGGATGAGTGTATTTATTCTGACGGAAAATGGAACGGCAAAATGACAACTTACATTTTGCAAAAGCCAGAAAACCGAGACATTTTAAGCGAACAGCAGCTCATTTTCAGTCATGCTGACGTCTATAATCGGAGCACAAGGCTTCATGACAGCCACCAAAGAGCAATATTGCAATGCTACATCCATAATTGCCACCGGAAGAAATAATAACTCCTTCAACGATTGAAATCTATGTTCATGGCTCTCTGAGATAAGCATAGGCTGTCCGAATACCAGTTTCTCCTGTGGGATTTTGCGTGCGAGCAAAGTTTCGCTCCTTCGCCGATTGGGTGCTACTACCTGACGCTATGACTGTTTCCAACTCTAGTTGAGAAAAAGTGGCTCAAATCAAAGTTAAAAGTAGCCAGAAATGGCTAAAGATGTTTTCAAGCGGAGAAAAAAAAAAAAAAAAATTGTAACCCGGAAATGAAAGTCCAAATGATTTAAAAAGCATATGCAGACAAGCATATTTCAGCAGTACAAGCACATAAAAGTAAACGATAAAAAACATTTTAATGACTATGACATGTTATCTCTCGCCCCCTTTATTGAAAATTGTCCGAAAAACGCGTCCCAAAATGCGACATAATAAAGTATGCGACATAAAAGTTGTTGAGTATTTTACATATATTTAAATACTATTAGTTCCCAACAGCTTTATTGTACAATACTTCGTAAGCTGTAGAATAGGCACCCCATGTATTTTTTACGTATATTTAAATACAATGAGTTCACAACAGCTTTCCTCTATTGTTACACAATTTCGTAAGCTGTAGAGTATACATCATATGTATTTTTCTATCAATAGATTTCAATCCTAAACATTTCATTGTAGGGTGACCAGGCGAAATACGCGAAAGAGGAGAGATAAAATGACAGTGTCCATTCATATCGTTTCAATAGGGTAATCATGAAATTAACCCATTTATGCCTAGTGTCCCTTTTTTGGGACAGCATTTTCACTATTAGTTGAAAACGTTATTTATTTTTCCTAGCCTTTATTCATGAGTATTAAGCCTCAACTCTACAAAATATTTTAACATGACCCAGTAGGATGTTGATATTTCGATTTTTATGCATCATGATTTTAAAAGAAATCATCCCTTCTTCAAGAAGTTGACATCAGAAATTTATCTATTATTTCAGTTATCAGTAAAAATCGAAGAAAGTCGCAAAAATATCCAGGCACAAATGGGTTAAAAAATTATGAGGGTTTAGTGGGGGTCTCCCCCTGACGAGGCTCGAACAGCCGAGTTTTTCTTTCTTTTTTTTTTTCTCAGCTTGAAAACATTTTTAGTCATTTATGGCGACTTTGATTTGGGCCATTTTTTCTCCGGCAGAGTTGGCCACACTGACATGGGTCAGGCACAAACGCCAAATCGGCGAAGGGGCGAAACTTGGATCGTACGCAAAAACGGAGCTTTTCGGACAGCCTGTACTTGATATCTCAGAGAGCCGGTCTCTGCTGTTCCTACGCTCCATTTCCAGCAAATTCTTGAATCCATGCTGTTTTTTCGCTGAAGGCATGTAAACAGGGAGGGGATTCTCACGACATCTTTTTTAAAATGTGACTGGAAACGGCGTCCTTTTGACGTCACCCGTTTATAACTGCATGGATGAGGGGATTTAGAGGAGCTCTGACACTGAAACTCTATCGCAACCGAAGCAGTTGGACCCATCCCGAATTTTAGATGAATTGGGAAGTCGACGATCACGAGTACTGTCCCAGCACATTCGAATGTGCAACGATTTTTGCAAACGAAGAACAGGGGGAGGATTTCCAACGCCCCCTAGAGAGGAAAGCCGCGGCGCTTACATGTGACGTCATACCGAGTAGGTAAAGCAAAAAGCGTTTCCATTGGGTTTCTCCTCTCTCCCGCTCCGCGGGAGAGAGGAGAAACCCAATGGAAACGCTTTGCTTTACCTACTCTGTGTGACGTCACATGTAAGCGCCGCGGCTTTCCTCTCTAGGGGGCGTTGGGATTTCTCGACACATCCCGTTCCGAGCTCTTCGCTGTATTCATTGCTTTTAGGAAATCTTTCGGGATTCCAGTCTGACGTGCGATTCGAAAATGACAGAGGGAAAATGAAGCCCGGCCTTCTTTCTTTCTATAATATGAAGGAGTACACAGGGTGTCCCAAAAAGGGCGTGACAAAGGTGGTCAAAATCGGGATTTTAATTCTTTGTCTGTTATAGATAAGTGGGGAAGTGTCCATTGTAAAAAATGTTCAAAATAAGGTCGGAAATAAGACTCCGTTAAGAAAAAAACCCTCCCTTTCATTTATAAAAATTGGCAATTCGTCCCTTCGGTAGCCACTGAATAAAGGTTTGTGTCAGCGTTGTATTTATCTGTGACACTTTTTAGGATAGAATTCTCAAGTTTTGTATGTCACTTCATTACTGTATTTTACTCACTGGGACGTTTTTTTTTTCGCATGGGGGTCGTATACAAATTTCAAAAGTCCAGCTTTCTCAAAATAAACTAAAGTAGCGTAATCTTTTTTTTTTTTTCGAACATTTTTTCACAATTAGTATTGCCCTCTTATCTCTAATTGATAAAGAATGAAAACCCGTTACCCCCTTTTTGGGGGACAACCTATGTAATAGAAGGGTTAGGCGCTACGAGCAGCTGTCCCCATGTCAATCGATGGAGCCGATAGGAGGCGCTTAGCTGTCTACGAACTCTAATTTCGCCCTGAACCAACCATAGCGTGTACCAACCATTGTCTACCAACAGGGCGTAGATCTCCTGTAAGCTAATCAAGCAGGTGGCTGCAGAACTTCTCTCCCTTGTTGCGTCTCCGTAATAATTGTGTCCTCCTAGTACAGTATGTCCACAAAAGGAATGTCCGAGTCTTCGATTCGAATGGCACCGACTGTAAGCACTGGACAGTGTTGATTCCGTGTCGCAATGAAACAGTCACTCGAACAGTTTTAGACGTGCTCATGTGTGGATGTGTTGGTGCCATCTTATCAAAATGGCGACTCCTGAGCGTGAAGCCTTTATCTGGATTATGCCCAAAGAATGGTTTTTTCCTCATTCTGCAGAGTGAACCCGTAATCTTTATTGGATAGCAGGATGGAGCCCCTCCCTATTGCGGAATGCAACTTTTTTTCGTTTGGGACATTATAAACAGCGTGTCTACACGTGGCTCCGCTTCCTGTCGATTGGACAGAGCTCAGACAAAAAACTGAAAAAGGTACATGGCTTCCACGAGTCAGGACTTGTCAACCAAAATACAGCCAAAGGGAAGAATTGGACTTCACGCTGGATGCGTTGAGTTTTCACAAAAGATGCACGTATTGAACATGGGTAAGCAAAATGAGGCCATTTTACCTTCCATTTAACGTGTGAATTGTTTTAAGTAATCTAAAAAAAAAAAAAAATCTGTATTCTTTTTGGAACCGGTGCATTCTTTTGTGGACATCTTGTGCTGACACTTGCACCGATGGCAGACATCCCATTCCCACAGTTATCGTTTTTAAAGATTCTGTTCCATTGGATACCGTGGATTTCGGAACTGCTGCTGGCGTCGTTCGAAACCAAAGAGCCATTACGCAGAAAATGAAGTTACTAAAATGTTTTTATTAAAAGATTCCATGCCGTTTTAATATAATTATAAGTAGTAGAAGCAAGTGTGTGTGTTTTTCAGACTTCTGAAGTAAGCCGAGAGTTTTCTCTCTGTTTCTCTGTTCTTCGGTGCAAAACATTCAACACAATGGGTCTATGGGTGCGCGTTGAAAAACCCACGAAGAAAGTTTCAAGCAACGGGTTTTTATTCTTTCAACCACGAAATGGATAATGTGCTGAAAGTTTCCCGTTCAAACCAACGTTGTACTAAAATACAGGGTGTTTACGAAAGAAGAGCCGGACTCTGACAAGCTCCCACCCTAAAAGCCGAAGAAGGGAAAAGCTTTTTGGCTCATTTAAAACAAAAACTACGTCTGAAAGTGTATAACATTCTATGGGTGTGTTCAAAGCAACCAACCTTACGGAAACGGAATCGTTTTCAGTGGACCTAGGCCCCTTCTGCAAATTCTACAAACGTATCTGTCACTTAGAAAGCATCTCTAGTAGCATAACTAGCTCAAAAAAACGTTCAGATAACGTCTTTTACACGTTTTGAACGTCTTTTGAACGTTTTCTGAACGAGTTATGCCATTAGGGACCCAGCAAACACACGCAAGTTCTCTGAACGTCTCTTAACGTTCAGAAAACGTCTTCTGAACGTTAATAGACGTTCAGAGAGCCTGTGTGTGTTTCCTGGGGAATGCCCCAACTTGAGTCGAGTGGTACTATTTTGTGCACACCCTGTGTGTTAACCCTTTGATCCGTGCGGTGGTTCCACCGTGAAACTGCCTCATTTCAGCGCTTTCACTGCCGGTCGCAAAAAAGATGTCTTAAGGGTTCCAATGCTGAAAAAGTGCAGCCGTTGCCAACGGCCCATTGAACTACCCAAAATAGGGCCGTCTATCGATTCACCCATCGGACACCCACAGGGGTAAAGAAGTTCTCTGACACCGCTGGCTGCCCCTGTTGTTCGATTGTTCAATGGAGGGATGGCAACGGCTGCACCTTTTCGGCGTCGGGCTGTCTATGGATGCGAAAGTGCTTCAAAGGGCTACTGAAAAACATTCCATACATTTTGCATGTCAGCAGGAGCCAGGGGAGAAAAAACAATGCTCCCCAAAAGAGATGGATTGCTTTGCCCGATTTTGTTGTAAAAGCTTACGAAAGCCCTCGTAGTAGCTGCAGCTTTTTGTATCCTGCTATACTATAGGGACGAGTAAGGGGGAGGGAAACGCACACAAAAAAATATCGTACCAAAAGGCTTCTTTTTATGATAAAAGCATATTCCCCTGTCATTAGGACGGGTGGGGGAGGGAATTCATGCAATCTGCTTCGTAAGAGATGCTTAAAAGTTTGAATGAGTCGATGACATGTTCGTTAAAAGGGTAGTTTCAGACAGTTTCCCGTCAGAATGGAAACACATATCATTAGAAAATCGATTATCGATGGTGAAGTGCAGCTCCAAAATAACTTCGGTTGACGATTTTAATATAGTAACTGGTCGTACATACGCATTAGTTAAGATTTTATGAACCCTTTCATTCTAATTTATTGAGTTTAGTTTCCATCCCCATTAGAAATAATGTGTACGTACATACGTATGCCCGAGATGATACCCGGACTGACGCGAATTCGACTGACGCGGTTATCTCTCGGTCCCACCCATCGCATCAGTCCGGCGTAGGACTGTATCGTAGATCTGTGTTGCCTGACAAACATAGGCAAAATAGCAGTCATCATGAATAATTAAACGAATCCGAATGAAGCCATCATTTTATTATTATTTCTATACAAACATTCGTTACATACAATGAATACAGTTTGAATGAACTTTCATCCAGTGGTACGGTTTTAGAAAAATAACAGTGAATGTGGGTGTTTCTGAAAACAAACGTAACGTAAGCACTCTTGTTCCCGATGTAAATCCAATTTCAAATGCGCTCCTGTAATGTATAGAAATGTTTTCAAGCACATTGCAGAATTTAACCCTTGGAGGCGCAACCCTTTCCCAATGCTGAAAAAAGGGCAGCCGTGGCCATCGCTCGACTGAACGACCCGCAAAAGGGCGGACGATCGAAACGTTCATCGCGTGCCACACATCCAGAGACCCCTTTTTTTTCGTCCTCGTTCCTTGTAAAAAATCGTCCGCCCTCTTGCGGGTCGTTCAGTCGAGCGATGGCAACGGCTGCCCTTTTTTCAGCATGGGGCCCTCTATCCAGCTTTTCTCGCATTCTTCCATGTTTCATCAGATGTCAGTGCTGTTAAACAGAATCGTGACCCTTTTTTACGGGAAAGGACGTGCTCAAAAGTAAAGGATTCTCGTGGAGCTCGGTCACCCGCCCGTATTTTCATAGAAATCCAATCTATTCTTCGTGACTGGAAACAGTGAAACCGTCCGAGTGTGGTGTTCCCAGAGCGGGAACACTGCGCGTTAAAGGTTTAAGACATAAAACGTTCCGTGGATCCATAAATTAAAGTCAAGGATCGCTGTTACATTCTTAAATTCAGAACATCCCAGAGTATCTGGTTTCGAAAGAAGTTCCTTGGTTATTCGGACCAGTAACACAGACATCATTCGTCGAGAAGGTGAGTCTATACGTATGCAGGATGAGTGCCCACTTTTTGAATTATTTCAAAGATGCACCGTTTCTTTCATCACGACTGCCTGGTTCAAACTCAGGTCGTGTCCCTCGACCTAGCGTACCGAATTTTCCGTATTCTCTCCAAAATTTCGCGAAAATATGAGTTAGAACTCTTTCGGAGATTCCTCAGGGAGGACAACTCACCCCCAGGCTAGATCCCTCGCGTAGATAATCGGCCGTATTCCACATTTCATTGCTTTCGTCATGACGACATCTGAAGCAGCATACTGAGGAAATGGCAGTTGTTTCTGAATGTAAAAATGGCCTGGATTTTTCAAACTAGTTCAATAATTTAAAGGGTCCAAAAGGCGGTCCGCTACCAGAACTGTGCCAAATAGTCAAAAACTCCGAGAACACTACCCAACAAGACCGTTTGGCATTTACCATCTCTTAGTGAAACGAAGAATTTGGCGATATTTATCAAGCCATGGTCGTAGTGTCTAGTAAAGGAATAGTTCCATCGGATCACTTCACTGGGGAAATGACATTTTATAGGTGCCGAAAAATCAAAAGTCACCAAGAGACGGAAAATGACCAAACTCTAGCAAAGGCATTCTATTAAAAGATGTTGTCACACCTCCGAAGTACCAACAACCCTGTACTTATGTATTATCACGGCGGTCATTCCTGGCAAACTATTTGTTCGTCAAATGTGCTGGCAAATCGTTGCCAATCCTATTCCAAACCATCAATAACTTCCTGTGTCCGGCATTTATCTTGGCGAAAAATTGCGTGTCTTGGCGGACCGCCGGATAATACGTAAGTACCTACAATCCATACCGAAAATAGCAATCGTTCTACACTTTTACAATAATTCTTACTATACTAAAATTGGGTACTCCATAGCGATTTCTGAGATGAGCGACTTCAGGATTAGAAAAAGATCGTCACTATGCTGTAGAACATCAAACGCTCTCTATTTCGTTTCACGAGACAATCGCTCACTATTTTATGGCACTATCCTTTTTAATTTCGCCATCTGTAAAATTTCTGAACGCCAAAAGTCATTCCTCTCAGTAGGCGCGATCAGCGCATACTACGTAAATACCTAGTATTGATATAGGTTAACACGAACGCTGATTATTCTAAAAGTATGCCGACTTTTTAAACCTTATTGAGTTATTATTCTTATTTTACTACTCATTCCGCTCAGCTTGGATATGTGCCACCCATCGACGAGAGAGGAAATATTTTTAAAATAATCATTTCGCACTAAGGGTGTTATTAAAAGTTCTCTTTACATTCTCATGCGTAATTCCTATCCTTATCCTTAACCTATTTATCACTGCGAACTATTTCTTCAGGCCGAGGTGCCAAATATCCAAGCTGTATTTATTCTTTATCCCACTTCAGGCCAGTCGAGTTACTTTAAAAAGTGCATCCAACTACAGATCGCCCGACTGGAAAGCTTTGCGATCACTGACACTCCTATACGCCGAAGTTTTAAATTTTTACAAATCCACTCCTTAGTTAAACGCCTATCACTATTTTACAACACAAACTAGCAAAAACACTATTTGGCATCACAAAGTGAGCAGTGATTCAATCTTACGAGTCTAAATCAGTATAACCGTCACTAAGCCTAATTCAATGGCTTCCTATTGATAGCTATAACATTTTACAAAAAGTGGTAATAAATGACAGTGAACACTTACATTTTGACGAAACAGGACCACAAAGAAGCCATAATGTCACTATAATCGGAAAAAAACGAGATATTTCACTTCAAATATGAGCGCAAAACTCCTTCTCAAGAGAGAATTGTATGCAAACAAGATGGCGACGCGAAGATATTTAAACAATAGCGATGCCATCGCTCAAAAAGAAACTTCCTCCAACAATGGCGCCGAAATTCCTCCGTTATTCCAGCACTACGTCTCATGTTAAGGAGTTTAATTTTGCGTTTGTAAGCCAAATAATCTTATTTCCTGAAATGGAGGAACGGTTTTGAATGGAGCTTTATTCATTTTTTTTTTTTTTTTTTACTTTCTTGTACGAAAGGAAAGAAGTACGGTCATCGTGAATTACTCTGGTATAGAAATTTAGACGGAAAAAATGGATTCGGACCCTTCCTGAGTGGACTGGGATAGGTTTCTGCGTCAAGCTTCCACGCGTGTATGTATTTATGTAGATATATTCTTGCATGTATGATATGCCGTCAAACCTCTATGAAAGGCCATTTATTTTGGGTCCGTCGTTTCTGTTCCCTCCAATAAAGGGCCACCCTTTTTCCCAATTCGATACGAAAAGTTCCTAAAAAAACTGAACCCAGCTCCGTCCTGTCTCGTATATTGGGCGAGAAATCGTCAAGCCCGAATACGACTGAAGCATCGCATCTCCATTTCGAAACAGGTAGCTCTGAATCAAGTCCATCCATGGTTGTAGACGTACCAAGGAAGTCGTATGCTGTCCACATCTTTTTCTTTGGCTATGATCATGCCAATCCTTGTCATTGGATCGATGGTAAGGAGATTTTGACAGAAAAGTCAAGTTGGAGTACCCTGGACGCCCATAGGATTGTTCGTAGGAGCAAGTCAAGGTTCTTGTCCAAGAAGATACTGACTGTATTTTAGTGTTGTACCCCCTTCTACGTTCTGCCAGTACGTAAATCATGACGGGAATATTTATTTTTCCTGGAAGCTAGGAAGGGACCGTGGACCTTCCCTGCCCACAGGTATGGTAACCCATGATTGGATCAGTCATGCTTCGATAAGTTTGTGTGATGTCTCAACGTGCGTGTGCATTTGTAGACGTCCTCGTGCATCAGGGATACCTCTCTGAAAGTGCACCTCTCACAAAGACCCTTAATTGTGGGACCATCCTTTTTAACTAAAGGCTCAATGTTCACTTTGCCTTCATTCAAGGACCCCTCCTTCCCAAAGAGTGCTCGAATTGTTTCAGTTTCCAAAACTGAACCGCGTATGTTGAGCCAGAAATCGCCGCGCTTTAATAATGTTACGAATTTTCTGGATGACTCGCTGTTCTGGGGTTTAACCCCTTGCCGGTTCAATGCTTTTCGAGTTGGGGAGGGTCCAAAAATGTCGATTTCTTTAATGCGTATTTGGATATAGATACATTTTTAAAACATAATTACACTATTCTCATATAAGATTTCCTAAACTGTGTATAGTTCTACCTTCTAGTGGGCAGAAAAATAAATTAAAGTGTTTGAAAGCAAAACGAAATAATTCGGGAAAGATTACGTGAAAAATAAACAAATTCCTACTGCCCGAGCTACACTCTTGACAATCCAGAATGGAACGTTTTACGTGCCCGAGCCGAGCTCGGGCAAATCCGGTAAGGGGTTAAAATAGTTTAAACTCGTATTCTACGCTTCCAATACTTAAATTTAGCTTTTAGTTACATCAAAATGGGTTAACTAGAACGCGAGATAAGGAGTTTTAAGAACGAAGAATCCAGGAAACAATTAGAGTTTTGTTTTTGTTTTTTTTCAAGAATATTGATGAAGTATGGCATCTCCATTTCGAAATGAATAACTCTGAATCAAAGTTCATCGATATTGACAGACGTTTAAGGAAGCCGCATGGTGTCCACTATTATCGTGCCAATCCTTGTCACTGGATCCATGACGTGGAGGTTATATTCCCAGATAGGGTTGCCAGGTCGCCCAACCCAATAGCCGGACAGACCAGCCAGTTTCACCGGACATTTGGGTCAAAAGGCCGGACAGCCTACACTATTAAGGATTTTGTCTCAGTACTAATAGGTACGACAAAAAAATTGTATGTAAAATCAAGCTTTTTTGATTATTGTCACGAATCTTGTTGAATTCTTATGAAATATAAATAACATCGAATGCCAAATCAGTTCAAATACTTTATGACTCATCAGCCAAAGTCACGAGTAAAAAGCCTCACAAAAGCCGGACACCGTTCAGTTTGGCTGGACACGCAATCCAAAAGCCTAACTAGGTCCGGCTTTTCCGTACGCCTGGCAACGCTATTCCCAGAACACAGTTTTCAAAACGAAAAATGGAAGCGCCGTCATTTTTTGTCGGTTATCTTTTTCTACTTCTGAGGGACCTCAGCGAAACAGGATAAACCCATTGGCCAAAATGGGTCGGAGAGCCTTTTTTCAAAAGTCAAAAATCACAAAAAATTGGGAAGCGAATGCCTTTGTCAATTTTCAAAGCCGCGCAATTTTTTTCGTTTTTTTTTTTTTTTTTTTTTTTTATCTTGCAAAATTGGAAGCCTACTTGTCCATCGAATAGGCTTTTTTCCGGAATTTGAAAATAGCATACAAGTGACTAAATAATCAACTAGAAGGTGGATTTTTCAGCTTTTGCAAAACGTCCAAGTTTTCTCTGCTCTTTTCTGTATGCATATTTTCCAAGGTGATTTTGTTGAACAGTGTCCGATAGACGGTTTCTTCCAACATGGAAAATGAAGCCAAAGGGATGAAATGTTGTTGGGAAAAGGGGGATGCATTTTCAGGTTTTCCAGTTAGAATTGTTTTCTGCACCGTTTTACGCGCAAGTGCAAAATCTTGAATGGATCGTGGCTGTCGATGGTTACGACACAACAGAAAAAAAAATCTCTAAAATTTTAGGAAAAAAAAGATTCAGAATTCTGTGCAAGGGAATGTATTCCTTATGTCTTTTCTCTATGTCTACGCGAAACCTCGAGCCTCATGGTTCGACGGTGCACATTGATTCAGCACATCAACAGATCCATTTTCGGATCTA
This sequence comes from Cheiracanthium punctorium, assembly GCA_038373885.1. Taxonomy (NCBI): domain Eukaryota; kingdom Metazoa; phylum Arthropoda; class Arachnida; order Araneae; family Cheiracanthiidae; genus Cheiracanthium; species Cheiracanthium punctorium. The sequence goes on from JAWZYV010005465.1 coordinate 144,343, forward strand.
TCAACAAGGTACACTGTGAATGATTCACTGAACCCTCTGACGTTTCCCTGCGAAGCCATTTCATTTTAATGATGGCGTTGTCCGTAGCTCCAGGGATTAAGCGTCAGCATAAGCGTAAAGTTTTCAAAATTATTGGGGGGGCCGAGCCCCACAATCACATATATTCACGTCAGTGGCGTAGCCAAAGGGGGAGGTTGTTTAGGGGGGGTCATACCCCCCATGAGGAATTTTTTGCCATACAAATGTATATTCTTCACTCCCTTATCATACACCCGTATACATATATGTCAGTTGCAGAAGTCGTAATCCCCCACCCACCCCCATGATAAACATCTGGCTACGCCACTGATTCACGTACATATAACTTACTCAAAAAAATATACTGTTTACAAAAAGTGGTTAATTCTATTCTGTATTAGTTGGCAGCTATGATTTACTATATATAAGTGTCAATTATTGGAGGCACTCGAGCTCTATGGGTCCATAGAATTTACACCTATGTAAAGTAAGTATCCACGTTAGTATTTTTCTACCCTGTTATAAGTTAAAAATAGAAGCAAAGTAAAAAATCCAAAGGAGGAAAAAATAACATTTTCGATGAGAGAGTGCATTTTAGACACCTCTGAACTTTTCTTCATTTCATACTTTACATCGCATAATCTGATTTTAATGAACCAGAGCCTGGCGAGGGCAGCTTTTAGTAACATTGTGTATTACGTGGCGTCACTATGAATACTAAATCATGATTAAAATCAAAAGAAGAAAATTTTTTAAAGTACAAGTAAAAGTTTTTTGAACGTTTGTAAATGGCGTGAAAAACTTTTTTTTTTTAATGTTAGTATAAATGAGTTTTCTGTATTGAGTGATAAATTATTGGACGGGCTCAGCCCCTATTCACAATTTATTGGGGGGGCTCGAGCCCCACGGGCCCATATAACTCTACGCCTATGAGCGTCAGTGAATTTCCATTCACGATTCTCATTGACACGGACATCTTACTCGTGGATATCTCCCGTACAGATTGCATGGGGTGGCCATCCCTCATCTTCCCAAAGCATTGAAACACGCATAGAGATGGATTATTTTTAAAAGAAAGAGTCAAAGAAAATTATTATTGTGGACACCCTAGGAGTTCCCTGTTCCGTCTATCGAACCAGATATAGTTTTCATGCAATTCACCTAAACTTATTTGAATGGCATGCAACGAAAATACCGTCCTTCAGCCACTTCTAATCCGATATTGGAGCGATCACGAAGCAGGGTTGCGCTTGTATAGTTTATTTCGGCCACTTAAATGGGTGATATTTCGCTGAAACCCGACAAGTTGGTGATAATTTGCGAGATATTGGACATGGCCGAAAGAGTCCTTGACTGCAGACTTTGAATCAATGGAAGGTGTCCATAGATCTTAATGTATCGGAAGTCTTTTGGGTGACCCTGTCTGTCAATGACCCAGTCGACTAGGAATCCAAAAAGAGATTGTGTACAATAAGATGCTATACTAATTCTAAATACAAAATCTCAACATTCTGCGGTTAAGTTTTAGAGTTGCATAAACCATGTAGTTATTTTTTGCGTCGAATCGGGCGATATTTTAAAAAACTCGTCAAGGTCCATGAAAGTGGGCGAGATTATGGATGGCAAAAAATAACTGATTCAGACGTAATACATTGAAGAGGTCCTCAGACCTTATTGAAATTCTTTTGAGTGGTCCTGTCCATAAACTATACAGTAAATTGGAACCCAACAGGCAAATGCACAACTCGATGTTCCAACAATCCTAAAATATAAGTTTTCAGCATTCTAAGACTCAGGAGTCAAAATGGATTGTATATGCATGCATGTAATATAACACAACGTTGGAGGGGTTTTCCGTAGTCGGGCCCCCGGTGCGGCGATGATGGGCAGAGCAGGCGGCTCGGTTGGGCCCTGGCGTAGAGCGCCCGCTGCTGCAACTTGGCAGCCGGGTGGATGCAATAAAGAGACGAGTGCTGTGGACTACATTTTGCTGTACCATTTTACACGCATTCTCCAGGCAAGAGAGACTATGCAAAAATCTCTCTCTCCAGCTGCGTCAGGCTGTTTATGAACTCTGTTGAGGTCTCACGTAACCTTGCAAGTTGCAATGATTGGGCGAATCCATATCTGGGCCGCAGGAAGATTTGATTCCAAGGAACCAGTCAGAGCAAATAGCGGGGTCTGACCACAAATTTCGAAAGAAACTGCTAGAGAATGTGTAGTAGTTGCGGTTTTTGAAAGCGAATTTCTTTTGTTCTTTAACGACGCAGTTTAAACATTTTAGTAATTTGGGATTTCAGCGGGCTTTTGATTTAGTATGTTATATATATACGAACATCTGGCCCGCACTAGCCATGTCGGATGGTTGGCGATTGCTGAGGGCCCCCAGCCCAAGGGAACATCCACGAGCCCCCCTCCCCTCTAAAAATTGCTTAATGTACTACTTTATACTTATTGTATATAGAGAGAGTAATTGAATTATTTATTTCCCAGTAATCATACGTGTTTAAGCAGTGGCGCACCGAAGGAGCCCTGAAAGGCCGCGGCTCGAGAGGGTCGAAGAAGAGTCAGGGGGCTCAAAAGCTCTAAAATAGTTCAATGTGGTTTTTAGGCACGGAATCCTAATCTTCAAACATTACATATTCTAATACACATTCTAAATATTACATATTCTATCTATTCCCTCTAAATTCCTCAGTAGGGGGGGGGGGTTCAATCTCTAGCCGAGAGCCTCCCCAAAGGAGCCAGTTCTGGCCTGACGAACATACATACACGTGTACGTCGAGACGTCCATCAAAAACTCTTCGAAGTCAATTTAGAGACAGTCCCAATCGATTATTTTCGTCACAGTCTGGATACTGAAATTTTTTGTGGTCACTCTACTTCCTTTAGCTTTGTACAAGGATGTAATAAAGTACGTGTACATACAACGCATTGTTTTTGGGTGACGCTCGTCATCGATACAGCTTTCTTATTTTTAACCCCTGACCAGAAGTGAAATGGTTGGTGAACACTGTCCTAAAGTGCTACCAGAGGAAAATGAGACAAAGTCTTTCGAATGAAGCACTTCAGTACAGGAGAGAGTTTGCAAATAGACCTGTCCGAACCCAGTATTATTTGACCACGGATTGTACAGAAACATAAACATCCGGTTTAGAGGAGGAAACGGGCATATCCATTACTTGATGGGGATAGCAGTCAGATGTGTGCATGTAGCTGAATTATTATGACGCAGTTTTGAAGAAGTAAAGATGCATTCATAATGGCCATTCCGTGCCGTTACAGATTATCATAGATTACTGTGCGTTAACGTCACCACAATACAATCACATTTTGTAGAGATCAGCAAAAGGGAACACGCGCATTCACTCCGTTAGCTTTATCCCCTCCTCGACCAGTTCATTTCTACTCGCCCTTACTGGCAGCCTGCCAATATTCTACCTGATCCGTGGTCCTAAAGTATGTTTTGGTAGGCTGAGGGGGCGTGTTTCGTCATTCGCCGGACAAGAGCTGCTGCGTTAGTTTAAGCAAATTGAACTAGACCTTCTATCTAGCAAGTACGAACGAGGTCTTAATACGTCGGTGAGACAGAAGGGTATGTGGTGGTCATATTCCCCGTAAGTCGGAATCGTGAAATTCGGAAAATTGTGAGGAGATTGAGACTAGAAAAAGATCCAACGCATTCTTTTGTTGGACACACCAAAGACGATGGAAGGCGAATTGCTGTAGCCATAGCCAGAGCCCCTTGTGGTTAGCCTCAGCCATGGCGTTTGCCTTTGAGGGATTTTTGCGAATTGCGATGTGTTGTTGAAACGGGGGCCATCGTGAATCTCGTACCGGGCCTGCTCGTGTACCTGAATGAGTCATCCAAAGAGGCCCGCGGATACTCGCTCATGGGTTGCGGCACTTACAGAGCTGCCAAGTCTCCGGCTTTTTCCGGGAGATTTCCCACCACAACTTTTAGACAGTTTTATTTTGGATTAAATATTTGGACTTATTTTAAACATAAATTTGTAACATTTTGGTAACAACGAAAAAAGCCGGAGACTTGGCAGCTCTGCACTTAGATACGTTATCTCACGGCCCAATCCAACCCATGAGGAATTGGCCTGTTTGGATGACTTATTCATGTACATGAGCAGGTCCGCTAGAAGATTCGCGATGGCCCCGGTGAAACTCCGTAAATTGGGGTACTCCTAGCCTATCGGAACGGGGAATTCGCCAAGCAGACCTCATTCTGATGACGAGAGTTTTAAATGGCACTGAGATTCTGATGCAATTTTTAGACTCGAGACATTAAATCGACGTCGATGGAACTTGCGATTTGAAAATGATTGACTAGGCATCACCTCCCTGATCTTACTATCCAGTTTATTAGGATTAAAGCATGGCTTTGCTCTACTTGAGATCGTAGGCAGCCATGATTAAAGATACGTGAGACGTCATGAATCCATTTCTGCCATCTTAAAACCTTGCCTGTTGCTCTGCAAACGTGAACTGACCATTCAAGCTTTGCCTCGCCTCTATTGGACAGATCTGTTTCCAAATTTTTCAGTGTGCTTTGTTTTTATGAATCGAGTTATTTAAGTACATTGACCTCTAAGGTTTATTTTTTATCAGCATGCCCTATCTTGCCGTGACGGGGACGGAAATAGGTAGGATGTACCCGTGTTTGTTTTATTTTTCTTTAAACGAACAAGATCTTTTCTAGAATGGACCTCCTGAATGAAGGACGATAGAAAATAAAGTTTGTGCTTTTATCATGGGAAAGAAGTGAAAATCCTACTCTATAGTTACGTTGATCACTGACTCGCTTTACTTTCTAACAATTCCGGGCAACCTGCTGAAAGATGAAACTTTGGCCGCCATGACTGCAAAAACATTACAAAGTTAAGCAGAGAAAGCGTAATACTATCCACACCTTTCGTGCCATCCACTTGAAATGTTTCCAAATGATGTATGAAAATATAACAAACCCTCTGTGCTCTTTTAAAAATCTGAAAATCCACGCGTTCCCTCCTTTTGAAGCGATTTTTCGCTATTGTCAGTGCTCTTTTATTTCCGGGAGTCGAAAAGGTGTATCGTTTGAGTGACAAAATGAGGAGTATCGAGTGGCAATGACGTCCTATGGACGTCACGGCTATCTGTCTTTGAAGAAATAGGGTGATTCTTTCGTCGAAAAACTATTTTAAATGAAAGAATCACCCCATTTCGCAACGAAAGAATCATCATTAGATGACGCAGTTCTTTTTTTCAGAAATAAAATGATTTTCGTCTGACACGAAACACTAATGTAAGAGACAGGGGATGTTCCCAGAGTGGAATGTGGAAAAGGCGATCGAAACCACCAGGGTATGAGTGGGAATCGAACCGACGACCCTACACCTAGGCGATTTTTTTAGACGCTTATAAACGCCTCCGAAACTGCTTTAAACCGGTGGTAACGGGATTTCACTCTTTATATATGAGAGATAAGTGGACATTGTCCATTGAAAAGATCTTCGATATGAGTAGGGAAGAAGACTGCGTTCAGAAAAATCTCGTTCATTTTCGAAAAATTACAATTTTTAAATTTTTATGCGGGTCCCCGTACAAAACATGTCCCAACTCGCCCAATGGGCTTCCTACACCCATGGGATGACGACGCCTTTTCAGTCTCTCGTCCTGAAAATGTTCAAAAGAAAGCCGGAAATAGCTCCGTTCAGAAAACCTTCCTCTCGTTCATTTTCAAAGAGTGACACTTTTAAATGTGTTCAGGACCCCCATACAAAAACTTTCCCAGTCAATCAAATGTGCCCCATACACTCATGAGGTTTTTTTTTTTTTCTTTTTACAATGCAGCAGGCGATGACAGACTTTATCCTTACGCCGTACAGCGATCAGAGAAACACAAAACAAACTAAGAATCTTTAACCCTTTGAGGCGCAACCCTTTCCCAATGCTGAAAAAAGGGCAGCCGTGGCCATCGCTCGACTTCATTACCAGCAAGAGGGCGGACGATCGAAACGTTCATGGTGTGACACCGATCGAGAGACCCTTTTTTTGACGACAGCTGGCTCTGCGCGAGCACAGCCAGCTGCGTCAAAATAAGGGTCTCTCGATCTGTGGCACGCGATGAACGTTTCGATCGTAAGCCCTCTTGCGGGTCGTTCAGTCGAGCGATGGCCACGGCTGCCCTTTTTTCAGCATGGGGCCCTCTATCCAGCTGTTCTCGCGTTCTTCCATTTTTCGGGAGATACCAGTGCCCCCCCCACCCTGTGGGCGTTTGAGGCTTTCAGGGGGGCGGTCAAAGACCCAGAGAAAATGAGGAGGTGTTGATAGGGCACGGAGGGGCGTGGGAAGATTAACCCAGTAGAGTCTAAAAAAGACTTAAAAATCACACTGATCATTCATTTCTATCACGTGTGAGAAAATCACATATTTCGATAGGAGACTTCGCTTTTGAGAGAAAGAGATACCTCTCTAAAACTTTTATTCCTCTTTTTTAAATGAAGAAGAAATTCAGTAGAGTTACAATTCCAACAATGTTCTATCTATTAGTCATTTTTTTTAAATTTAATTCTTGTTTTTACCATGCATTATGTATACGCTCTTATTTCTCTGGAGTGGGAGGGGGGCGGTATTGAAATATTGACTAGAAAAGGGGGCGCCCGTTCAAAAAAGGTTGGGAACCTAGGGTCCAGTGGATATAATCTTTCTGACGCATCCATTGGGTTCAAAGGCTCGATCCGGGGTGGGATATCACGTCCATCCATTTCTTTTAATGCAGCCTGCAAAAAGCCATCCCGAGTCCTCAGCCTGCGAGGACCAGGACTAGCCCACTGATCACTATGAGGCAGGCGAATTCATTTCTGGTAGGACATACAAAATTTGAGAACTATACCTTTAAAATTGTCAGAGATAGAAAGATCAACAGAACTCTGACTTAAACCCCTTTTCAATGGCTAACGAAGGGGGGGGAAAAATCACGTCGAAGGATCGCGTGTCAGGGGTCGCGCAGAAATGGCTAGAGAACAATATTTTCCCCACTCCAGCAAGAAGCGTTTAAACGATTCCATTCCAAATCATGCAGAATCCTCAAACCATGATATATCTGCGACGTTGTAGGAGGATAGGCTGAAATGGCGGACACATCACCCCCGTGACTGCAAGGGGCCTATTTTACTCACTGGGAATGTTTGTGTACAGTACGGGGGCCGTATACACAATTAAAAAGTATCGCACTTCCTAAACGAACGAGAGGCATTTGTTTCTGAACGGAGTCTCATTTCCGAACTCCTTTTGAACATTTTTTTCAACGGACACTGGCCCACTTATCTCTAATAGAAAAACAATGAAAGCCCGTTGCTACTTTTTCGGGACACCCTGTATAAAAAAAAAGCGCTGTCACTCGACATAATATTGTACTTTCAGAGAGTTTAACCCTTTTACCGCGCGCTGGTGTAGGGCTAGCTGCACCCGCGCCAATAGCTGTCAATCCAATCACGGGGCGAGTTTCACGGGGCAAATTCTTATCTTGCTTCTCCCCCCCTCTCGAATAGAGGTGACCGATGGCCCTTTTGCCCAAAAAGACATCACTGGGTCCGGCCATGTAGCTGGCCCTTCGAAAATAGGCTACCGCTGGCCCTTTGCAAGAACGCAGGGTTCCCTTTCGATGGCACTCTTCTCTTCCATTTCGTGGGAGCAACTCGTCGGTGAATTCAACTCATCGGAGGTTCAACTCGTGTATAGCGGGGAAAATCGGACGTGGAGGAGAGGTTCGCTTAACACTTTAATGAGCGGTGTCCTCGCTGCGAGGACACAACTCTGACATTTCTCGGCTGTTTGGATTCACGGAGAATACATTTCATTTCAATCGAATACTCAAGGAGGACATCTAGACAGATTGTCCGATGTCGAAAAAGTGCAGCCGTGGTCATCGCGCGATGTAACTACCAGAGCAGTGAGCGATTCGATCGGACCGCCGTCTTTCTGGTAGTTACATCGCGCGCGGTGGCAACGGCTGCACTTTTTCGACACTGGAAAATAGTTGCACTTCAAAGGGTTAATGGAAGAGGTCGCTCATAGAAGTTTCACTGTATCAAGTTATTTATTTTAAGTGGACGAATATTCATAACGTCAAAAACGTCGGAGTTTGGTGTTCCCAGAGAGGGAACACTGCGCGTTAAAGGGTTAAACTCATCGGCGGTGCAACTCGCGCTTTTCCCCCTTCGCCCGGTGCAACTAACCTATTTCAGGGAAAGCACCTCTTTCCGACGCTTTCAACTGCCTTATGTTGGCTCGTCGCAAAGCATAAGATTAAAGTGTACCAAAGCCGAAAAAGTACGCCCGTTGCCATCTCTCGAGTGAACTGCAGGCCACAAAGCGGTCGATCGAATCGCCCATCGCGTGCTACAGTGCTCGAGTCCTTGGATGGGCACAGCCGGCTGTTTGGAGGCAACGGGTGTACTTTTCCGTCTTTGGGCAATCGATCCAGTAGTTCCACGTTGAACTGAAAAGGGTTGTGCTTTAAAGGGTTCATAAAATGCACTTTTTACTTTCCGAACATGTACCCTGTACGGAAAGTATTGTCATCCTGAAAAAATTCGACTTTCTGGTGTATGGGCACGTTTGGAAGTCTTCTCAATTCCTGGATGCTATTTTTACGAGATGTATGTATGTATGTGTGCTTGTGTGTAGGTGAGTGAACACGATAGCTCCTAAACGGGGCATTCGATGGAGCTCCCATTGGGTATCTATGTCATAAACCACCGTCGCGAGACCGGTATTCATTTTGATGTGTATAGGACTTATAGTTTTTCTACAGGGCTACGACCCAGATTTCTTTTAAAGGATGGCCTATGGGGGGAAATTCTTGCAAGTGCGCTCGCGTTTAAACGGTTCATTCGATGGAGCTCAAATTGGGTATACATGTTATACACCACGCTCGTAAGACTGGTATTGATTTGGATGTGTATAGGTCTTATAGTTTTTCTACGGGGCTACGGCCAAGATTTCTTTTACATTTATGGCGTATGGGAAGACATTCTAGAAAATGCCCTACCGTTTAAACGGCGCCTTCGATGGAGCTTCCAATGGGTAAATACGTTTGAAGGATTCATCGATTCAAATTTATTTGAATGCTGGGTCATGATCTTAAGCGTAAGTGTTCGGAAAGTCGAGTGGAGTCACTCCAGATTTTTTGTGTTTGTCGCAGCCTATAAGTACGCATCTTGAAACAGACGGACTTTTTCCAGTACTGGACGCTACGAGATGATTTTAGTGTGTGTTCCGGGGGTCGTGAAATAGATTTTGTTTTTTAAATGCGCGTATTTATAATCATGGGATGGAAACTATAGGATACAAATCATAATGGGAGGCAGCACCTATCTGAAAACCTCCCTGGAATGTAAAGTGCGAGGGAAGATTTTCCAGGACAAACAAGAAATCATCGATTTCAGTCACAAGGTGTTTACAAAAGAATACCCAAATTCTGTGGTTAAATAACTGAAATTCTTCATGAACAAATTAAAACAAAGGGCTGCGTTCAATGCAAGCACCCTTCGAAAACGAATACCAAAATTGGTTCCCCCTCTTCTCAAAATGACGGGGATAGGAAACAGGCATGACTTGTCCCAATTTGGATGGTGTGGTACTGTTTTATGGACACCCTGTCCATTCATGTTATAGCAAAATCTTCACGCATTTCACATTTTAAGAGAGCGCTGCAGAAGAAATGGAGTTAGGGGGAAGGGGGGGGGTCATTGCTTCTGCTTCCGTAAAAACGCCAAAAAGTGTTCATCTTCTAGCTTTATCATTGTTTTTTACTGAAACTAGTGGATAAAACATAAGAAAAAAAAATCGCACTATTTTGAACTGCGCAAAAACGATTTTCCGTGTCTACGATACCGGGTAAGAACCTAAAAAGAATTGAAAGCCATTTCTCGAGGATGCTTCCAATTTTTAATCCGTCCTTTAAAAGTTTCTTAAAATTTTATTTTTTAACAACTTGCCATAATAATACAAACTTATTATCCTAAAATACAGCTATGATGAAAGCGCCATAAGTCAATTTATATTGCAATATCATAATACACAATAAAAGAGGAAATTGAAATGAAGGAATCGAAATGAAACCATCTAATTTATTTCAAAATTATTATTAGTATACAAGGACATCTCTGTGTTACAACAAGGGAATACATAAAGAATGTTTGTGGAGTTATAAGAATCGAGAAAATGAACCATCCACGCCTTAATAAAAATAAATGTAAATGTAGAGGTGTTTTCTATGCCCGCAAAATCCACATGCACCTTCTAGTGCCGTTCCTGTAATGTAGAAAGGTTTTCAAACACATAGTAAAGACTTAGAAAGGACTTGTAGATCCATAAATTACGGATTAACAGAGTTTAACCCTTTCCCAATGCTGAAAAAAGGGCAGCCGTTGCCATCGCTCGACTGAACGACCCGCAAGAGCGCGGACGATCGAAACGTTCATCGCGTGACACAGATCGAGAGACCCCTTTTTGACGACAGCTGGCTGTGCCCGCGCTCAGCCAGCTGTCGTCAAAAAAGGGTCTCTCGATCTATGGCACGCGATGAACGTTTCGATCGTCCGCCCTCTTGCGGGTCGTTCAGTCGAGCGATGGCAACGGCTGCCCTTTTTTCAGCATTCTGAAATATATACAGCTATTCTCGCATGCTTCCCTTTTTCAGCAGATGCCAGTGCTGTTCAAAAGAATCGTGACCCTTTTTTGACGGGAAAGGACGTGCTCAAAAGTAAAGGATTCTCGTGGAGCTCTGTCACCCGCCACTCTTTTTATAGAAATCCAATCGATTCTTCGTGACTGGCAACCGTCCAAACGTCCGAGTTGGGTGTTCCCAGAGCGGGACCACTGAGCGTTAAAGGGTTAAGGCAACATCCCAAGATAGTAGACGAAGCTAAAAATCCCTACGCTAACATGGAGAAAAGTTTCTACTCATAGTATCCACCATGAATGATATTTTCTCTAGTAGTTGTTCTTTTCCCACCACCCTCTGGCTATTGACACATTGCATGATGCCTCTCTTCTAAAATTAGGATATTTTACATTCGAATATTTTCAATAGTCTGCTGAAATTATGTAAAACCGGTTTTGAAAAAAAAGAATCGAGAATTTAAAAAAATCTAAGAAAATGGCACAAAACAACAGAATTCCGGTCAATGTGCGCCATACCATGCTCAGTTAGCTAGAGGATGGAGCAAAAGCCGACACAAAATACTATTAACTGTGGATGTTATGACTGAAAAAACTTTTTTTTCCCATAGGTTAACACGGGGAATTGCAGACTCACTTCAGCAAACAAACACTAGCTTAACCCGTAAACATCACAGTGATTTCGAAAGCAGATTCGGGGACCGAATACACAGTCAGCATTCGTCGAGAACGTTGTACACGTGTGTGCAAGAGTGGGGCACACGTTTCCCTAATTTTAGAAATCCAATATTCTTTCCGTCATGACGACTTGGGGAGTAGCAGTGACTGGGACAAGAGCTTTCCTTCAGAATGAGAAAATTGGCCTAATTCTTGGCGCCAGTTGACCATTCGGGAGAGCCTGGACATGGGTCATCCGGGGCTTACGCGGAATCGATCTTCATTTTACTTATTCAGGTGTCCTTTGAAAAGGATCCTCCATAGATTCTTATGCTTGAAACTGCTATCATATCCTAATGAATGCTCCCGGATATTCAATCCTGCCTATAGGCGGTCAATACCCACACTGTACCCATCCTTCAAAAGTGGCCGACGGTTGTCCATTATGAAAGCGTCACCCAATATTTTGATATCCCCCAACGTCGCTTAAAAATGCCTCTTGGTATGGGTCACCCTCTCGTGAGATGAAGAATTGGGTGGCATTCAGTATGACATTCAAGCAGTTCCTAGTAAAAGAACAATCTTATCCAATTTTACTGCCAACATTACAAGAAAATATCATAGCAGTCATCCATCGCCAAAAATTTTTTAAATCGCCAATAGATCCCAAATACGGAAGCAGAATGGGCCCACTTGTTTTGACTAAACACGAACCTTCATACTTCTGCTTTTTTCCCAATATTTCGACGATTCGCCTAAAAGCACACAACTTAGCAACACAGAGCAAAAAATGTCTTGTACCAAAAAGTCCTCCCACACTTTTAATGCACAAAACAGATACCAGAGATCGCAGTGGTCTTACTTATAGAGTCATTCATCTTTTGCTGTAGAAGTTTTGGCACTTTTGGCTTTCAGTTTTGATTTTCCTTGGCGACATTATGATGACGAAAAGACCATTTTAATACTCCAAAAATCTGAAGGAACTGAAGCATCTTCACGGTATTTCAACACCATGCTCTTGGCGACATAAATTGGTAGATTAGTTAACGTATCATTGTGTCCACCCTTTTCGCCAGTTTTTCCCCCAAAGATTAGTGCAGTTTAACTCCAATAAAAGAAAACAGTAACGCAGTACCTTATTACTCGTCTTACTAACCCTATTTCGTTTTATTAGCTACCCGAATATTTCTGTAATGCTTTAAAATCTCGCAGCGTATAAGAGTTCTGCCAGACAAAATCATGATCCTCCCATTCGCGCTGTTGACTGTATAATACCCAAGTATACAAGGCGGTATAATACAAATACATAGTGTTAGTACAGGTTATCATAAACGCTGTTTATTGTGAAAACTTGACAACTTTTTAAAATTTATTAATGTACCTTTATTTCACTGTTAATTTGGTTCAGATTGAATATCGCCAGCCTTTGGCGAGATGAAATGCTCAGGAGACAATCATTCCCCCCCAGTACCTTCACTTTTAAAACAGTTCTGGATATATTCGCATATACAATCAATAAAATATCGGCGCACTTAGCAACGTAAAATAGTTCCTCTCGTCTTGGTGGCTAATATTCAAGCCGTACCTGTTATTGACCTCGCCTATTTTGACCAGTCAGAAGTTATTTTAATAATCGCGTTTAGCTAAAAATCGCTCCACTGGCAAACTTTGCGATCGTTGGCTCCTATCCGCCATCTTAAATTTTTACAAATCTTCTCGTTTGCATATCCTTATTTTACAAAACGTTACTACTTAATCAGCATTAGTCATTATAAATTTAGCAGTCATTCAACGAAATTCATTTAAAAACTGTATTTTTATTCATCAATTTAACCGTTCATCAGTTTAACCGTTTGGCTTTGAGTATTCGATGACCGCATACTGATAGCTATAAGAATTTATAAAAAGATCAAGATAAATTAAAGTGAACACTCACCTTTTGACGAAACGGGACCAAAACGGAGCCATTTCAATCAATAGAATCACAAAAACACAGTGAATTCGCTTTGAAATGTCGCTTTAACTTCTTCTCAAGGGATAGTTTTCAGCAAACAAGATGGCGACTAGGAAATATGTTAACAATAGCGATGCCATCGCTCAAAAAGAAACTCCCTCCAACAATGGCGATGAAACCCCGCTGTTATTCCAGCAGCGCAGCTCATCTCGATGGGTATTATTTTGCATTTGCAGGCGTTCATTAGCTTATTTTTTGCGATGGAGGAACGGTTTTAACGGAATACGTCTTTTTTTTTAATCTATCTTACACGAAGTGAAGTGGCATAACCGTAGAGCATTTTGGAATTTACATTTCGACGGATGAATCGATTCTGACAGTTCCTGCATTTTCCTGGACACGTTTCTGGATGCTGTCTTAAAGAGCATCCCGTTCGATCTTCTGTGAAACCTCTGTGAAAGACCGCCTCTCATACACGACCATTTATTTTTGTTCCGCCATTTCTGGTCGTAGTTGTTTCTACCTCCAATAAAGGACCGCGCTTTCCCAATTTGAAAGGCGGACTGTTTAGCCGGGTAAATTCTAGAAATTTCTCTTCTCTCTGGAACAAAGACTAGCTGGCAGAGAAAAGGGCCATGGTACCCTTGCCTGGATTTGGTCGTGCTGGAGTTTTTTTCGCAAGGAAGGTACAAAAGTTGTCCAGGTTCCAGTTTTACCTGAAATTCGATGCTTTCCTTGAAGAGAGATTGTGACTTGTTTAGGTCGTCAGAAATATTCCTTTTTTTTTCAAAGCTGTACATCTATATAAATAAAATTAGACTTTTGTCTGTACATTTCTTGGAATTCAAAAATGTTGCGATTTCTATCCGTTTCAAGCACCCGGAAATCCGATGCGACCCTCAAAAAAAAGTTTGTCTGTCTGTCGTTCCGCCATTCTGTCCGTGACGCTTTTTTTTTTTTTGTTGTTCAAGCATCACGTAAAAACGACTGAAGAGAATGATATGAAATTGGGTGTCATGATAGGTGGTCACTCAGCTTAAAACACAGGCATCGAATTTTTAAAAAATCTTGATTTTGAGAAAATTGTTTCAAACTGCATAAATTTGTGTTCGCACATCCCGTAATAACTGCAAAGAGGAAAAAATGGTATTGGGTGAAATGATAGGTGGTGACTCACCTTAAACTATAAGCATCTAAAAAAAAAAATCGATCCGATTTTGGGATTTTTGCGAAAATCGTTTCAAACTGAGTGAATCTCAGTTCCCGCATGACGTAATAACGACTCAAGCGAATGATATGAAATTGGGTAATAGGATAGAGGGTTGCTCAACATAAACTATAAGTGTCCAATTTTTTAAACATTTTTATTAGATTTTGAGATTTTGTGAAAATTCTCTCAAAATACGTTTCTATTTCTTCAAGCATCCCATAATAAAGACTCATACGAATGATACGAAATTGGGTGATAGGATAGGTAATTGCTAATTTATAGGCGTTGAATTTTTAAAATATTTTGATTCCATTTTGAAATTTTGTGAAAATTGTTTTAAAATGCTGAAATTTTGTTCCAGCATCACGAAATAAAGAATGCAGGGAATGAAACGAAATGGGATGACGGGATAGGTTGTCACTCTACTTAAATTCTAGGCTTCCAATTTTTCAAAAATGTTGATTAGATTTTGCGAAAATGATTTCAATATGCGTCAGTATTCGTTCGCGCATCCCATAATGACGACTCAAGCGAATGAAATGATATTACTTAGTGACTCTCTAACGTGTCATATTTTAACAATACATAAAAATGATAACTTCACTTTCTTTACTTTGGCAGTATACTCCATCCATTCTGTGTACTCCTACAATGCTGACGAAAGTTCTTGCTTTTTGCATTCAGTACCAACCCGTCAACGACGGGTACTTCAGCTAGTATATAATAAATCCATTCAATAACAGTTTTTCTTAGTACAGTCAACTCCGGATATAGTGAACATGGTTATAGCGAACTTTTAGCTATAGTGAACGCAAACCATGAGTCCCGATTCACATACTGGATCGCTGTTCACCATGGGGACACTCGGTTTTAGTGAACTTCGGATAGAGTGGAAACTGGATGGTCCCCAGAGGATCACTATAACGGGAGTGGACTGTATATACAGGGTGTAACATTAAGACCGCCCAAACTTTGCACAGCCAGATACCTCGTTAGTAGTACATAAAAAATGTCCAAAGAACTGTACCTGTACGACATGCAGTTTCCTAGAGAAGTACGAAAAAGAGAGTATGACATCCCCTCCGGTGTAAGGACAGTACACTTTAGTTGACACGTTTTTCATCAGTATTATTTGCAGATCACAAAGATTCGAAGTGAGTGTGATGTCCACCGAAGTACAAGCAGCATGCAGACGAAACCGTTTCTGTAGTCGCCGTTTCCTTCAGGTGCCCCCCATAGAGAAGAAAATCCAACAGTGTAAGATCAGGCGATCGGGTGACCATCGAACTGGAACCCGATCCAGTGTCCGGGGTGTTCCATATATCCAGCCAATTAGGTACAAGGAGCACAGAAATGCGGCGGAGCCCCATCCTGCTGGAAACCAAAGACTTCGTTTGCCACTAGGGTTACGTCATCGAGGAAATCGCGTAACACGACACGGAGAAATAACAAGTGGGAATGTCCCCAGAGCCGTTCAGGTAACAGATAGGGTCCAAGCAGACGATCCCCGAGTATACCGGCCCACGCATGGACAGGAAAGCGGTCCTGGATTTTAATTCGGGCGGATCGAATAAGGACTGAACTGGAACCGCACATGGGTGTCGTGCTGGGATGGTTTAACCCTTTAAGGCGCAGTGTGATCCCGCTCTGGGAACACCCAACTCGGACGTTTGGACGGTTGCCAGTCACGAAGACTAGATTGGATTTCTATAGAAATAGTAGCGGGTGACACAGCTCCACCAGAAGCCTTTCCTTTTTAGCACGTCACTTCCCGTAAAAAGATTATCTTTAACAGCACTGACATCTGACGAAAAATGAAAGAATGCGAGAACAGCCGGATAGTTTGCCCAATGCTGAAAAAAGGGGTAGCCATTGCTCAACTGAACGACCTGCAAGAGGGTGGACGATCGAAGCGTTCATCGCGTGCCACCGATCGGGAGACCCCTTTTTTGACGACAGCTGGCTGTGCGCGGGCACAGCCAGCTGTCAAAAAAGGGGATTTCTATAAAAATAATAGCGGGATTAGCTATTATTTTTATAGAAATCCTGACGCAATAGGATTTCTATAAAAATGAATAGACCTGAATCCTCCTATTAATTTGAATATAATGATAATCCCTTCTATATAAATGAATAGACCTGAATAGTCCTATTAATTTTTGACGCAGCTGGCTGTGCTCGCGCACAGCCAGCTGCGTCAAAAATTAATAGGAGAATTCAGGCTGCGTCAAAAAAAGGGTCTTTCGATCGGTGGCACGCGATGAACGTTTCGATCGTCTGCCCTCTTGCAGGTCGTTCAGTCGAGCGATGGCCACGGCTGCTCTTTTTTCAGCTTTGGTAAAGGATTGCGCCTCAAAGGGTTAACAATCTATCATGAGCGAAACAGGATTCGTCCGTCCACAAGATATGTGCAATGAAAATATAATCTGCTGCAATAACCATTTCCAAAAGTCCACGCGTGTCTGAAAGTCATCTAGTTTTAGACCTTGCACGACGTCTTGCTTTGTGTTCCCTATTTTACTGGAAGATGATGAGTTGTACAGATACAGTTCTTATTATTACTTTCCGAACATGTACCATGTAAGGAAAGTATTGTAATCATGAAAAAATTCGAATTCGAGATTTTGGTGTTTTGACGGCTTCTGAATCCATTTATGCTATTTTTACGAGATGTATGTACGTATGTGTGTGTGTGTGTGTGTGTGTGTGTGTGTGTGTGTGTGTGTATGTGTATATGTGAGTGAACACGATAGCTCCTGAACAGAGCATTCGATGGAGCTCAAATTGGATATATATGTCATAAACCACCGTCGCGAAACCGGTATTGATTTTGGTGTGTATAGGACTTACAGTTTTTCTACAGGGCTACGACAAAGATTTCTTTTACATGATGGCCCATGGGGGAAATTTCTTGGAAGTGCGCTAGCGTTTAAACGGTACATTCGATGGAGCTCAAATTAGGTATATATGTTATAAGCCACTGTCGCAAGATCGGTATTGATTTGGGTGTGTATAGGACGTATAGTTTTTCTACAGGGCTACGACAAAGATTTCTCTTACATGATGGCCTATGGGGGGAATTTCTTGAAAGTGCGCTAGCGTTTAAACGGTACCTTCGATTGAGCTGAAATTGGGTATATATGTTATAAATCACCATCTTAAGACCGGTATTGATTTTGGTGTGTATAAGACGTATAGTTTTTCTACAGGGCTACGACAAAAATTTCTTTTATATTATGGCATAATGGCCTATGGGGAGACATTCTTGAAAGTGCGCAAGCGTTTAAACGACGCATTCGAATGAGCTTCAATTTGGTATATATCTTTGAATGATTCATCGATTAAAATTTATTTAAATACTTGGTAATGATCTTAATTATAAGTGTTCGGAAAGTCGAGTGGAGTCACTCCAGATTTTTTTTTCATGTACTCCCAACGACGAATCTGTCAGTGCAGAGTTTGGGCGGGCTATGTATGGAACACAGTGTAGACTGCGTGGAACGTCACTAATTTGACAAATTTTAGAAATTCAAACTCTTAAGGAGTTCTCAGGCTATTTCGTTCGCCTCCCGGGTTGCTAGGTCACATGACCGAAAAGATGTTATCAACGGAGTGTCCGTCACGTGCTTTCCTAAAATGGCTCACTTCATGTTTAAAAACAAAAACTCATTAAACCAGATTATAAATGAGTCTTAAAAACGTGGTTTCCAAAACAGAAAGTTTACAGACAGTCAACAGAATCTGGAGTTATGATTCTTATAAAGGAAAACTTAATGAAGCACTTTACCCGTGCCTACTAGAGATGAGTTCGGGCTCATTTTTTGAAGCCCGAGCCTGCCCGAGGTCTTTTCATCCGAGCCCGCCCGAGCCCGAGCAATATTATTTAAGTCGGGGCCCGAGCCCGCCCGAGCCCGAAATTTCAGTTAAAGATAAAAAAAAATCCAACTACTTCATTGATAGAATTCAATGAATTTTGCCGTTTGTGCAAATTAAAGACAAATAGAGTTGCAAACTCTCAATGCTTTCTAATTCTTTTTATATCCATGTTTATCCAATAATGTCGGATCTCATGACTCACTCATCAATATAAGCCGCCGTTCTGAAATATCCAAAGAGCTTCACGCACCTTCTAGGCACCAGTGCACTATTTTTTTATAAGTACAGTCAACTACGGTTATAGTGAAATCGGATAGAGTGAACCATCGGCTATAGTGAATGCAAACAATTAGTCCGGATTCATATACAGTATCTCTATCCATTATGAAGACACTTGGGTTTGAGTGAACTTCGGATACAGTGGACGAAATCGGAGGGTCCCCAGAGGTTCACTATAACCGGAGTTGACTGTACTTTTATTTTCATCATGAATCTCTTTTTAAAATCTGTTTCAAGGAGTATGTTCAATAAAGGAGAAATTTTTCACTAGCCCGAGCCCGCCCAAGCCCGAACGCAATTGTGAATTACAGAGCCCGGGCCCGAACCGGGCTCGGGCTTTCGGGCTCGGGCTGAGCCCGTCTCATCTCTAGTGCCTACACGAGCCAGATCAAGGGTGTTCCAAGGGTCATTGCGCATATTCAAGATCAAGTGAGATTGGCAGTTATATACGCCAGTGCTCGAATTTCTTATTAAGATCCATGAGACGCTCTATTCGAAACGTTTCTGAAGGAAGGTGGTTGTAAGACTGTTTGAGTAGGGGATTTTAACATAGAACTCAATTCCGATCCAGGATCCGATTTCACGACTGAAATGGGTACTTTAGTAGATTTTCCAATACGCACTCCTCCAAAACATGTCACCACTAGGGGCGGAACAACCATGGATGCCATTTTCAGCGACAAAAGGATGCGGACAGGAGTCTATAGGAGCACTGACAGTAATCATTTTCCTCCATAGGGCAGAATGGATTGAATAGATTTTTAAAAAAGTCTGAAAAGTCTGAATAGATTTTTAAAAAAGTCTGTTGTTCGAAAAAATCATGTTTTTTTTTTTGGTGCACAATCTATATAAATAAAACAGAGTGTAAACTGTCCGTTTGTCTGTCTGTCTGTCTGTCTGTGTCTCGCGTAGCTCCGAAACGGGTGATCGTAGACCTACCCAATTTTGTACGGGAATTCTCCAAGACGGGTCTCGACACACCTCGAAGCGATTTTTTTCGAAATTCGAATTAGAAAATGTTTTATTTTATGTTTTGTCCGATTTTTAGCGATTTTTCTTGCGTGATACATAATAACGCCGGTCATTGCACTCGCAAGAAAACGATAGTTACATCATCGTATAGAGGAGTAAATTTTCTTTTAAAAACTGTTTGTTCGGACTGTGTAACATAATTTGCAGATTTTTGGGAATTTTTCAAATAAAATTAAATTGGACGCTGACTTTCGTAAAATATTTTTAAAACTGCTGCATCTTGAATTCTATCTCTCATAACTTTTTTATATTTCGGCAAAAGACGGAGCACACAATTAACCCACTTTTAAAAGAAGAACGGAGGAAAAATATAAATTAGGAGAATTTTTACGAATTTTTAAATAAAGAAGGATTTTCATTTCCGTAACACCTGCTTATCAATTTCGGTTTGATATCTTGCGGTTTGGTTGTCATGGATACAGTAACAATGATTAAAATGGCCAGTTGAAAAAAATAAATAAAAACGGGTCCCGCGAGCAGACGATTTCTTTGCTTGGCTCCATTTCCTTTAATAAATACTGGATTTATTTGTGAGAAGAAAAATTAAACTGCATAATCTAAAACAATTTTAAAGCCTTTATAAATAGCGCAGTCTTATCTCTTATCTCTTTTCTTTTTGTAAAGGGTTGCAAGAGAGGGTGACGTATTTTTAAAATAAAAAAAATGTCCGTTTCATGTAGTGTCTGAGGTATTGAACGCTAAAACGTGAACCTAAAAGTCAGCATGTCTGAGGAAATAAGACATTTTGAAAGTGAGAAGTTCACTGCAAACGGTCCATTTTCACTTTTTTGATACCAAATGATGCTGACATAGTTTTTTTTTTTTTTTTTTTTTTTTTTTTTGTGTCATTATATTGAAATGATCTCAGGTTATTACATATATGACACAAATTTTAAGTCAAGAGTGAAATAATTTTGCTTTTTCTAGATTCCACATCACTGGAATTAATTCGAATTACACATGTGAGGAAATTTTTCGTTTCCTACCGTGCGAAGAACGGGCACGCAGCTAGTCACAAATAAACTAATGATGCCAGGCACTTCCAAATTTTGAAACGGTCTCTTGATAAGCTGTACTACATACTGCAATAAACTATCCATCTGTATCCGTTTCAAAACATTTAGAAAAAAATTCTTAAAATTCGGTCATATTCGCAAAGCGTGTCACTCCTCGAAACATCTTGCAGCTCCGATAACTGCTTCAGAATTTTTTCTGAAAATGTCACAAACGCCACAGCTTTTTCACTTACTGCAGTGTGTCAAGCAGCTTAGGAAGAACCCTCTGGAATTTTTGGGAGACCGTGGTGCTATTCGTTTATTTCAAATTGTGTACCAAGACTAAAATCACAGCATAAGCGTAAAGTTTTCAAAATTATTGGAGGGGGCCGGGCCCCTCAACCACTTATATTCACGTCAGTGGCGTAGCCAAAGGGGGGAGGGGGTTGGGGGTCATAGCCCCCCCATGAGGAATTTTTTGCCATACAAAATGTATATTCTTCACTCCCTTATCATACACCCGTATACATATATATGAGTTGCAGAAGTCATAACCCCCCTCCATGAAACATTTATGGCTACGCCACTGATTCACGTACATATAACTTAGTCATAGTTGCCAACTACTACGGAATAGAATCAACCACTTTTTCTACAGGATTTTTCGGCTTAAAATAGAGCAAAATTTTTGTGATGCGCGAGCGAGCTGGTTACTATTTTGAAAAAAATAATTAAAAAATAGACTGTTTACAAAAAGTGGTTAGTTATATTCCGTAGTAGTTGGCAGCTATGACTTACTATATATTAGTGTCAATTATGGGAGGCGCTCGATCTCTATGGGTCCATAGAATTCTATACCAATGTAAGGTAAGTATCCATGTTAGTCTCTTCCTACCCTGTTATAAGTTAAAAATAGAAGCAAAGTAAAAAATCCAAAGGAGGAAAAAAAAAAAGCATATTCGATGAGAGAGTGCATTTTAGACACATCTGAACTTTTCTTCATTTCATACTTTACATTGCATAAACTGATTTTAATGAACCAGAGCCTGGCGAGGGCAGCTTATAGTCACATTGTGTGTTACAGGGCGTCACAATGAATACTAAATCATGATTGAAATCAAAAGAAGAAAATTTTTTAAAGTACAAGTAAAGGGTTTTTTTTAAACATTTGTAAATGGCGTGAATACTTTTTTTATGTTAGTATAAATTAGTTTTCTGTATTGAGTGATAAATTATTGGGTGGGCTCAGCCCCTATTCACAATTTATTGGGGTGGGGGGCTCGAGCCCTACGGTCCCATATAACTCTACGCCTATGAATCACAGTTCTTTTTTTTTTTTTGACATACACCCTTTTAAAAAAAAAAATCTGAAACTCTTCCAGCCGAGTGCGTCCATAAAATATGGAAGAACTTTAGATTTTTTTAATTTTTATTTTTTTTATGATTATTATTTTCAGAATCCAGAAAGAAGTTCTCAAAAATTGTAAACATCTTTCCCGACATCTTCTAACTTCCCGTGACTCCGAGAGAGGGCGCCAGACGCAGCCTCTCACCATCCGCTTCCTCCCGGGGGTTCTTCTAACTTTTCGTCACTCCGACAGAGGGCGCCAGACGCAGCCTCTCACCATCCTTCTCCTCCCGGGATTCTTCTCTGCCAAAACAGGGATGCATGGAGAGAGGGAGATCCGCATCGCAGCAGCGACGTGAGGAAAAAAAAAAAAATACAGATCCGCACTTCGGGATCATCCGCACAAATCCATCCAAACAAAAGCTCTGCAAAAAGTTACGGATATGAGAGGCCGAAGCGTAAGTACAACCCTTTCTATTCGCCGGGGGGGGAGCTTACTGGACAGCCGCTTACGTCATCGGCTGAAATCTCCAATAACAAAAACAGGCCCTTCTCTCGCCTGCTTGACCTTAAAGTGTTTGGAACGGTCCCTGGGGCAGGTTTATTCTAGTACTAATAGTTACACTTTTTATGAGTGCTATAACAGCTCATGCAATAACCATTTTATGCACTGCTATAACAGGTTTTATGCTGGCGTTTGATACTTTTATACAATGTTTATAACAGTTTCGTGCAATCATTTATAACTGTGCATTTAAGTAATCATTCGAATTGGGTATTTAGATACAAACAAGTTAACCCCATTAAGAAATGCCCAAGCAAAACACTTATTTTTTCGTTGAATTGGTGTTAAGTCTAATAGCGCAAACATAATAAAAAATGGCGAAAAAAAGTTATTTTACATGTTTTTTCAATGCATTTTAAAACTCTTCTAAAAATTGTAAAGGAAACACCTAAAAAAATCATTTTGCACTGAGTGAAAAAACATCTATTTTCTTACAAATAAATGGCAATTATTAATTTTTTCTTCATATTAAGTATTATTAAAATAGTGGAAAATCTTAAACTATTTTAATAATACGTAACAATGTTTCTTTTTTCTTGTTGAGTTTGCAAGAATGCCTCTTCACAAGCTGTACTTCACAAGCACTGTCATAAACAATAAATCTGTATTGGTTGCGAAAATTTCATAAATAAATCTTAAAAATTGGATTATAAAAGGAGTCACTCTTCGAAATATTTTGCTCTGCATTTCCATGTGTAATAACTTTTTCTGAAAGTTTCATAAAAGAAATGTGCTTTTCTTAAATTTTTGTTTGGTCGTTGTTGTTTTGTTTATTTCAGTGTGTGGTGTAGTGCAGTTTACATAGAGTTATCCTGAATTTCTTACAGTCTCTGGCGCAGTTCGTTTATTTTAATTTATGTGCCGAGACCTTAAACCTTTCATTTCTAAGAACTAAAGTCTTAATCCAAAACAATTGTTAGAGTTAAATACTCTTATTTGCTTAGCATTAAATACTCTTGTTTATTAATATGCATTAATAAATTTATTATCGAAAAATCTTACATGTATTATAAACTGATTACAAAAAAAAAACCTCTGAGTAATATTTAATACTCTTAGATAAATTAAAACGTTTAGTTTTCATTACGCTTTTATGTATCAATAAACTTAGTACAAATATTTTTGCATCATAAAATGCAATAATAATGCATTTTCATGAAATTGCAGACTATGCAACATAAATGTAATATAAAATTCACGTCCAATAAAATACTTTTACATGTATTAAAGAACCTATCTTGAAATACTTTTATCTGTATTAATGAGCATGCAATACAAATTAATAATACTAGTAATTATTGACACCACGGGCTGTACAATAGTGATTTGAAATTTTGTAAATGTTATGAACCAAAAGATTGGGTAAAGTTCTAATAGTTATAAAAATATTTCGACTTTTATGCGAGAACTTAATATTTTTTTCTAAAAATAAAAAAAATGCGTTTTTAAAAGAAAGAAATGATCAAAAATTTCAATAAGCACAGAAATATTACATTCTGTTCCATAACACAGGGAGTGATGATTAAAATATCCTGCCAAAATTTCAAATCACTATTTTAAACGCATTATGAGATATGACACTGACCCTAAAGAAAATTTACGAACAACACACTTCTTCAGAAAACGGATTAAAGATTTTAATGGTATGCAAAATACTATCCTTCTGTTTAATTTCTTGTATAACTTACCTTCTAAAAAGTAAAACGGTTTTGGAATCTTAATTGTGTAACCTATTAAATAAGCAAATTGAAAATTTCCACAAAACAGGGATTTTTTTGGTAGCCTCATACCTTAAAATTAAGTAAATAAGCGTATTTAATACTGACATGAATTTTTTGTAGTTGTTTACAGTAATGAAAAGAGCTTAAAATGTTTGTTAATGCATATTAACGCATAAAATATGTAATACTAAACTTATTATGTTATAGTTATTAACTGAAATTTACGTATTAATAAGGAACGATAAGTCACCAATCTTTAAACTACGAAGTAAGTAGACATTATACAGTGGAACCCTGGTCAAGTGACCCTCCTGGCCAATAGACAGCCAGTCTATGGAGTATGTCCCAAAAGTATATAGCGGCACACCTTAGGTGTAGGTCAGGAACATAAAAAGAACACAGCATAACGTAGCCATGTGGGGTCGAAAACGTTGACTTCATTGACCGGTTAATAATCCCTCCACGAAATGTGTATCAAAATGTAAGTTAACTTACACTATCAAGGTTTTTTTTTTAATGTTTTAACCCATTAAGCGCCAAAGCTCCCGTTACGGGAACATCTATTATATATTTTTTTTTCTTAAAATATTTTAACGCAATTTACGAAATACACATTTTATATAAACATTTAGACTATATAACACACCCTATAGTGTCTTTTTTCTTAAAATATTTTAACGCAATTTACGAAATACACATTTTATATAAACATTTACACTATAGGGTGTGTTATATAGTATAAATGTTTATATAAAATGTGTATTTCGTAAATTGCGTTAAAATATTTTAAGAAAAAAAAATATATAATAGATGTTCCCGTAACGGGAGCTTTGGAGCCTAATGGGTTAATCTCCGAAAATTACAACACCAAAAAGAAACACTAGTCATAATGTTCCTTCTCAGTTTAGCATTCTTTCCAAATCAATAATTAAATTTCGGTCAAGCATAAGAGAAATTTTACGGCACATCCATGCCTTTCGTGGAGTGATTATGAATCAGCGTATGATATCAACGTCTTTGACGACAGATCTTTATGCTATTCCGATTCATTTTGATGTGCCCTACCTCCCCTAAAATGCGTTGCTCTATTTTTGAGGCACCCTGTGTAGTGAGCACTTTAAAACTATCCTATTTTTCCAATTTTTTTCAATGGCCCGTTCTTTTATCTTCGAGAGTATGGTCATTAAGATATTGTACTAAGTTTCATACTAAATTTAGTAGCGCATGTAAGAGTAATTTAACTCGGGCACCAAAGTACTTGCATATTTGCCACAACTCAAAATAGAAATCATTGTTTGATTGTTTGAACCTTGTTTGAGTGTGAGAGACCATTGCTAATACTATGTTGCGCTGTTACAATTTCATTTGTGTGGTAAAACAGAAATGGAAAAGCACCATGTGACTAAATCCTGTGGTCATTTTATTTTTGAATAAAAACAACATAATTTTAACCTTTTACAGGCCGCATTGAGATCCAGGCATAATTAATTTTTTGCATATTTTGACTTCTAATGCATTAGTCAAAGCATGCCAGTCATTTAAATAGTGGGAATTTTTTTTTTTTTTAACAATTTCTGGTTAATTTCTGACTATACTTTTACATCCGTTTCAAAAAGGGAATAGACTGATGGGGAGTTTAAATAAGTGAAATATTAAGAATAAAAGATTTATTTTTAAATCTAAATAAAGATATGAGACTTAAGTTTGAAGGGGGGAAAGTGTGTATCCAGATATACCCTCTCCCAATTTATGAAAAAGGCTATTTTCACTATTATTTTTACCAGTTTCCCAATATTGATAGGAATGCAAATTCTCTTTAAAAAAAAATTAAGTCATCTTTTAAATCTGTCTGCCCATTTCTTCAAGTCAATATGGATAAAATTCCATTTTTGAATAAATTTTTAATTCGGTGTTTCCAATTAGGAACATTGGCGTGCAAAAGGTTAATTCAAATTTTTTACATGATCATTCCTTTCAGCAAATATTGAAAATGTCCGCTAACATTTTGAATGCAAACAAACACGTCGGAGCCAGTTTTGACACAGTTCGCAACAAGGTTGGTGTTATGGACGAGATTCCTTCAGCTGATTTTTTTTTTTAATTCACTGATGCTTGCAGAAATTCTGTAGAAAACCCTACCTACGAAATCCCCTCCCTCCCCCCCAAAAAAAATTGCTTTGAAAGAAGCAGATGATTTACTCAAATCCTTTGTCCAGAAGTAGGTCCAGACATCGGCAGCGCGAGGAAGGAGTCGCCTCCGTCTGATCGGTAACTCATCGGGTTGCGATGATCGGCCGATCCTATTCATTACTGACGACAATGCACGGGTTTGGATGAAAAGCCGACCTCTACGTGACTAGTATTCCTTTCGGCCGTTACAGTTATGATTTGTTTTAATTCACTGATGTTTGCAGGACTTCTCTAGAAAACCGTATCCCCGAAATCCCTCACCCCCCCTCAAAAAAATGAAAAAATTGCTTTGAAAGAAACAGATGATTTACTCAAATCATTTGTCCAGAAGTATGTTCAGACATCGGCAGCACCAGGAAGCAGTCACCTCCATCTCATGGACAACTCATCGGGTTGCGATGATCGGCCGATCATAATCGTTACTGACGAGACTGCACGGGTTTGGATGAAAAGCCGACCTCTACGTGGACTGGTATTCCTTTCGGCCGTTACTTCCGCTGCTTGCGACGTGGACTCATTTTAACTCTTTCCCATTTGCAGGTGACCGCTGACCGGTGACTCCCGCCGCGCCCACCACCGAAGAAGGGAGAGAGAGAGCCACTCCACACACACACGCAAGATGGCGGCGCCCGTAGTCCTCCTTCTTCTCGTGGCGTCGTGCTTTGCCATGGCGGTCGGCATCCGCTCCTCTTCCGGCGGGGGCGACGAGACGTACAACATCGGGGCCGTGCTCTCTGAGGGAGACAAGATAGTGAGCTTCCTGCAGGCCATCGAGGACGTGAACGCCGAGCTCAACATCCTGCCGCCCAGGGTGCAGCTCATGGGGGTGTCCCTCGCCATGGACCCCAACCCCATACGGACGGCCAGGAACGTGTGCAAGAACCTCATCGCATCGCAGGTAACGCGTTATATATGCGCCGAAGACCTTAATATTTTAACCCTTTGAGGCGGAACCCTTTCCCAATGCTGAAAAAAAGGGCAGCCGTTGCCATCGCTCGACTTAACGACCAGCAAGATGGCGGACGATCGAAACGTTCATCGCCTGCCACAGATCGATAGACCCTTTTTTTGACGCAGCTGGCTGTGCGCCCATCTTGCTGGTCGTTAAGTCGAGCGATGGCAACGGCTGCCCTTTTTTCAGCATTGGGCCATCTATCCGGATGTTCTCTCATTCTTCCCTTTTTCAGCAGATGTCAGTGCTGTTAAAAAGAATCGTGATCATTTGTTTTTACGGGAAATGACGTGCTGAAAAGTTAACGAATCTCGTGGAGCTAGGTCACCCGCTATTATTTTTATAGAAATCAAGTCTATTCTTCGTGACTGGCAACAGTCAAAACGTCAGAGTTTAGTGTTGCCAGAGCGGGAACACTGCGCGTTAAAGGGTTAAAAAACGGTGGAAGTTATATGCACCTTATAAGCAGCATATGTATCTTATATGCACCAAAGATCTTAACTTTTTAACTATTTAAAATTTCGGGATTGATTACACCAGTCAACACGATTTTTGTGTCTGACTTCTACACGTTACATCTTAGTTTGTCCTACGCCAAAACTAAGGAAAATAATTCTTTTTTTAATGAAAGTTTACTTTTGTAGAAATAGAAGCAATTTTTCAATTTTTTGGCAAAAATCACTGATTTTTTATGTTGTTTTTTTTAATAATTCCACTCTAAATTAGGATCCGAAAAGTTTTTGCTGGATATAAAAGTCTTTTTTTATTCAAGATGTGTGATAAACAATATAAATGTAAATGCAAAATAATAAGAAATGAATGTGACTATTTTTCGTATTTCTTTTATGTTCGTATGAGCCAATAATAATATTACAAATAATACTACAAGCCATACTGCAGAGTTACAAATAATAATACAGTTTACTTTCGGGTTCATCCAAGTACTGCCCTCTTTCGTTTATGAAATAAATTAAAATAGACTGATCGACGTCCATCCGACAAAAGCAGACATTAAGAACAAAAAATGAAAATTTAAGTGTTTTTCAATGACTGGAATCAGAATTTAAGCATGAGAATTGAAATCCCCCCCCCAATTTTTTTGTTGTTGTTGTTGACCGGTGTTAGCGTTGTGGTTGCAGTACTCAGGTTCAAAAAACAGTTGCTTAACATAAAAAACATAGATATCAGATGCCTTAATTAAAACCCTAGTAATTTAAGAAACAAAAAATATAATTAAAGTTTCAGCAAACGCACTCGAAGAAAAACGTTTACAGAAGAGCATGCCATTCCGATTTTGATAAATATTGTAATAAAAATAAAATACAGGGAAACTTCTAGGGAGCGACCACTCTCCGTTCTGCGAAAAATCGGTCGTTAAGAGAGGGGGTCGCTCAAAGAAGTACAAACATTGGATAGATGAGAAAAAATTCCTAAAAAGTAACGTTTGTTATTTATGAAACTGTATACTAATTTATAATATAATTAAACAAACATAGTTTTAAAATTTTAATTTTAATAACATATTTAGAAATATCGGATTGTTTCATTCTTTGTCTCTCTTTCCAAGAATTGATCCGGAGATCCTTAAAATTTATTGGCTTTAAAATTTACCTTTTTTGTCTTTTTTTTTTCGAAACAAAAAGTAACCGCACACTTCCTCTCCGAATTTCCTTTACCGTGTGACTTGATCACATCCATGCGCTGCTACAACTGTAAAAATCCTTCGCTTCTTAGACACGTCTCTTCTTCGAGCTACAAGATTTGTACGGGATGAGTACCAGTACTTGCAACTGCTGCCGATTTGCTGTATAGAGCGATTGGTTTGGAATGTGGATTTTGTTAACATTTACTTCCGGGAAAATGCTGAAAAATTTTCGGACGGGGAACCGGGTCCGGACGCTTATAGAGGGTTCTGTCGTCTCTTCTAAAGGATATTTTAACATTAACCCTTTGAGGCGCAACTCTTTCCCAATGCTGGAAAAAGGGCAGCCGTTGCCATCGCTCGAATTAATTACCAGCAAGATAGCAGACGATCGAAACGTTCATCGCGTGCCACAGATCGAGAGACCCTTTTTTGACAACATATAGACTGTCCGATGTCCGATGTCGTCCGACCGAATCGCCCACTGCGCACCACAGAGCTCAGCCAGCTGTGTCAAAAATGTTCTTGAGCTCTGTGGCGGGTGATTCGATCCCCCATCCTTTTGCTGGTAGTTAAATCGTGCGATGGCAACGGGTGCACTTTTCCGACATTGAACCATAGTTGCGCTTCAAAGGGTTAATGGAAGAGGTTGCTCATAGAAGTTTCACCGTATCAAGTTATTTATTTTAACTGGACGAATATTAAACGTATTGAGTGAGGACATATTTGTTGTCACATGTCTTATCTATAGCTCTCGTTGTAATGGTCTCGACGAAAGGATTCATCGGCTAGTCAAGCAAGTCTCCAAATATTGTGATCCTCCTGATGAGTGGAATGCTCTTTCTTCCTTTGCAGGTGTACGCCGTGATCATCAGTCACCCGACAGCGGGGGAGCTGTCACCTGCGGCCGTTTCCTACACGTGCGGATTCTACAACATCCCCGTCATCGGAATCAGCTCCAGGGACTCGTCTCTCTCGGACAAGGTCAGTCCGACGCTTCCTTATTCGAGGGGAATCGGAAATAACAACCAGCTGAGGTGCCCTAGAATTCCAAGCAACATGGCATGAAGATATCGGGAATTTTATTGAACAATTCAGGAAGGTTACGCTGAAACGTATTGTTGGAGTAACGTTCCTGGAAAATCTAGGGCAACTCAGCTGAACGTTCCTGGATTTCTTTTTTTTAACAGTGTAGTGATGGGTGTGAGAGTATGAAAGTATTCGAATTCATCCATTATTCAATTCACTCGAGCGAATCGATTTTTTTAAAAGAATCCATTCGAACGCTTGGCATTAAAAATCTCGAATAGTATTCGATTAGCAAATATCGAATGTTCTCTATTTTATGGGTCCAATTTCACATCTGTTCGAATATAGTAACGGATAGAATTCATTCGAACAACGCACGATCGAGCATCCACTGTGGGTCATTCTGAAAAATAAAATATTACAGTTTCCACATTTTACATTAACAGACTTAATAACTTTTAGACTAGGAACTTATTATCACTGTTCCTCTTCCATGGCTGCCCATAGAGGGGGCAACTCTGTTCTCCCCTACCCCCCCAAGACGTAGCTCCAACGAACATTGTTTAGTTACACCATTACCAATTATATTCGACCATAATATTATGACAAGCAGACATGACATAATTATGATAACCAGAACTCATTTAATTTCCAATCTCCTGTAAGTGAGATCGACGTCTTGTGACAAGTAACGTAACTTAACCCTTTATAAGGCAAGTTTATGAGCAGAGAGTCGAAAGTTCGATTAAGGGATTTTTCTGGACCACTTTTTAGGATTCATTCATATCGTGAAAATTGGAGAAACAAGTATTCAACAAACAAACAAATTTTGCTGGAGAATACACTGATTATTCACAAAATCAAAGTCGGAAAATTACCTTCTGCTTGTACTAGGAATTAAACGAAAAAATGCATAATTAAAAGCGATGATTCTTATGCTCAATTACCGAGTTATTATTCGAGCTTTCTTTAAAATGACGAATCAAAGAAAAATTCATAAGCCAAATACCATTTAGAATATAGATCTATGTAAAAAAAAACTCAGCTGTTCGAGCCTCGTCACGTGGAGACCCCCTTAACCCCCCAAATTTTTTAGTTTCATTCTTGCTATATTAAAACGATATGAATGGACAATGTCATTTTATCGCTCATTTTTCGTGTATTTCGCCCGATAATCCTATGTTGACATTTTTAGGGTTGTAACCTATTGACAGAAAAATACATGGGATGCCTATTCTACAGCTTACGAAAGAGTGTAACAATAGATGAAAGCTATTGTGCACTAATAGTATTTAAATATACGTAAAAAATACACGGGATGCCTACTCTACAGCTTACGAAATAGTGTCACAATAGATGAAAGCTGTTGTGAACTAATAGTATTTAAATATACGTAAAAAATACACGGGATGCCTATTCTACAGCTTACGAAATAGTGTCACAATAGATGAAAGCTATTGGGAACTCATAGTATTTAAATATACGTAAAAAATACACGGGATGCCTATTCTACAGCTTACGAAATAGTGTCACAATAGATGAAAGCTATTGTGAACTAATAGTATTTAAATATACGTAAAAAATACACGGGATGCCTATTCTACAGCTTACGAAATAGTGTCACAATAGATGAAAGCTATTGTGAACTCATAGTATTTAAATATACGTAAAAAATACACGGGATGCCTATTCTACAGCTTACGAAATAGTGTCACAATAGATGAAAGCTATTGTGAACTCATAGTATTTAAATATACGTAAAAAATACACGGGATGCCTATTCTACAGCTTACGAAATAGTGTCACAATAGATGAAAGCTGTTGTGAACTCATAGTATTTAAATATACGTAAAAAATACACGGGATGCCTATTCTACAGCTTACGAAATAGTGTCACAATAGATGAAAGCTGTTGTGAACGAATAGTATTTAAATATAGGTAAAATTATGTCGCATACTTTTATGTCGCTTTTTTATGTCCGTTTTTGGGACACATTTTTAGGACAAATTTCATAAGGGGTGGAGAGAAAGACTAGTCTAATTATGCGCTTTTTGGAGACAAATTTTTCGAACAATTTTCAATTAGGGTTTGAGAGATAAAATGGCATAGTCATTAATATACATCCAATATAACTGAACGTAAATCAGAAAATTCACTCATGATAATGGATTTCTGTATTGAATAGACCTTACCACGGCCTTACAAAGGGTTAAACGCTGTTCAAACTATTCAACCAGTGTACGAAAACAAGGTTTCTGACCTCCCATTTCCATGCGATTCTGGATTATTTTTCATTTTACCCTCACTTCTCCTGAGAGTTTGCACCCATACTTTTTGGAACACTCTGTATACACACCCCTTTCTCGACGAGTGAACTAAACAGGAAGCCCCCCTCTATCGGTGTTGACCCTGAAAAATGACCGTCTGCCCTACATTGGGCTGTTGCATCTCGTCTTGTTCTACGGAAAGGGGGGAACGCACAGAAATCTGGCATTTTGCCAAAGGGATGTGGACACGCCTATTGATTCCTTGCAGGGGGTGGGGGTGTATCCGTTACCATAGCAACGCTCCATTGACTCCCGATGCCTAGGAAAAATCCGGGAACACACGATTTATAAACAACGCACTGATTCTTTTTTTTTAAAAGATTAAAAAATGGAGATATGTAGCATCGGTGTAACTAGCACGTGTTTCAATAAACTTGGAAAAAATTGAAATAGGCAAGAAGTTACTATTTTTTCAGCCCTTTGAAGGGCAAGTATTTTCACATCAATATTGTTACGATTTTTCAGTCAGTTTTGCCTCCTGGCTGCTAGAAATAGTTTAAAATTCGAATTCTACGCACCCAATAGTTAAATTTTCTATTTTGTTGCATCCAAATCGATCGCGAGATACGGAGTTTTGGGTTTACCTTAGAGATGAGTTCGGGCTCATTTTTTGAAGCCCGAGCCCGAGGACTTTTAATCCGAGCCCGCCCGAGCCCGAGCAATATTATTAAAGTTGGACCGAGCTCGCCGAGCCCGAAATTTCAGCTAAAGACAAATAAATTTAACTACTTCATTAAGAGGATACGATAAATTTTGGAGCTTCACACACCTTCTAGTACCCCGTGCCGCTATTTTTTTAAATAAGTACGTCTATTTATCCCATGAATCACTTTTTTAAAATCTGTTTCCAGGAGTATGCTCAACAAAGGCGAAATTTTTCACGAGCCCGAGCCCGCCCGAGCCCGAACGCAATCGTGAATTACAGAGCCCGAGCCCGAGTCGGGCCCGGGCTGAGCCCGTCTCATCTCTAGTTTACCTGTTGGTTTGTATAGGGTTTTCTAGAAATCTCCAGAAATATGGATGCTAGAGCTTCGTTGGCCTCAGTTTTGAGGACTTATTTTTGGCGCCCAATCGGGCAGTACTTCGCCAAAATGTCGCCAAGCTTGGCGACATTTCGGACATTGGGACTTTAAAGTTTGTTTCACTGCAATAACATCGCATAATAGCCTAATACTACTCTATTTCTGTTCTATGACGTCATCAAAAGTCCCACTTCATGTGGAATCTTCAGGAAATAGATTCTTCTGGAAGCTCCTTGTAGCTTCTGCCTCTTCTATGAATGCAGGCATAACAGACCCCCCCCCCGTTCAGTGTATTATCGAGCTTCCATTGAGTACGCTGCTTTGCTCTGTGAAGGATGCTATAATTGGCTTGCTTTTTGACATCTTGTTTTACGTGCTGTGTGTAAAGTACTGAGACTTGAGGGACTGTTTACGATAGCCCTCGTCTATTTACACGGAATTTTTTACTTGTGGAAGTGTTTTATTTTGCTTGAGAAAGACAGCATTTATGAAGGCTTCTGTACTAAGCGGACTGTTATAAGCACGTTATACTAGGTGATTGTGCTTGTGAATTTTGTACAGCTGATTTGTTCGAAAATTCGGGTTCCACCCTGACAAGTGACTCTTTTCTAGACCTTTCTACACCTTCTGGACTTTAGAACGACGAACCCAGGAATGAGGAGTATTCTGCAACGATATAGAAGACCAGCATAGACAGTCCAACGCTGAAAGAGTGCATCCGTAGCCATCGATCCATTTAACTACCAACAAAATGGAGGTCGATCGAGAGCCGTACATCCAATCTTGTTTATTAAGTTTATTCTTGTATTAATGATTCAGCTATTGCCATAGATCCATTTAACTACCCACAAAATGGAGGTCGATCGAGAGCCGTACATCCAATCTTGTTTATTAAGTTTATTCTTGTATTAATGATTCAGCTGTTGCCATAGATCCATTTAACTACCCACAAAATGGCGGCCGATCGAGAGCCGTGCATCCATTCTTGTTTATTAAGTTTATTCTTGTATTAATGATTCAGCTGTTGCCATAGATCCATTTAACTACCAACCAAATGGCGGTCGATCGAGAGCCGTACATCCAATCTTGTTTATTAAGTTTATTCTTGTATTAATGATTCAGCTGTTGCCATAGATCCATTTAACTATCAACAAAATGGCGGCCTATCGAGAGCCGTACATCCAATCTTGTTTATTAAGTTTATTCTTGTATTAATGATTCAGCTGTTGCCACAGATCCATTTAACTACCAACAAAATGGCGGTCGATCGAGAGCCGTGCATCCATTCTTGTTTATTAAGTTTATTATTGCATTAATGATTCAGCTGTTGCCATAGATCCATTTAACTACCCACAAAATGGCGGCCGATCGAAAGCAGTGCATCCATTCTTGTTTATTGAGTTTATTCTTGTATTAATGATTCAGCCGTTGCCATAGATCCCTTTAACTACCAGCAATTATGCGGTCTCGCAGCCAGCTGTGTCAAAAAAGTCTTGCGCTCTGTTTTGCAAGAGGGGCGATTCGATCGGCCGCCATGTTGTTGGTAGTTCAACGGATTTATGGCAACAGCGGGACTCATTCAGAGTTGGGCATTCTAGCCAGTGGGTCTTCTATTGGATGTCCCAAAATAGACGCAATTTTTGAATTACATAGAAGATTCATTAATTGAGTGTTGGCAACCGAACAGGAAACAGATTGGCAGCTGACAAAGTAGGCTTAGTAAAAAAGGCTCCTCTCTACGAAAGAACAACGCGTTTTCATGGATGAACAACCTTCCAAAAATAATGAAAGTGTGATAAATGTGAATTTCAATGATAAATGAGGAGAAAGATCGTGCAATTGAACACCATTGGATTTCTTTCTTTGGGGGTTGTTGGAAGTCAAAGGTCTATGTCAACAAGCCCTCACGCATCGATGCATTGAAGGACGATGTGCGGAGGACTCAACCAACGCCTCCTTAGATATAGAAAGCCTTACAACCGAAGAATAGATTGGATTACTATCAAAATAGTGGCGGGTGACAGAGCTCTACGAGAATCCTTTACTTTTTAGCAAATCATTTCCCTTCAAAAGATTATTTTTAACAGCACTGGCATCTGCTGAAAAACGGAAGAATGCGAGAACAGCTGGATAGATTGCCCAATGCTGAAAAAAGGGCAGCCGTTGCCATCGATCGACTTTACTACCATTCGATCGCCCGCCCTCTTGCTGATAGTTAAGTCGAGCGATGGCAACGACTGCCCTTTTTTCAGCATAGGGATAGGGTTGCGCCTCAAAGGGTTAAACATTTCTGGTGAATGCTACAAATATTAGAAAATATCTTAAATTAAAACTTAAAATTAAAATAACTTTCTCATACAAAATGATTCATTATGATCTATTTCCTTACCCTATTATCCAATGAGTCATAGTTAAAAACTGCCATTTGCCGTCCAATTATATTTTATATCTCAAATTATTAAAACATTGCTATTCATGGGTCCATTCACCAGAAATTTTTAATAGTTTCATTTTGTAAAAAAAATCTGGAGTGACTCCACTCGACTTTCCGAACACTTACGATTAAGATCATGACCAAGCATTTAAATCAATTTTAATCGATGAATCATTCAAATATATATACCAAATTTAAGCTCAATGGAATGTACCGTTTAAACGCTAGCGCACTTTTTAGAATTTTCCCCCATAGGCCATAATGTAAAAGAAATCTTTGTCGTAGCCCTGTAGAAAAACGATAAGTCCTATACACAGCAAAATCAATACCGGTCTTGCGATGGTGGTTTATAACATGTATACCCAATTTGAGCTCAATCGAATGTACCGTTTAAACGCTAGCGCACTTTCTAGAATTCCCCCCCATAGGCCATCATGTAAAAGAAATCTTTGTCATAGCCCTGTAGAAAAACTATAAGACCTATACACACCAAAATCAATACAGGTCTTGCGACGGTGGTTTATAACATATATACACTTTTTGAGCTCAATCGGAAGTACCGTTTAAACGCTAGCGCATTTTCAAGAATTTCTCGCTATAGGCCATAATGTAAAAGAAATCTTTGTCGTAGCCCTGTAGAAAAACTATAAGTCCTATACACACCCAAATCAATACCGGTCTTGCGACGGTGGTTTATAACATATATACCCAATTTGAGCTCCATCGCATGCCCCGTTCAGGAGCTATCGTGTTCACTCACATACACACAAACACACATACACACACACACACACACACATACACACATACATCTCGTAAAAATAGCATAAATGAATTCAGAAGACCCCAAAACGTGTCCATACACCAAAATCTCGAATTCGAATTTTTTCATGATTACAATACTTTCCTTACAGGGTACATGTTCGGAAAGTAATAAAACTTTTGAATGTAGGCCTCATGATGACGTCAGAGTTGTAAGGCTTCCTATGTGTAGGAGGCGCTGACTCAACGCTGTATCTACGATATTCACTCACAGTTACTCGAAATGGCCGGGGAAATTTTCGACAAAAGAGTGCGCATGTGTCAGCAAAAGCCATGGAGGTCATTTGCCCGATGTTTTATTCCATACATGACCCTATAATTACGTATTTTATGTTCAAAAAATAAATACAATTGGAAAAAAAGTAAATAAAAAAATCTGAAATTCTTCGAGATTTTATGGACGCACTCGGCTGTAAGAATTTCAGGTTTTTTTTAAATCTATTCAATTCATTCTGCCCTACAGAGGAAAATGATAACTGTCAGTGCTCCTATAGACTCCGGTTCGCATCGTTTTTCTGCTGAAAATGGCATCCATGGTTGCTCCGCCCCTAGTGGCGACATGTTTTGGATGGGTGCGTATTGGAAAATCTAAAGTACCCATTTCAGTCGTGAAATCGGAATTGAATTCTACGTTCAAATCTTCTACTCAAACAGTCTTACCATCATCCTCCTTCGGCAACGTTTCGAATACAGTGTCTAATTAATCACCATAAGAAATTCGAGGACTAGCGTATGCCACTGCCAATCTCACTTTATCCTGAATATACCCAATGACCCTTTGAACACCCTGTAAAGAAAGGTTATTTGGTTGGGATATTCTGAACTATAGAATTGCGTTGTGACATGAATATCCAGGTTCGATATGCACTTAGTTGCAGTAAAGAAAAAAGACATTGAATGCTGAAAACAATTTATTTAAAATACACTATTGAAACATTATTATAACGGGCGGTGGTGGCTCAGCGAAAATAAAAATACGTCCTATATGGACAGTGAAATTAAGGTGGAATGACTTAAAAATGACGCCAGCACAGAATTACATATTGGCGAGAACAATAACTTGGCCGAGATTAATAACGCCCATTCCAGAGCAACCCTACAAGTTAATCCAATAAAATTAAAAATGAGGTTGATTCCTACTTTAGGACCCCCACTCTCGCCCACGAAAAAAATCGCCGCGTTTTGGCGAACCTTCCTGTCAATAGTCTGTGATCGCACATGCTCACAAGTTTCAATGCTTCGCAGAGAAACTGGATTAAATTAATGTGAGCAATTCAGCATTCAACGCACCAAATACGGAATTTGAAGATAATTATTAAAAATACATTAGTTGGCAAGTAAAATAAATGTAATGATGTACTTACATGTTCCAAATGATTTCATTTGACAAGAATTTATGAGCAGATCCTTTAAATTTATATGTATTTCCTTTATTGAAAGCGGATTCGTGAATTTTTACTTTATTTTAACCAATGAAGTATGTTGAATCGCAAAAATTTTAAGAAATGGAATCAGAATGTTAAAATAATTAACAAAAGAACTAATTCTGTAATGATTTTTAAAATTTTGCAAGGCAAATTTAAAACACTTCACCAAATTAAGAAACAGAATAGATATAAATTCACCGAATCCGCTGTTTAGAAATAGTTATTAATTAGTAAATTCGAAAAGAACTCAATTCTTATAAGTTAAAATATTAACATTTAAAATTGTTCTAGCAACCAATTTTCAGATGCCAGAAATTTTTGCGTCCGTAATATTAAATTATATCATTAATGCATAAATAAAAATACACATATATACTTTAATATTTAAAGTTACCCTAGCAACCAAATTTCCTTATCAGATTTATTTGTGCTTGACGATGCTAATATAAATGAGTTGAAATCGTCTGCTCCTATTAATACGTACCAATATGAAAATAAAACAGGAATTTAGTATCCAGTGATTGCGAAATTATACTTTACTGGGTAAAAGCCAATATAATTTTTCTAAACAAAGATCGAGAGTGCGTAAAAGGATACTAAACCTTATCGCTGCCTACGCAATACTACATCTTATGAGCATTTCGTAGGCAGCGGCCTTATCAAAGATCAAAATTCATGACTGATCACGTGCAAAATCAACTGGAATACCGGTTGATTATTGAGAGAAATTTACGAATAAACCCTTTGCCGTATGGCTGCAATATAAATACAAAAATCGTAATGGCAACTGTATATCAATATTTATCGTCGCATTGGCGAGAGTGGGGGTCCTAAAGTAGGAATCAACCAAAAAGGACGTAATCGCGAGCGAATCAGTTTAAAGACATCGGAATGGCAACAAATACTAACTTACGCCAGCAGGATGCCAAGAGGGCAAGCAGAAAATACGTTGATTTTGCAAACGGACGCAATGAAATCCATTTTTAGCACAACGACGCTAGAATGAAGAGACAAAAAGAAAAAGAATAGTGCATACAGGGAAAAGTAAATATACACATTTAAAAGCCGAAATGGCAGAAAATATGAGAACAGAAGTGATTTAGAATTCTTGAATTTTGGATAGATTACATTAAGGAAAGCCAAAGTAAATGATTATTAAATTAGATATGTGATCTTCATCACACACCCTTGATCTGGCTCGTGTAGGCACGGG
This sequence comes from Cheiracanthium punctorium, assembly GCA_038373885.1. Lineage (NCBI taxonomy): Eukaryota > Metazoa > Arthropoda > Arachnida > Araneae > Cheiracanthiidae > Cheiracanthium > Cheiracanthium punctorium. The sequence goes on from JAWZYV010005465.1 coordinate 183,734, forward strand.
TCAAATGTTTCCTATTCTTTTTATAAAGTGATCTTTATTAAGTTTTCCTCTATAAAAATCATAACTCCAGATGGCTTTCTGTTTTGGAAACCACCGTCTATCCGTTCGACCCAAGTGAATCCTGGTATTTGAAGATCATCTGAAGGGAGAGTCCCTGTTCCCGTTAGCCATATCCAATCACTCTGCAGAAAACAGGAATCCAACGGAAAAGGAACCCCGGCGCGCAGCGTAGACAAAATCCCGTGCTTGAAAGAAATAGCGCCTGAGTGCTAAAAAAAATCTGGAGTGACTCCACTCGACTTTCCGAACACTTACGATTAAGATCATGACCAAGCATTTAAATAAATTTGAATCGATGAATCATTCAAATATGTATACCAAAATGAAGCTCAATCGAATGTATCGTTTAAACGCTAGCGCACTTTCAATAATGTCTCCCCATAGGCCATCATGTAAAAGAAATCTTTGTCGTAGCCCTGTAGAAAAACGATAAGTCCTATACACATCCAAATCGATACCGGTCTTACGGTGGTTGTTTATAACGTGTACACCCAATTTGAGCTCAATCGAATGTACCGTTTAAATACTAGCGCACTTTCAATAATGTCTCCCCATAGGCTATAATGTAAAAGAAATCTTGGTCGTAGCCCTGTAGAAAAACTATAAGTCTTATACACACCGAAATCAATACAGGTCTTGCGACGGTGGTTTATAACATATATACCTAACTTGAGCTCCATCGAATGTACCGTTTAAACGCTAGCGCACTTTCAAGAATTTTCCCCATAGGCCATACTGTAAAAGAAATCTTTGTCGTAGCCCTGTAGAAAAACTATAAGTCCTATACACACCCAAATCAATACCGGTCTTGCGACGGTGGTTTATAACCTATATACCCAATTTGAGCTCCATCGCATGCCCCGTTCAGGAGCTATCGTGTTCACTCACATACACACAAACACACATACACACACACACACACACACACACACATACACACATACATCTCGTAAAAATAACATAAATGAATTCAGAAGCCCTCTAAACGTGTGAATACACCCAAATCTCGAGGTCGAATTTTTTCATGATTACAATACTTTCCTTACAGGGTACATGTTCGGAAAGTAAAAAAGAACTTTGTTTTCTATTTAATTCAAACCTTGCGTCCATTTTGGGACACCCGATACATTGATGTGAAAAGTGCTTGTCTTTCGAAAGTGTTTCTTTAAGCGATGAGCCTGACGGGTTCTTTCCTATTTCCAGAACCTGCACACCTCCTTCATGCGGACCATTCCCCCCTACTCCAACCAGGCGGACGTCTGGATAGAGATCCTCAAGTTCCTCAACTACAAGTGCGTCACCTTCATCCACAGCTCGGACAACGACGGTCGCTCCACCCTCGGCAGGTTCCAGAACTTGGCCGACACGCCCAACATCAAGGTAAACGCCCCTTTATTCACGAACTAGCTGAAGTAGCCGTCGTTGACGGGTTAGTACTGAATGCAAATTTCCAAAAAGCAAGATTATAACTCAGTATTAAAAGATTTTCGCAAAATCTCGAAATCGGATCGATTTTTAAAAATTAGATGCTTATAGTTTAAGGTCAGTGACCACCTATCATTTCACCCAATATCATTTTTTCACCTTTGCAGTTATTACGTGATGTGCGAACACAAATTTACGCAGTTTGAAACGATTTTCGAAAAATCTGAAAATCTAATGAAAATTTTTAAAAATTCGACTCTGTTTTAAGTTGAGTGACCACCTATCATGACACCCAATCTCATATCATTCGCTTCAGTCGTTTTTACGTGATGCTTGAACACAAATTTACGCAGTTTGAAACGATTTTCGCAAAATCTCAAAATGCAATCAAGATTTAAAAAAAAATTCGACGCCTATGTTTTAAGTCGAGTGACCACCTATAATGACACCCAATTTCATGTCATTCGCTTCAGTCGTTTTTGCGTGATGCTTGAACACAAATTTACGCAGTTTGAAACAATTTTCGCAAAATCTGAAAATCTAATCAAGATTTTTAAAAAATTCGACGCCTATGTTTTAAGTTGAGTGACCACCTATCATGACACCCAATTTCATATCATTCGCTTCAGTCGTTTTTACGTGATGCTTAAACAAAATAAGCGTCACGGACAGAATGACAGAATGACAGACAGACAAACTTTTTTTGAGGGTCGCATCGGATTCCCGGGTGCTTGAAACGGATAGAAATCGCAAAATTTTTGAATTCCAAGAAATGTACAGACAAAAGTCTAATTTTATTTATATAGATAAAGCAAAAATGAATAACTATAAAGAAAATTATTAAATAAACTAGCTGAAGTACCCGTCCTCGACGGGTTAGTGAATGAAAATTTCCAAAAAGCAAGAACTTTCGTCAGCATTGTAGGAGTACACAGAATGGATGGAGTATACAGCCAAAAGTAAAGAAGGCGAAGTTATCATTTTTATGCATTGTTAAAATATTACAGGTTAGAGAGTCACCAAGTAATACCATTTCATTCGCTTGAGTCGTCATTATGGGATGCGCGAACGAATAGGGACGCCTATTGAAATAATTTTCGCAAAATCTCAAAATCTAATCAATATTTTTTTGAAAAATTGGAAGCCTAGACTTTAAGTTGAGTGACAACCTATCCTGTCACTCCATTTCGTTTCATTCCCTGCAGTCTTTATTTCGTGATGCTGGAACAAAATTTCAGCATTTTAAAACGATTTTCACAAAATCTCAAAATGTAATCACAAAATATTTTAAAAATTCAACGCCTATAAATTAAGATTAGCAACTACCTATCCTATCACCCAATTTCGTATTAGTCGCTATTACGCGATGCTTGAACAAAAAAAGCGTCACGGACAGAATGTCAGACAGACAAACTTTTTTTTTTTTTAGGGTCGCACCAGATTCCCAGGTGCTTGAAACGGATAGAAATCGCAAGATTTTTGAATTCCAAGAAATGTACAGATAAAAGTCTAATTTTATTTGTATAGATAATGTAGGATCGGTAGCGGCTCGTGAGCAGTTTAATGAGATTATCACACTAGCGCAAAATGCGAGCAACTTTCTGCCGGAACAACTTTCCTGCCAGACTTTTTAGGCGGGGTTATCGTAAAGGGTTGTAAAAGAAAACAAACTTTCTCCAAAGTCAAGTAGTCATCACATATCGCTGATTCGGCGTTCGTGATTCAGCATCTAGCATAATCCTTTCGTTGGTCTATTGACATCGGGATTTGTTTATGAATGGGATACTTAAATTGATTACATCTATCAAAATAAGGATCAAAGTAATGATTCATTCGTCCAAACAATCGACTTCTAATCCCATACTCCATTTGCTTGCCGCCATACTTTCATCACTTCGAGCCAAGCTTCGAACTGTAGTTGATGACGTATCACGAAGAAGTACTCTGACTGGCCGAAATTTCGGCCGACTCGGATTTTTTCGTTCGGAAAGTAAAAACTTAGAGATCGCCGTCGTCAAGGTAACGATAGACAAAATCGATCTAAAAACTGTACGACAAGAAAGTTGCTCGAATTTCAAGCTAGTGTGATAAACCCCATACGTGGTGGGACCAGAGAAAATAGTGGGAGTTCAAACTGGAAAAAAATATATGCATGTAGAACACCCTATCTCCCGTACACACAGAGAAAGTATTTAACATGCTTCAAACAGGAAATTATTATCAAAATTACATATATATTTTGCTGTTTTTTTTTTGTTGTTGTTGTTGTCTAATAATGTTAGAATTAAAATCATAATTATGTTAAAGTAATAAAAAGTTTGTTCTATTACCAATAGAAAAGCCGTTTTCTCTAGCCGTGACCTTCGCAACTAAGGCCTGCTGGCTTAAGGAATACGTCATCCTAAGTAGGCCGATATAGGTATAAAATGAAAATTTGTAAAATAAAATTAAAATTCTGGTGGCTCGTCATCCTTTTATCCAATTTATCAGTGCTTAAAAACATATCTTCAGAACAAAACTTAAAATTATATATATAAGTATTAAACATGGGAGCTGCCATCCCAATTTCTCAATGCATTTTGAGTGTCCTATTGAATCCGTCATCCATCATAAATCAAGATCAGTGTAAGAAATAAGCAATTTTATAAACGGGTGATAAGCAACCAGAATCATAATACAGGGTGGCTACAGAAATTGAGAAAAAAAGTTCCCTGATTTTTCCTGATTTCCCTGACTATCTTTATCAAATTTCCAGAACTAATTATATACATACCATAATCTTTCATGTAAATCACCATTGTGTATCATGCACCAACAGGTGAATGCTTCATATAGGGAAATAAATAATAGAAAACCACAAAAATGCTTAATATTAATAAAATTTTAGTTCAGTTTCATAAATCCAAACATAAAATTTAGTTGAACACTAAAAGACAATATGTAGCAGAAAGTTTCCTCGTTTTATAAAGATAGTGTTCAATTTTAAGCGTAAGGATGACTGATCAAAATAAACTGGCCACCTAGTCAACTTATTTTATTTCAATCAATGTATCGTTTGAAATTTTTAAAAATATGTAAAAAGGCTTAAAAATGAGCACTATCTATAAAAAAAAATCGTCTTGCGGGGGAGCTTAGCAGGCATCACTCAAATGTCCCATCACTTTAAAAAACATAATGGCGCAGTAGAAGACTAAATCATCTTTTACCATTCATTTTACCAATGACTTTATTCAGGAAGCAATTCACATGCGAAATTGATTCACATGCCGATATGATTCATATATCCGGTTTCTTGTATGATCCGCATCTTAGAACGAGTCCGAATACATGCGGCTTTTCGGATTCGGATAGTGATAGTGCCTACATCACTTAAGTCTCTGATTCATGTTTCTATGTTCTCGTATGATCTTTATTCTGGTTTCGGATTCGTAAAATGTCTGTATCTGTGCATCAGTTGTGTATCGTGTGATCCAGAACGCAGCTGCGCATCCGATTGACAGTTAAAAATGATCTAGTTCACTAGGCAAAAACGAAAATTCCCTGATTTTTAAATATTTTTGCAAAATTCCCTGATATTTCCATGATTTTTCCAGATCAATAAAATACCCTGATTTTTCCATGATTTCCCTGATCTGTCGACACCCTGTAATATGGCTATACAACTTTTAATTGGACGTCTCAATTCGGCCTACATAGGATGACTCGATATTGGAGCCAGCAGGCCTTGTTTGCGAAGGTCACGCTCTAGCACGTTTCATTTTTCTTTAGTATTTACGTTCTTTATAGCTCCTTGTACATAATTTTTAAATGACTGAACTTTAAAATCAATATTGAGTTATAAAATACATTGAGACGTCGCAATTCGTAAATCAAGGGGAAAAAAACTAAATTTCCTAAGAGCAACAGGGGGATTTAAATTTAACCAACTTGTACTGCGCATGCCTTAGACCTTTTGTTATTTCCATTGTCTCCAGGTGGAAGACATCATCGAGTATGAAACCGGACTGACGGACATTAGCCAGCGACTGGAAGAGGCCCAGGGGCGGTACTGCAGGCTCTTCATTCTCTACGCCAAGTGAGTGTTCCAAAAGTCAGGGAGTAGTCGTAAATTGTATGCTGAGCTGGAAGTTTATGACCATGCATTAAAAATACAAGGACGATGAGTATAACACAGAGTATCCCAGAGAGGTGGTAACGGGCTTTAGTTCTTTAGCTATATTAGAGATAAACCCTTTCCCAATGCTGAAAAAAAGGGCAGCCGTTGCCATCACTCGACTGAACGACCCACAAGAGGGCGGACGATCGAAACGTTCATCGCTTGCCACAGATCTACAGATTCTTTTTTTGACGACAGCTGGCTGTGCCCGGCACAGCCCTGTTCTTTTACGGGAAAGTAGACCCTGTTCTTTTACGGGAAATGACGTGCTAAAAAGTAAAGGATTCTGGTGGAGCTCTGTCACCCGCAACTATTTTTATAGAAATCAAATCTCTTCTTCGTGACTGGCAACACTCAAAACATCAGAGTTTGGCGTTCCTGGAGCGGACACACTGCGCGTTAAAGGGATAACTGGATAAAAGAATTCGAAATTCTTAAAATAGATAAATTCGGAATTGTGTGTGTGTGGGATTACGACCGATTAGCTCCGAGTGGGCTCTAGGTCGAAGGGTGGGGTGCCCTCCGTGGGGGTCTTTCTAAGGGGTCCTAACCCGTATTGGCGCTAAGTTTCGGAGAAAACCACGGGAAAACTCCGAACGGTTAGGTCGACGGACGCGCGATGGGACCCCAACTCGGGACCTTCAAACTTCGCCTGTCTACCATTTCCAGTAATATAACCACTGTGCCATAGTGAGGCGATACCAAAGTGCAGGAGTGACACAACAACAACGCATACGCAAAAATCCAGATGAACAGTTCAGTGACGTGTCCAACGGAGCAAGCCTAGGTCGCGCAGTCGCTGCATTACAAAACAAGAAAAATCTGATGTGTCCAACACATGACTTCCTTGCACGTCTATTAAATCAAAAATGTTTTTACGCACTTCCTCTAAACTTATTTGTTTGAAAGAGATAAAATATCAATAATAGTAAGGTTTAGCGATTTCTAGCCAAATATTTCAATATCGCCAAGCTAAGTTCAATTTGAAAGATTTCCTTCTGACATTTTATTTGGCGATATTTCACCTAAAGCCGACAAACTTGAGATAGTCTGCGAGATTTTGGGGATAGCCAAAGTGGTCATTGACCACAGGCTTTCAATGAATTGAATGCATCCATACACCTCAATGTATTCAAAGTCATTTGGCTCACCCTGTAAATAAATTCCCAGTCGATTGCTGTCAAAAAAGATATTGAAAACAGTTAGATATTACAATAATAGTTCTAAATACAAAAGTTCAAAATTCTACGGGTTAAAGTTTTACAGTTATACAAAATACGAAATAATTTTTGGCGCCAAATTGGGCGATATTTCGGTGAAACTCGTCAATGTCGACGACATTTGGCGAGATATTAAGCATGAACCAAACAATGACAGATTATCGCCAAATATGGCGATATTTCGCCAAAACTCGCCAAGAACGGTGACAAATGGCGATACTTTGGGCATGGAACAAATGACTGACTATCGCCAAATTTGGCGATATTTCGCCAAAACTCGCCAAGGTCGAGGATAGACGGCGAGATTTTGGGCATGTACCAAACAATGACCGTCTACAGTTGTATTATATTGAAGATGTCCATAGACATTAAAGTACTGAAATTCTTTTCGGTGGTTCTGTAAATAAACTCTCCAGTAGATTGGAACCAAAAATCGAGATGCACAACTAGATGTTACAACAATGTTATATATGAAATTTGATAATATTTTTTGAGATTTGAGAGTTAAATATGCACACACGTATACCAAAAGTCGCCAAGCTTGGCGACTTTTGTTTAGTTCTTGAGGGAGGCACGTGACCGTGGTCGGACCATTACCTAACTTATGTGGTAGGACGGCATTGTGCTTGAAATGGATGAATGCCCCTAAAATTGCCATTGACCGTAATGTATTGGAAATCTTTTGAGTGATCCTGTAGCAGAACTATAAATGATAAAAACCCTTTTTTTAATGGAGAAATTCATTTTCCAACTCTTTACAGCATATATCACTTCTGAGTCGTTTGAAATAGCCCAATACCTCTAAAAAACGCTTTGATGAATTTCGGCCCATAGAGCGTAATGTATTTCGAATCTTTTGGGTGGTTCTGTAGATAAACTATCCAGTCGAATGGAACCGAAAGGGGAGGTGCACAACTAGACGTTACAACAATCCTAAATATAAAGTTTCAACATTCTACGCCTAATAGTTTTTGAGATATGCGAGTTGAAGGAATTTCGGCCCATAGAGCGTAATGTATTTCGAATCTTTTGGGCGGTCCTGTACATAAACCATCCATTCGATTGCCACCAAAAGGGGAGGTGCACAACTAGATCATAGAACAATCCTAAATATCAAATCTCAACATTCTACGACCCATAGTTTTTGAGATATGCGAGTTACATACATACGTACGTACGTACAGACGGCATGGAAAAACTGGCCACAATAGACTGGCCGCTGGTCCAAATGAGTTGCAGACGCGTTTATATGATCGTGCATGCTAGCCTACGATGAGATGCATCGAAAAAATTCTTAAAATTAAATTTAGAGGTAGTCAAAATCGGTTTTTTTGTCGAAATTATGCCCCCAAAATTTTTCGGGATCACATTACTTCCTTATACTACGTACAAGGAAGTAATAATAGATACGCAACAATACAAGACCTTTCGGACTTTTTCGCAGCTTCGAAATATCGGACGGACACTAGTGGGCGCATGGATCACCCCTGTCAAAAACGTCGCTGTGCATTGGGCTCAAACCCATTTTAGCCATTGGCTGTTTCAAAAATAGCTTTGAGGAGGACACCCAAACTGGGTCGCAATCCTAACCTAAATCAGTGGAATGACAAATTCTGTTCAAAACAAAGAAACACGACTTTCATTGAAGTGAGTCCAGGTATTGAGTCAACACTCCACTGCAGCTGGTCGCCTTGGCGGCTAGTATTTATTAAAAAGAATTCATTTTAAAATATATTTTTTGATAATAATGACTGTGTTATTAATGACTATGTCTTTTTATCTCTCACCCCCTTTATTGAAAATTGTGTCCCGAAAATGCGACATAAAAGTATGCGACCTAATTTTACATATATTTAAATATTATGAGTTCACAACGGCTTTCATCTATTGTTAGACTATTTCGTAAGCTGTAGAATAGGCGTCCCATCTATTTTTGACATATATCCAAATACTATTAGTTCACAACAGCTTTCATCTAGTGTGACACTATTTCGTGAGCTGTAGAATAGGCATCCCATGTATTTTTTACATCTATTTAAATGCTATTAGTGCACAACGGCTTTGATCTATTGTGACACTATTTCGTAAGCTGTAGAATAGGCATCCCATGTATTTTTTACATCTATTTAAATACTATGAGTTCACAACAGCTTTCATCTATTGTGACACTATTTCGTGAGCTGTAGAATAGGCATCCCATGTATTTTTTACATCTATTTAAATATTATGAGTTCACAACGGCTTTGATCTATTGTGACACTATTTCGTGAGCTGTAGAATAGGCATCCCATGTATTTTTTACATCTATTTAAATGCTATTAGTGCACAACGGCTTTGATCTATTGTGACACTATTTCGTGAGCTGTAGAATAGGCATCCCATGTATTTTTTACATCTATTTAAATGCTATTAGTGCACAACGGCTTTGATCTATTGTGACACTATTTCGTGAGCTGTAGAATAGGCATCCCATGTATTTTTTACATCTATTTAAATACTATGAGTTCACAACGGCTTTCATCTATTGTGACACTATTTCGTGAGCTGTAGAATAGGCATACCATGTATTTTTTACATCTATTTAAATATTATGAGTTCACAACGGCTTTGATCTATTGTGACACTATTTCGTGAGCTGTAGAATAGGCATCCCATGTATTTTTTACATCTATTTAAATGCTATTAGTGCACAACGGCTTTGATCTATTGTGACACTATTTCGTAAGCTGTAGAATAGGCATCCCATGTATTTTTTACATCTATTTAAATATTATGAGTTCACAACGGCTTTCATCTATTGTGACACTATTTCGTGAGCTGTAGAATAGGCATCCCATGTATTTTTTACATCTATTTAAATATTATGAGTTCACAACGGCTTTGATCTATTGTGACACTATTTCGTGAGCTGTAGAATAGGCATCCCATGTATTTTTTACATCTATTTAAATACTGTGAGTTCACAACGGCTTTCATCTATTGTGACACTATTTCGTGAGCTGTAGAATAGGCATCCCATGTATTTTTTACATCTATTTAAATATTATGAGTTCACAACGGCTTTGATCTATTGTGACACTATTTCGTGAGCTGTAGAATAGGCATCCCATGTATTTTTTACATCTATTTAAATGCTATTAGTGCACAACGGCTTTGATCTATTGTGACACTATTTCGTAAGCTGTAGAATAGGCATCCCATGTATTTTTTACATCTATTTAAATATTATGAGTTCACAACGGCTTTGATCTATTGTGACACTATTTCGTGAGCTGTAGAATAGGCATCCCATGTATTTTTTACATCTATTTAAATGCTATTAGTGCACAACGGCTTTGATCTATTGTGACACTATTTCGTAAGCTGTAGAATAGGCATCCCATGTATTTTTTACATCTATTTAAATACTATGAGTTCACAACAGCTTTCATCTATTGTGACACTATTTCGTGAGCTGTAGAATAGGCATCCCATGTATTTTTTACATCTATTTAAATATTATGAGTTCACAACGGCTTTGATCTATTGTGACACTATTTCGTGAGCTGTAGAATAGGCATCCCATGTATTTTTTACATCTATTTAAATGCTATTAGTGCACAACGGCTTTGATCTATTGTGACACTATTTCGTAAGCTGTAGAATAGGCATCCCATGTATTTTTTACATCTATTTAAATACTATGAGTTCACAACAGCTTTCATCTATTGTGACACTATTTCGTGAGCTGTAGAATAGGCATCCCATGTATTTTTTACATATATTTAAATGCTATTAGTGCACAACGGCTTTAATCTAGTGTGACACTCTTTCGGAAGCTGCAGAATAGGCGTCCCATCTATTTTTGACATATATCCAAATACTATTGGTTCACAACAGCTTTCATCTAGTGTGACACTCTTTCGGAAGCTGTAGAATAGGCATCACACGTATTTTTCTATCAATAGTTGACAATCCTGAAAATTTCAACAGAGGGTGACCGGGCGAAATACGCGAAAGAGGAGAGATAAAAGAGTCTATGAATATTATTTAAATATGGCAATTATAAAACTAAACAATTAGGAGGTTCAGGGGTTCTCCCCCTGACGAGGCTCGAATAGCCGAGTTTTTTATTTTACGCATCAGTATGCAGTTTCAAAAATACCAGCACAAACAGTATTTTTTAGCCATTTTTTTCTTTTTGTTTATTAAATGTTTCCATTTCTCTGAGCGCCCACCTCTCTTGACGACCCACTTTTCTCGTTACGGAGGGTGGTCGCTCCCTCGAAGTTTCTCTGCACCCATATTTATGTGTGCGTGTGTGTTTTTTCTTAGCACTGAGGATGCCGAGAGCATATTCCGAGAAGTGGAGGCGCTGAACATGACCTCATCCGGGTACGTGTGGATTGTGTCCGAACAGGCTTTGCTGGCACCCAACAAACCGGACGGTGAGTGTCAATCCCTCCTCAAACTATACACAACTGTAGTTTTTGCTTTTCAACACTTTTCGTGAGCTTTCAAACGTGTCATTTGCGACTCAAAAATTTCTTATCGCCTTCCTTTTGATCCTGATTTTGTAATCTCTTCCTTTTCTAAAGTGGGCCGTGCCCATAGTGCTCCCAACACGGAGAGCCTGGTTCAAACCCAAGTCGCGTCCGTCGACCTAGACGTCCATAATGTACCGTGGTTCTCTCCAGAACTTCGTTTGAATTCTTTAAAATATGTGCATCTCGACAGGAATGTTAAAAGTTATAAATAGACGCTACGTGCTGCGTTTACTCGAGTCATAGCCGCACTTTCTATGCCTATTTTTCAGGGTGAAAGTCAGGAATACGGGTCAGGAACCCTTAGAAATATCCCCCCGCCCTCGGCTTAACGGTGTTGTTCGAAAACATCATGTGATTTTGGTACATAAGTACAAATAAACTAATGATGCCAGGCACTTCTAAATTTTGAAACTGTCAGTTTACAAGCTGTACTGCCTACTGAAATAAACGATCCATCTGTATCCGTTTCAAAACTTTTAGAAAAAAATTCTTAAACATCGGACCTTTTCGAAAAGCGTGTCCACTCTTCGAAACATCTTGCAGTTCCGATCCAGTTTCAGAATTTTTTCTGAAAATGTCACAAAAGCCACAGCTTTTTCGGTTATGGCAGTGTGTCAAGCAGCTTAGGAAGAACCCTCTGGAATTTTTGGGAGACCCCTGGTGCTATTCGTTTATTTCAATGTGTGTACCAAGACTCAAAGCAGAGTTTTTTTACTTCGACATACACCCTTAAATCCTTCGTGTAGATAATCGCAGGCGCGTAGCCAGGAAAAGTTTTCGGGGGGGATATGAACTTATATGTGTATAAATACAGTAGAACCTTCGATTAACCGAGCTTCGGTTAACCGAGGTTTCTGTGAACCGAGGCAATAACGAAGTCTATTTTTTTTTTTCCTTTCCAAAATGAGCTTGGAAAAAAATATACATATTTTAGTTCGCTGTCCATGTTCCATTTATTGTTTTGTCCAAAAAAAAATCCATTTTACTTTTTAAAATTTACTACTAGAGTTGATTTTCTTTTTAAATCTTTTTAGCTGTGAGACATAAGTTCATATATGTTTATTTTTATCATTTAAAACACGTTCTATTGTTTTTTACTTTAAAAGTTAGTTAAATTCGCAAGCACGGAAGGTTATTATACATAGTTTCTATTAACCGAGATTTCCGATATCCGAGGTACTAGCGGTCCCAATTAACTCGGATAATCGAGGTTCTACTGTAGATGGAATTTCATCACTAATCAAAAATTTCGGGGGGGGGGATATATCCCGTTCCCCCCCCCTGGCTACGCCCCTGGATAATCGGCCATATTACCAAAATCGTATCAAATCAAACCTTCTCTGAAGTGATTTGAATCATGCTTCTGTCTCCTGTAGAAGAAGATTAATAATCAACCTTAATAAAGAAACTTTACAAAAATAAATGCTGAAGCTCGCTCTGTTAGAATGACATAGGCCGCTAGATTCCTTTTAAGGGTGTATGTCGTAAAAGAAAAAAAGTCTGTTTTGAGTCTTGGTACATGCACACATTGAAATAAACTAATAGCACCAGGGTCTCCCAAAAATTCCAGAGGGTTCTTCACAAGCTGCTTGACACACTTCCATAAGCGAAAAAGCTGTGGCTTTTGTCACATTTTCAGAAAAATTTCTTAAATATGCATCTGAGATGCAAGATTTTTCGAAAGCTTTGCGAAAATGTCCGATTTTCAAGATTTTTTTTCTAAAAGTTTTGAAACGGATACAGATGGATCGTTTATTTCAGCATGTAGTAGAGATTGTAAAGAGACAGTTTCAAAATTTGGAAGTGCCTGGCACCATGAGTTTATTTTGACTTATGTACTAAAATCACATTATTTTTTTTGAACAACACCGTTAAGTGTTCATGCAAACTTAGAAACTAAAGACCAAACCAATGCTGGAAACTTGTTGACAGATGCCTGAGCTTACTGCATGTCATCTGCACGCTTAAATCTATTGATTAAAACTAACACTACTTTATTGATTCAATTTCTCATCGGCTGATTTAAATCCTTTTACGCTAAAAAATACTCATTCAAGACAATAATTTGTCATCTCCTCCATTCGCCCAATGCTCCCGATTCGCTAGATTCAACTAAATGCTCAATTTTCACACTATTTTTGTCTATTTGAGTATTCTGTCTCTTCTACCCCACGACCCATATCCTATTACTATCGCGTGACCCACGCTCTTCAACGGATAACGGTTCATAGTCGCAAACGCGGGATGCTTAGTTGTGCGTGTATTCGCTTGTGATCATTTTGTTTTATATCCGAATACCCAAAGCATCTTTTTCATATTAAGAGTTGTGAAATAAATTCAGCCTAGATAGGGAGGAGATGCTTTAGGTAAAGATTTCGCTTTATGACATAGTTTCTTACGATTGGATTATAAAAAGCTGTTGTGAAACAAATGAAGTTAGGATATCTCCACTCAAAGTGAGTCAGTAGTATTTTACCTTTTTCATGTCAATCAATTGGGTTGCTGCTTTCATTCAATCTCACAGCTGGTTGAACCATGATTGCATTTGTGTATTCTGACTGTACTGTGAATTCGATTTATAACGAGAGACTATAGTGAAATTATATTCCATTTTTTTTAAATACTTTTTGTATAGTGTATTAAGATATATGTAATGTATTTGCCTTGATTTAAAATTTATTTTCTCGAGCTTATAATCATAGATGACAGCTCTGATAATAAAAAATGAAGAAAACGAATCATTCAATATATTCATCAAAAACAGCCAATTTTCATAAAACACCCTTTTTCTAGCTTAAAATAATAATCTTAATTGAGTACAGATATATTAATTAAAAAAGGGCTGATTTTGTAAAAACGCCCATTCTCTATAGCTTAAATAATAATCATAATTGAGTACAGTTATATGAATCAAAAACGGACAGACACTCCTCATGTTTGATTATTATTGAGCCTAAATGGAGCTGTTGTAGAATGCTCAAAAATGGAGAATTTTTCGCTCCATTGATTTTTGTCGATAAGTGGAGCCCATTTGACTCATTCGGGAGAATGGCTGTTTGAAGTCAATGATTGAGTCAAAATATACTCCGTTTGATTATTATTTTACTCAATAGATTTAAGCGTGTGTGATCTGTTTTTACGACAATTGCTGATGGAAGTCTTCTACAGTGGCGGCCCGTGGTCAAAACTGTTAGTGCAGCCGGAAGCATAGGAGCCCCCCCCCCTTTCCTCCGGACAGGATTGGAAAATCTTTTGTTACTGAATTCGAAAGCTGGCGGATTAAGCCCTCACCGAGGAAAAAAAAAAAAAGAAAGAAAGAAAGAAATTACATAAAAAATGTAAGAGTTCCTATTTTATTTCCATAAAATGGACATAAATTTCAACCAGCCGCTCTTAACCTCAAAATTGCATTCATCCGTGTCTGATTCAAGTTTCCTTAGAATTTTCTTTTGTAACGATCACTTGAGAAGAAAAGAAAAAAAAAAAAAAAAGAAAACGTACTTATTTTTTATAAGTCAAATCAATCCTCCTTTCTTTTAAACATGCGAATCCGTCAGTGATGTCCCCATAAAAAGGCGTTGTTTTAATTCAGATATCCATCATTTTAAAAGCTCTTTAAAATTTCCCATGTTTAAAGAATTTTCTCGCTCGCCATGTCCTCTCAATGCCAGTTCTTGCTTACTTAAAAACAATACTGCTTGGATGGGTCATTGTCCATTCATCAGCGTCTATTCAGGCTTACCTTCTTGATCCATTCAGCAATATAAAGTCGAGAGTTTTCCAAACATATATTCTCCTTACCCCCTCCCTCCTTCTCGTCCGAGCCAATCAGTGAGTCGAGTTCTCAAGTTCAGCCGCCGTTAAAAAATCATTCATCGGCTGTATCAGCTGCATACTCCCTATGCCGGAGAGGCTGCTGACGTAGTCGTTGTCATGGCAACGGTGCTGCCCATTTTCTTTTCAGCGCTCTGGGCTGAACCAAAGATTTTCCCAATTGAATTGCGGGAAGATTAAAGTGCTTTTTTTCTGAATGAGCGATCCGGGCACAATACGTTTTTTTGTGTTTGGTTTTTTTCGGAGATTTTTTTAATTTACCGTAGGAATTCCACAATTCTAATCTGAATGTAGGAAAATGAGTAGAATAAATTATTTTAACGTATGTGCTGATAATTTCAAGTGCAGCCCGGCTGTACTTGCTGTATCCCACGAGCCGCCACTGGTCTTCTATACCAAAACAACGGAAGCAAAGTTGTACAGTGCACCCTCTCAAAAAAGTATTCAAGTATCAGCGAAGTTTCCTATGTTAGCTTTGTGAATAATTAATTAGTTTTTTTTAAAAATGTGCATCTCGACAGGCATGTTAAAAGTTATAAATAGACGCTACGTGCCGCGTTTACTCGAGTCATAGCCGCACTTCTTATGCCAATTTTTCAGGGTGAAAGTCTAGGATGCGGGGAAAATCTACTACGTAATTTTGAACACTCTCACTCTAAAACATGACTGGTAATAACTAACTTACCGAATGTTTCCAGTTTATCAGCCGTATATTAAATATTCTTTTCTTCAATTGTACACAAAAAAAGGGGCCAGTTTCTTTTTATTGCAATATTTTTATAGACCTCCATGAAAGCGTGACTGCGACTTTTCTAAAACATTTTGACGATTTTTTCGGCTTCAAAACGGGGGTGGACTATTATACGAGTAAACACGAATTTTGTAAGAATTCATTCATAGTATACGAAACCGCTTTGGAAATTTAACTTTCACTCGAATACTTCTTTTGAGAGGGTGTACACGTACTATTTTCTTTTCTCCAAAACATTTAACCCTTTGAAGCGGAAGCATTTTCACATCCATATAGAAGACCCACTGGGTAGACTGCCCAACACTGAAGAAGTGCAACCGTTGTCATTGAGCCATTTCACTATCAACAATATGGCGATCAATGGAATCGCTAGCAAAGTTTTCTAAGACGGTCGCACAGCCAGTTGTAGGCACTTCTGCTTTTACAGCATTTGTTACTAACCCCGAATCCAGATTAGATCGATAGCGGCAGTACCAGAAGGGTGTTCATTTCTACCACAAACTCCCGAAGAGTTCATTTTTACCTTGTTCCGTAGCCGACAGATGGCAGCACTTCGCACGGTTATCGGGACTTCTTAAATTTCAAGCCAATACCAAGCAGAAAACCCCCGAGGCTTAGTTTTGTCACCCCTTCAGAGGTATCGTTCTGTATGGGAACTTGGAGGGCATTGCGGCCACGACGTAACTAACGTACCCCGGTCGCCATTAGCGAACAGGGCTAATGCCTCCTATGTCACCAACCTTTGACGTCGTCATTTGGCCTACGAAACTAACGTCCTCACAGTTTTAATTTCACAAAGTAAAACTATTAAACATTTCTGGTGAATGCTACAAATATTAGAAAATATCTTAAATTAAACATTAAAATTAAAATACCTTTCTCGTACAAAATTATTCATTCTGATCGAATTTCCTCATCCTAGTGTCTAATGAGTCATGGTTCAAAACTGCCATGGGTCGCAAAATTATATTTTTATCTGAAATTATTAAAATATTGCTATTCAAGGGTCCATTGACCAGACATTTTTAATAGTTTAATTTTGTGAAAATATCAGGTTGTAACGAAAGTTTTCCGCCAAATCTGCTTGAAAAACTAACTTCTAACTCCTTAGATAACTCTTTTTGATCTTTCGGTACCAAACCTGCACAGTGTCACGTGATGCAACAATAGTATTTAAAGCTGTACTCATTATTCGTTGATATTCTGACTTTTTGCAACACAACTGGAAGTAAATGATGGTTCCAATCTTCTAGAGCGATAGTTCCATTTGACACACCTTGTACTTAATGATAACTGTATTTTTTTACAGGTTTCATAACACAGTGTTATAAAGTAAGTCTCTTTCTTTCAAATGCCAAAAATCCTTCGACAAAATAGGAGCCAATACGCCAACGCGAACTGTTTTCTGACGATGTTTACGGTGGCGGGAAACTTTCGTTACAACCTAATAAAACTTTTAAATGCAGGCCTAATTCATGACGTCAAAGCTTGGTGACGTAGGAGTTGAAAGGCTTTCTATATCTAGGAGGCGTCGACAGGGCTTGTCCCAGGATCGAACTCATAACCTTTCAACTGGATACCGCGACCCCAGACCACCCTGTTTCTGGCGGTTTTTCAGTGTTGAACAGTCTATTCAGTGGGTCTTCTATACTGACGCGAAAATTGCTTGCGCTTCAAAGGGTTAATGTTGGTATTTTGACGCATGAATGGGAAGTGAGCGATGGATTACGAGAAATGGCCGTAAAAATAGGATGATTCTCTCAACAGGCATCATCGGTCTGAAGCTGGTGAATGCGACGGACGAGGACTCTCACATCAAGGACAGCGTCATGGTGATCGCGCGGGCCTTCCGACAGCTCTACTACAACACGACGCGGATCGAGTCCGCGCCCAAGGACTGCTCCACCCACGAAAAGGACTGGGAGACCGGACAGAAATTCATTGGGTGAGTGAGTTCACAGAGCTCTTATGGCAATGACGACGGGCCAACGGGAAAAGAAAATAGGCTGACATTTCCATTTGGCAGCCATGATGTTGGAAGGTTAACTGTGCTCCAAACAACCCTGAAACACGTTTTCATGGAAATGCCTGTGTGTGTAATGATCATGCTGTTAGTCCGGAATGCTGGGAGGTTGGGTTTTTTTGCGTTTATAGGGTTAAAGACATGCTGTCAATATGACTTCGTATAAAATTACGCAACACTAACATGATGGATACAGAATTATTATTTATTTAAAATACGGACTTTGCCCAATTAAAAATTTCTATGGATAGGTTGAAAAACCTTTTTTCTAATACTTTTTGTGGCAACGACCCAACATGAATTCTCGTGCCATGATTGCAATGCAATGATGAAAGCTGTCCGCGCTGATGCTATTAAATTCTAAACAATAGGTTGCATTAAAATTCGTAAAAAATCATCTAATTTACATAATTTTTTTCTTTTTCATCTTAAAAGAAGGAGAAAAGAATGTTTCACGATTTGTCAACATATCAAAAAGTTATGACGGATAGAATTCAAGATGCGACCGTCTTAAAATTATTTTACGAAAAAATTCGCCCAAACAGATGCTTAGTAAAAAAATTCCTAAAAATCGGTAAATCATGTTACGTGTTCAGAACAAGCTGTTTGTCGGTGTTGCATAGTCCCAGATGGAATGATGAGAATCGGACGAATCTTGGCAGTTTTTATAGATTGTCAACTTGTCACTCCCAGTTGGTTCCCAGAAGTGTTCTAGATACGGTTGTGCTACTCAAGCTGTAACGGTACAACAAATTGCTCAAGAGTTATATCATCTCGGCGTTTTGATATCTAAAAAGGGCTTCCAGGAATACATTCATTTTCTCCGACTGACCCAATCTCATCGGTTTCTTTTCGATATTTCATCGCCAAGTCATCGGGTTGTGATGATCGGCCGATGATCGTTTAGAACACATTTGGAAGCAACATGCAGAAACGTGTTTTGGTGAAATTTTAAAAAGGTGCGAATTCAAAAAATCTTGGGACTGATTTTAAGGAATTCCTCTTAGATAAATTTTAAGGGAAGAATTTTAGGGCTATTTACTTCTCTTCCTTGAGAAAATTCATACTGGGTCAACTTTTCTTCCTTATCTGCGTTCGTACATGACTATCTGCACTTTTTAGACAAAAATTCCATAAAGTTTAGTCAAACATAACCAACTATTTCTAAAACTAAACGTAGAGTCATTTTGTGGCGAAAAATACCTCTCCATTGCCTCGCATATCCTTGCAAGTAAGATGGGATTTGTAAAACTGTCATCAGATGTTTAACGATGCGTTAATGTACTACCTGTGTTTGATCCATGGCCGTTGGTGTGATCTTCTTTTTCCCCTCCGGTCAGGTTCCTGAAGGAGGTGACCATCCAGTACGGCAAGACGGGTCACGTGGCCTTCGACGACAAAGGGGACCGGATCGACAGCGACTACGCCATCCTCAACGTGGTCAACGGGAAGACGGTGTTCGTCGGAGAGTACGTCTACTCGCAGGTACGTGAAGCGCACACCTGTGCGTACAAACATCCTTGCGCTCACAGGAAACCTGCTATTCTTGACGCAGCGTTTCAAACTCTTAAGTCAGACAGTGATGTAGTCTTAAGAGGGAAAATAAGTGGGATTTTTTTTTTTTTTTAACTGACTTGAAAATTCTTCACCATAACGGAAAATTATGGCCGTAGTAAAATAGCAAGGTGTGGCAATTTCTCGACAAATACTATATTTCATTGCCAGAAGAATTCCATGATATTTTTTTAACAATCTATGACAGGGATGAGCAAATTTTTTTCGCCGTGGGCCAAAAATCGAAAAAAAAAACATGTTTGGTGGCGGGCCAGGATACATTTTTCTAAAATTTTAAGAACAATATACAAGTATTACAATTTAAATAGGTTAATGAGATGAATGAAATTACGATTTCATTTTTAAAAGTTCCTTATAGTGAGGTTCGATGCGAGATGCACTGATTCTAAGGAACGAGACTCAATGCTCATCTGTCAGTCTACTTCTGAAAGAATTCTCTCTAAGGTTCATGGTTGAAAAAACACTTGTTCACGATTTATAAGATGAAGCAAACATAGCACTGATTTTCTGGGCGTGAGATATTCAATTTGGGAAACTTACTCTCGATCATGATTTCGATAATGAAACTCTAACTGAGGCCTATTTAGAAACGACTGCTTAAGAGGATTGTTAGATTGCAATTCAATGAATTCAAGCTCCCAATCGGACCTCACTGCTTCACCATTGACGTTGAAAGGCATGGTCAAAATATCCAATTCGGTTTGAATGGCACTGAATTCTTGAAATCTGCGTTTGAACTCAAAATGCAAATTTTTCAAGCCATCTTCATCATTCTTAATATGGATATTGTAACGTCCAGAACATAGCATACCTTTAAAAACATAAGATCCGAAACTCTAAAAACATCTGCCTACTCTCCATTTTCACGAAAAGAGCAGACGCGATGGGGATTTTATTAATTTGTGTATGCGTGTCTTTGGACTGTTCTGCACTAGTGTTATTTGTACTAAAAATATAATTATATCATCCACTCAGTTGAATCTGCCTTCTGCAAGTAGTTTCATGCGAAACTGAAACAGAAAAGTAGGAGTGACATCCAATCAGAAAATCGAGAAGCCAATCGCTGAAACCCAAAGAGCAAAAAATGTGACAATGACATTGTTGATGTCATTGACAATATTTCTTCAGTTCTATTCAATATTTCTTCCTGACCGAACCGACATAAGCCGATATTTCTTTTTCCGATTCAGTTCCGGTCTTCGTTCCGACCAAAATAACGGTTCTTTCCGGTTTTCGGTTCAGGTCCCTGAAAGCAATTTCGCCAGGAATGGACACTAAAATGAAATCACAGACTATTTTTCTCGTTCTACTTGCGAAAGGCAGTTAAAACATCCGCAATTTTTAATAACATCTGCGGACACCATCGGATTTCAGAACCGGTATTAGGAGATTTGAAATCTTTGGGTTGCTGCAAACCCTTCTCGGATAAGTGAGCGTTACAGCGCATTTCCCCCCTATCGATCAAGTTTGGTACAGTCTGGTACCAAACTTCAATAGTCAAATAATATGCTTTTCGGGCACTATACAAACTATAAATATAAATGTTTCTCTTACATACAAGACACCTAGATCAAGTGGAGACGCCAGACCTTGCTATCACCCCTTCTGCTGCCGCCGACCCCGCGAAGTGTCGTTTGTGCCAATGAAAGGCAAATATAACAGCGAACTCCTTTAATGAGCTTTCTAATTCTTTATATTCAATAAGGTTATCCAACAATAATGAGTTTATTTCTCTCATGGATACCTTTTTAAAATCTGCTGACAAGGAGTGTGCTCAAGATAAGAAGAGAAATGTCTCACGAACCCGAACATAATCGTGAATGACAGAGCCCGAGCCCTGTTCGGGCTTTCGGGATCAGGCCGTCATCTCTCAGGCACTAAAATTGATGCACGACACATGGGAACTAGAAGAAAAGAGGGCAAAGGCGCAGCGCCCTATGGGAAAACGCCAAAAAAAGAACACAAACATCAAACCATAACATACTGAACTTAATAATCGAGTCAACTGGAGAGAGCAGCCTATCTTTTCGTATTGCACCGGAGTGAGGACGAAATGAGGTCAAACATGTAATGCGCACGCGCACCACACATATGACCGAAACACAATGCATCGTGCGCATGCGTTTTGGTCACATCCGCGGAAGCATACTCGGCACACCTTTTTATGGCCTTATCACACTAAAGGGAAAATCCGAGCCACTTCGCGCTGGAACAACTTTTCCGACGGACTTGAAGGCGTGGTTATCTTTAAGGGTTGCAAAAGTAAAACAAACTCTCTCCGACGCCCAATAGTCATCGCATCGCTGATTGGGCGTGCAGGTTCTTATTTTACTTATCGTGCGTTGGTATAATTACATCGGATGGGCAGCAATCTCTAATTCCAAAGTCCACTTGAACGCGGCCATAATTTTATTTACACGTGATTCTGACATCGAGCCAAGCTGCCAAGCTTCGAACATGCTCGAAATTGCTTATGACGTAGCAGGAAGAAGTACTCTGATTGGCCGAAATTTCGTCCGACTCGGATTTTTTCCTTCGGAAAGGAAAAAGTTGGAGTTCGCGGTCGTCAAGGTAACGGCGGAGAAAATCGGCCGGAAACTTGATTTGCAAGGAAAGTGGGTCGGATGTTTCTCAGTGTGATAGCCCTATTAGCCGCTTTGCTCTCTCCATTTGCCTCCATGAACTTAATAGATAATCCGACACTGATGTGATAAGAATGCCTCAAGTAAGGTAACATATTTAAGTTTTTCCACAATCATTTTAAATGTTCGTGCATGGATGAATTTCGACCTTGATTTTTGTTTTCTTGGATTTCAGTTCAAACAGGAGATGACCCTCACCTTGAACGTTAAGGACATCGTGTGGCCAGGAAGCGAGACCAAGAAACCCAGAGGATACATCGTCCCCACTCACCTCAAAGTGAGTTACTTGCTCACTCGAAAAGGAGTGAATAAACACGGTAACAAAAAAAGCTCAAAATAACTGGTGTTAAAATGATAATGTTGAAATGCGAGATTATGTCTGGCTGCAATGATGTATGTTTAACTCTTTAACGCGCAGTGTTCCCGCTCTGGGAACACCCAACTCAGACGTCTTGACTGTAGCCAGTCACGAAGAATAGATTGGTCTTCTATAAAAATAGTGGCGGGTGACATAGCTCCACGAGAATCCTTTACTTTTTAAGCACGTCATTTCCCATAAGAACATGACGACATCTGGCTGTGCGCGCACAGCCAGCTGTCGTCAAAAAGGGTCTCTCGCAATGAACGTTGCGATCGTCCGCCCTCTTGCTGGCAATTAAGTCGAGCGATGGCAACGGCTGCCCTTTTTTCAGCATGGGGCCATCTATCCAGCTGTTCGCGCATTCTTCCCTTTTTCAGCAGATGTCAGTGCTGTTAAAAATGACCGTGATAATTTTTTTTACGGGAAAGGACATGTAAAGGATTCTGGTGGAGCTCTGCCACCCGCCACTATTTTTTATAGAAATCCAATCTATTCTTCGTGACTGGTAACAGTCAAAACGTCCGAGTTGGGTGTTCCCAGAGCGGGAACACTGCGCGTTAAAGGGTTAAAGAAAGATCACATATAATTATTTGAAAAATGCGCATAACAAGCTTTGCTTTTAACCCATTTATGCCTAGCGTCCCTTTTTTAGGACGTCATTTTCGCTATTAGTGGAAAACGTTATTTTTCCTAGCCTTTATTCATGAGTATTGAGCCTCAACTCTACAAAATATTTTAACATGGCCCAGTAGGATGTTGATATTTCGATTTTTATGCATCATAATTTTAAAAGAAATCATCCCTTGTTCAAGAAGTTGACATCAGAAATTTATCTATTATTTCTGATATCGGTAAAAGTCGAAGAAAGTCGCAAAAATATCCAGGCACAAATGGGTTAATTACATATTTTTCCATTTGACTGACTGTACAGGCCAATTCACAATCTTTTGTGAATAATGCATGGATCCTCCTGCAAAATTTAAATGTTTGAGTAACACTGGTTTCCTCAACACTGTGGTCAGACATCGAAGGACAGGTAAAGTACATGAATGAATCCCCAGCCTAGTAAAAAATTCCAATGACTTTCATACATTTGTGATTCTCTGTATGTACCCATGCATCATAAATGCGAAGACAACAGCAGGGTTAAAAAGTTTTAAAATAACACCCTAAAAGTGACGTGTCAGGCACTCTACAGCTTTTTCGAAAATAATTTCGATTTCTTCAGTAGAGAATCCAAGTTATTCACAGATGGGGATAGGGAACTTTCTCAACAGTTCCCTGTATTTTATCATAAAATTCTGTAACCTTTTTTTTTTTTTTTTTTTTATTACATATTTATTCAAACATACCGTAATCATATATCAGGCCAATATAACCCCGTACAAAGAAAAAATCTCAAGTAATGTCGAGTAAAATGTGCCCCATACGCAAAATGAGGCGATATACAAAACTTGAGAGCAATATCCTAGAAACTATTAGAGATATGAAGATAACTATAGGCTGACTTGAACCATTTTCCAATGGCTCTCGACAGGAAAAAATAGAACGGAGGGAATATCGGATGAACGTATTTCAGGGTTCGTACAGAAATGACGAAAGAAAATATTGTTTGTCCCTCTAGCAACAAACGTTTGCATCATGTAGAGCCCTGGATCTTCTTTGTTTAACCCATTTATGCCTAGCGTCCCTTTTTTGGGACGGCATTTTCGCTATCAGTCGAAAACGTTATTTATTTTTCCTAGCCTTCATTCGCGAGTATTGAACCTCAATTCCACAAAATATTTTAATATGGCCAAGTAGGATGTTGTCATTTCAATTTTTATACATAATCCCTTGTTCAAAAAGTTGACATCAGAAATTTATCAATTACTGCTGGTATTAGCAAAAATCGAAGAAAGTCGCAAAAATATCCAGGCACGAATGGGTTAAAGATATCTCCGAGCCGTTCTACGATGAAAGGCTGAGATTTTGTACATCATTTGAGTGTTTGGGGCACATTTTAGTAACTGGAGATTTTTATTCACGGGGATCGTACACAAACTTAAAAAAAGTGTTTTTTGAAAATTTGTACACGATCACTTTTTGTAAATGAACGAGGAGAAATTTTTTCTTTGCGGAGTCTTATCTCCGACCTTATTTTGAACATTTTTTTCAATGGACACTGTCCACTTATCTCTAATAGACACAGAATCACAGCCTGTTACCATATTTCTGGATAGCTGTATATTTATGATTAATATCTAAAAGAATGAAAGCCTAGGCCATTGTTTCGGTGACACAATGTATATTTTTTCATTTTTCTTCCCCCCAGGTGGTGACGGTCCCCGAAAAGCCTTTTACGTGGATCCGGGAAGTGGAAGGAAGAGATTGCCTGGAGGACGAAATCTTCTGTCCAAGAAAAAACAAGACCACCGGTCAGTATGGTCGCAGGAAAAGTCCCTACTAGTGTTGTGCAGTTCGAATCATTTCCATAATCGATTATTACTATTCGAACTATGGATCGATTCATCCAATAGCGAATATTAGCAATTTTGACTATCTATTCTAGACTCTAGAGGCACTTTCTAATTCTTTCTATTCAAGTTTATTAAACAATAATGAGTTTATTTCTCCCATGAATCACTTTTTAAAATCTGTTTACAAGGAGCATGTCCACTAATGGAGACATTTATCACGAGCCCGAACCCGAGACAGTCAGCTATGTCAAAGAAGTTCTTTGGGTCTCTCCATCACACTTGTTGCGATTGCACGATCCTCTGTCATCGATTACAAAAGATGATTACGATTACTAACAATTCCCAAAAATATTATGACTAGTGAATGTTAATTTAGTGAAATAGCGGTAATCGTGATGTTAAAGAAATCACATATCAAAAGAATTCGTTAATAATGCAATTTTATCATAGCATTTTTATAAAATTTATAAAATATTATTTTAGTCATGGATTACAGTCGATATTAATCAGCCAACGTCTGGTCTCCATGTTGCTTGCTAGCAGTTAAATCAAATGACGGCAACGGCTGATTTTTTTCATCGTTGGGTCTATACAGCTGTTCTTCTACACTGGGCTGTCCCATAATTCCTGGGTTGTTGTTTATTTTTTTTGTTTGTTTGTTTTTGTTGTTGTTTGTTTGTTTTTAATTGAAAATTATGCGTAAAAAGTAAAATGCTTTTAGATGTATTTTATGTTTTTCGACAGAGAATTATAAGCTCTATAAAACAGTTTGTTAATTTTTTTTTGTGCTGATATACAGTCGAACCTCATTAGTACATCACTCTCGGAGTCACTTAAAAATGGCACTAAGCGGAGGTTCAATTGAAAGCAAAGCGAAATTCTAAATGTTTATGTTATAATTTACATAATAATACCAACTATAATTTAATATAATTTACATAAACGAGAAGAATAAGAATTGAGGTACAGACTTCTATAAAGGAGAAGGAATTGTTAGAAAAATAGTAAAACCTGTTATATTATCAATCCCTATTATAATAATGATAAATCCACAAAAGTGGGAAGTAAATATTTTTTACAATGAAGGAATGATCTTGGTTCGTGTGACATGATCATGCAGCATGTTTATCTGGCATAGATGTTTTTAATTTTATTTTTAAAAACATTTTCATACTTAACATAAAAGTACCCCCCCCCTTTTTTTTAAAGTTACAAAAAGCCCTTCCTAAAAAATCAAAAAGCTTTTAATTTTCAAGTTAGATTTCAAATAGTTTCCAAAATCATAAATATCTACATAGAATCACATTTTTAAAGCGGTGCAATGAAGTCTCCTATAGATACGAGTTGACTCATTCCTCCATGTTTTGCTGCGGACTGCCAGATTTAGCACCTCTTTTGGCACATTTCTCGAGAGATAAACTCATGCTGTGAAGCTGAACATGCACACTAGATTCCCCACCAATTTCGTTTTTCTGTCAATTTCAGTAGGAAATTCAAACATTATGCGATTTTAACTACGACAATTCAAATAATTGAAGGCTGAACAGCCATCCATACCCTATGATCTTTTGATTCAAGACCTAAAACAATGTTTTGTAACTTGAAATTGTAAGAACAAAAACTGTCCCATGTTAAAGCAATGGCAGATGTGCAATAAATGGCATCCCTTTGGCAACAAAATATTGAATGCTTCAGCCTGTGTTACAGGAGCTCTAGGTGCAATATGCTTTTATAATCATACTCAATTAGTGAAAATTTGTTGCCCCACCCTAAGAAATACATTAATTTTACACATATATAATAACATTATTAAATTTATGTTAGATAATATTCACGAAAGTCGGAGCTCTGCTGCATGTATTAGCTCTAGAATTGCCACAGCTATATAAGTGGTAACATATGATGCCAGGAAGGAAATGTACATCAAAATTACTTTGAGTCCCAACCTTATATTTTTTTTAAGCTCATGCACAGACAGTGAAAATACAAAGAATACTACAATATGTTTCAATTAAAGATAAAAATAATCAGCTTACTAACCCCGCCCCCTCTCTTCTTGACATCTTTGTAAGAATGTTTATATACATCCATAAATTTTTTAAATCAGATTAATCACTTGTATTCGACAACAATTTAAGGCATAAAAAAACAAACAAAACCCAAATGAGTTATTTTCAATTTTTTATTAAATATAAGAAATATTAAATTTAAAACAGTAGTAACATTCACACACTTTTATTGTACAATAGGCAAGATGGATTTCTTAAGCACGTAAATCCATGAAAGTGTATCTAAATGTTATGAATAAGTACAATTTAATGAACGTTCTTTAGTAAACTAAGAGTTATCATTTACACACAATAACTAGTAAAGAATGATGGGGGGAAAAAAGTTCTTTCTTTTTACTTTTATTAAATTTAAGACAAACACTTAATTTAAACCACCAGTTTTATAATACAATAAGGTGGTGGTTGTCAATGTGTCAAAGTGTCACACAATTTTATACTACCATTGGCAAAATAGAATTTTTAACAAGTAGAAAAAGACAATTTAATGTCTAAATAAAATTACTTTGTCTGAGACACACTTAAAATAATAGCAATATACAACCTGTCAGACAGACATTGCAAGTCTGATGAAGGATTTCAGAAAAATTGCAATTTCTGAACAAATTCTTAACAGGCCTAAGAAAATAAAGAAAATTTCAGAGAGTTGACACGTCTGTCATTCAAATTACCAATATATGGCTGCCATTGCCTAGTCACACTATATCTACATCACAATATCTAGTACTTTTTCCAGGAAAAATTACATTTCCAAGTAAAAAATATATTCAAAATACTTTGTTGAATGAATTATTCTTTTGTATTAAATATCAAATACTTTGGAATTATTGTCATGGCCCTTTTATATTTATACAATGATAAAGGATAAATATCTATAAATCAAAGAGATTCAAAATTTTGACACCTATTGGATTTTTCAGTTTAAAGGCTCTTATATGAAAAATTGTGCTACTAATAAATGTTCGACAAATAAATTTTGTACATGAACCTTTACGAAGAATTATTAAAATTTTATCAAAAACTGGTTCATCTTTATCAAAACCAGATATAAAGCAATGCCTCTTTTGTAAGCAATTCCATTTATCTGTACCTTTGATAACGAATAAAAATTTTCACACCCTACAAGTAATTGTTTAATTTCTGCTGAATATCTGTTCACATTAATAAGTTCACTCCCTGAAACTATATAGCTTTTTCCTACAGATCTTGAATACTCCAAATTGTAATAGCACTGCATTTGCTGTAACAAAATCATCTGACTTCCTTTTTTGCCTATTTAATTTTACTTCTAAACATGAATCCTCTTGGCGGATTTTTTTTAAGCTTATTAAAAGCTTTATTTCCCACCCTGCAGTACCCGAACCTACCAACATTTTTTAAATAGGGAAATTGTGAGACAAGAGCATCACAAATTTCTAAGCGTTCTGCTTTATTTGGATAGCACTTAAATTTGTATGCATAGCTAGCCAAATGGCTCACAAGCTCTGACGACAAACTCAACAATTTTTCATTAGTGAGGGCCTCTGCTAAAGGCTTTGAAAATTCACTAATTGGCAAATTTATTTGATGTGGCCATTGAGGTTTTAAGTTTAGCTGTACAGTAACATCTAAGTTTTTGCATGTTTGCTCTAACAAATCCTGAGTTAGAAGCGCATTTGAAAAAGGGGGGTTATCAGGACAATCTACTACTTTTTCTTGGATTGGATCTATTAAAGATGTAAAAAGTGGGCTATATGTTGCCTTAATAGGACAATCTATAACTTTAATGGTTTCTCTATCTTTTAGAGATGACATTTCTTCAACATCTACATAAGTTTTGAAATCTGGATCATAGCCAGTGATCGCGATAACGCCTCTAGATGCGTATTTCATGCTTTAGAAATTCAGAATACGCCTTAAAAATTTCGGAATGCGTATTTTTACGCATTGCTTTTCCATATAAAATTAGGTATATTTTGATAAATAATTATGATTTGTTGATTTTAAATTTAAAAATCCAATTATTGCACCAGTTTTTGTTCAACTGACATTTATGTACCTTGACGTATAATTAGTTATTATTTATATGTCAAATGCAATTTAATTATGTATTTGAATATTTAGCATAATTGTTCGTTGTTTAATTACTCCTTTGGAAAAGAAAATACTCTTTCTAAAAAGGTTAAGAAGTATTTTTACTCTTCTGAAAAAATCCTAGATCGATCACTGATCATAGCGTTGAAGAAAATAATCATCTCTGTTAAGCCCAAAGGCGGACTGCAAGACATCATAAATTTGTGCACCCTCACCCTGTAGGAAGGATGATGCCTTGATACATGTGAAGTAAACGAGGAGAACACAGAATACTCTTTTTTGCAATCATTTAGAGGACACAAAATTATGTCATGATTTTTAAAATGTGAAATAAATTTTGAAAGCAAGTAAGTTTGGAAATCACAGCTATTACATATTAATTTATTTACGCTTCTACCTTTAAACTCATTATGTGTAAACAAATGCTTCTTAAATTTTGAAAAACTATTAAATGTTAAAGGACAGTCTCTCAAACCACAAATATAGTTGAAGTTTGGATTATGTCTGTGAAAATTTCTTGTGAGACTTAGATATAAATAGATACAGTGGAACCCCGATCTATCGTTCCCGCATTCATCGTTTTCACGTATTGATCGTTTAATTTATATGGTCCCTGCACAAGTTGTATTTAAATAACGTTAACGAAACCCGCATTTATCGTTCGTCAAAAAATCCTTTTACTGCGTTGATCGTTGTAAAATATTTCTCCTGACCAAAATGAAAGCGAAATTCAGATGTATCCATATAGCATACAAACTTATTTATTTTCTGGTATGACTTCTTGGGTTGATAATGGTGTAGATGAAGAGTTGTTACATTATGCAGAGCATGTGGTGTGAAATTTAGCGATTATATTTCCTTTAATATAGACGTAGCGACGTATCCTAAGAATGGAAGAAATGTGTGGTGATGGAAAATATAAAAATAATGGCGAAGAAGCAGAGAGTAATATTCCTGCCGATGAGACAGCCTACACTAGTGCCAAGTTTATCGAATAAAATTACAGTATTTCGAATTGTATGAACTTTTATATACAAACATGAAGACACAGAAAAGGCGAGAAAAATATTGTAAATCTTTAAATTTTTCGGTTAATTAAAAAAATTAAGGAAAAACTCAGTGTAAAATTACTGATTTTTCAGAAATAAATATCACTTAATTTTCTTCAACTCCAATTTGTTTCTTTTACAGTTTAGTAACAAATTAGTATTTTTGGTATGAATATATTGTGTGCATTCATAAACATTGTTTTCTTCGTATTTTGTCTTAACCCGCATGCATCGTTTTTTTTTCTACGCACCCCTTGAGAAACGATAGATCGAGGTTCTACTGTAGTAACAAAATTTCTACTACATTTAAAACAATTAAACATTTTTAAGGAATAAATATTTCTCAAAGAGTGAAATTATTTAAATTCTGTAGGCAAAATTTTTGGATTTTTTTTTTCCATAAATACATCAGACAGACAAAAAGGAAAAACTCTGGAAAAATTTTAGCAAGATTTTGAACATTCATTTGCATTCTGTTAGAAAAACATTTGAGCAATAATAATACTTACGAATTTCAAGTACTACAAATATTGTAACTGCAACAAAAGTAACATTTTTCTTTAAATAAACAGAAAAAAAATTAACATTATTTTTTTTACCAACTTACTGTACAAAGTAAGTACTTTAGGGGGTACTTTACCACAATTAATTTTCAAGCAATAATTCTGAATAAATATTAAAGTGCCATAAATTTCTTTGGGATATGATATACAGTTAAGAGCCAAAAATCCGCAAACGTCCGAAATCCTCACTCCTTCTCCGATGTAAATAATGAAATTTGCAGTCATCCGCCAGTGATGAAATTGTTGAAAAGTGTCTTGAATCCAAAGATAAATATGATTCTGATGATGATGATAAAAACTTTAGTAATAACAATATTAATAAAATCCGTTTAATAAAAGTTTAAAGTTTGGAGTAGAATACCTTAAATTTTTAGAACAGTAAAGTTCTGTAACAAAACAAGAATTAATGATAATATACAATTTGCAAAAACAAATAAATAAAAGAAAGAAAGAAAAGGAAAAGAAAAAAACTGAAAGCAGAAAAAATAACATTTTAAAACAAATCACCATAGAACATGCTTTCAAAATTAGAAAAAGGAAATATTGAAACCATTTGCTTTGCTAGTCTTCACATATTTTTTTTCTTTTTTCTCCTATGCTTTTGTATTTAATGTGAAAATATAAGTTAAATACTTTTGACTGTGCTTTTATTTCATTGTAATTGTATTCTACTTTTTTAAAATTAGAAATGTAATGATTTATCTTTTATGGCCCGAAATCCACAAAATCCTAAAATCCGCACAAGCCATGGTCCCAAGCTGTGTGGATTTCTGGCTCTCTACTGTATTTAACATATAATAAAATGATAATAATAGACAAACAGCTGCAATAAAGTCTTTTGTCTGCACTAAGCAACGGTTTTCTGCGACAACACAGAAATTTCCATCAGTTACACTGCCAAGTGAAAATATCCTCGGAAATGCAGATTGAAATTCTGTATCAAAGCTTGAGACCTAAAAGAAAAATAATAATATTGTTGATTCCCTTTCTAAAAAGAAAAAAAAATGAAAAGAAAATTGAAACAATAGCACTAGAATGACTTTAAAAGGGTATGTCTTTCTCCTGAAACAGTACACTCTCAAGTTAAAGTTGCCCTATCTCTCTGCTAAATATTTAAAATTAGATAAAAATTATATTTGACTTTTATTTTAAATTCTAGAATACTTGCTTTATCATGATAAATTATCCCTCATTACTTTGTTATTATTCAATTTATGTATTTAAAAATTAACTTTAAAACTTTTTACTTATTCATGGAAGTGTCAAGTACCATAAAAATCGGGAGAAGGGCCGCGGCTCATACGAAAAAAAAGTTAAACTTTTTCAGGGTGAGGCCCATCTGATATTTCCCCCCCCCCCTCCAACTTTAAAACATTTTCTTGTATTTTTCACTCACTACTGTATTGATGCATTAATTTAAAAGAAAAAGAAAACCAAACCTTAAATCTATGACTGCCTAATTCCCTTTTTCCTCAAATATTTAAATCATTTGAGTTTGCTCTATGCCTGTTTGATACACTTTCTCGGATGTGAAAAACCTGGAAAGGTACATGGGGCTAGAAACACCAACATCACACATTTGATTGGCTGACAAGTTTCATTTTTAAACACACCAGTTTTTATAGTAACTGCATCATTAATTTAGAATATTATAGCACCAGATTCTTGTACTATTTTCTATTTGTTTATTACAGCCCTTGTTTACATTTTTACTGCTGCGGCCCTTACGCCGGTGTGGCCGTTTTGCCAGTTTTTACGGTATCATGATGCTAAACGAAACATACACAAATGCTAAAAAGAAAAATTAACAATATAATTTAAAAATTAAACTTTGCTTTTTAAACTAGCATCAATTGTTTTTTTAAAGCGACAACTGCTTACACATTCTTACCGATTTAACAAAGTACTGCATAGGTTCTTTTAGTAAATAAGGGAGAACAAACAAGCCCATTTTTTTAACAGCAGTAGAAGTATCCTCAACTTCTCTCAAACAATTGATAATTGCATTAGTGTCATCTCTTTCATCTTTCAAATTTTTTTTGGACTGGAAAATCTGAAACAGATGAGCACCATGACGTTCTGCAAAAGAAAAGATTTCTTCTCTGATATTAACCGAAGAAATTCTTCAAACTGCTGCTCCTCTTGGAAGAAAAGTGGATACGCTTCAATTAAGCTGTCCACAGTTGCACGATTGTTTATTGAGCTGTGCCTAAATGAGTATGTTATGGCCATAAGTGCATTGATTTTTTTTTTTTTTTAATCCTGAAAGGAAATACTTTTCTTGGACTCCTCAATCATTCCAGATCTGTGAAGGCTTTGTGACAGCTCCGTTTCCCCCTCAACATGATCAGGAGTCCAGTTAATTTCTCCTTTCTCGGGATTTAATTTAATTCTCTTGGGGGTAACAAAATCAACTGATTTCCTTTTTTGCCTATTTAATTTCAATTTATTCTTTTCAGTAATTGCATCATGTGCAAACAAAAATTTACACATTTTGAAAAAAATCTTAAAATCTATAGAAAATTTTGAAAGAGATCCATTAGTTTATGTTAATGATTACATATCTGTATACCAACTTTTTATTTCATTCGCTGTACTTGTAGTTCATGTATGAACAAAAATTTAAGCATTTTGACTAAATTTTCACAAAATTCTAAAATCGTGAAAATATTTGATGTTCAGGTTGAGTAACCACCTATTAATATGTCAAATTTTATTTAATTTGTATTCAGTCGTTATATGAGTGAACCAAAATAAGCATCACAGACAGAATGACAGGTACTTTTTTTTTAATGGTTTTCCAGGTGCTTAAAAGGGATAAAAATAGAAAGAGGTTTACATTTTAGGTTAATGTACAGTAAAAAGTTTTGTACAGATATAGGAAATTTGACTGAATATAGGATTTTTGTAAAATATAGGACGTTTTTGGCAGTTTAAAAAAATATATTAGAAATATAGGATATATAGGACGACTGAGAGCCAGCCCTGTATCTGAAATAATAATTAATTCTTAATGTGATTTTTCCCAGTGAACATCGCTACCCCTAAGTAAACATAGCAGTTGCAGTCGACATGAGGTGAATTTTTCTGACTGCATATTATAGCACAGTTCTTCATAAGATGAAATTTTGTTCTCGTAACAAACTAGAATTAGCACTTTTTTTTTAGCCCAACTCAATAAATATTTTTGAAATTACATAAGTACAGTAATCGAAAACAAAGCTTATATCTATTACTATAATCAAGAAACCATGCAGAAATTCATAATTAACTCACAGATTACTATGGCTCTGGATACAACCAATTTGTGCTAATAGATTAGAACTTCTTTAAAAATTCACATATAAATACTAAAAGGATTAAAAATATACATACATTATCGATACATACATATACAGAAAACTTGGTATATTGGCTCTGAATACAATAAATTTGTGTTAATATTCTTATTATATTAAAACTCATTTTAAGAATTCACATATAAATACTAAATGAAATAAAAATATACATACCTAATCGGCTCCAAAGTACAGTTTGCAGCACTGTAACATACAACACACGTTGTCAAAATCAAAACAGTTTTTTTTCTTAAATACCATGCATGCCTATAGAATCTGAAATAATAGGATAGTGCTGTTATAGAGTGTAAAGAAATTTAATTTCAACTTTGTCAAAGAAATATAAAATATAATACATCAATCAAAATACACAGGGAATAAACTACTCATATCTAAAAATATATATAAAGAGAACTTACAACACTCAAATTCAAATAATACCTAATTTTATATCCAAAAGAACTTTTCTTAATATTATACAGCTTTGAAATTTTTACCTTATTTGTACATAAGTAATAAGCATAACATAATGAACTTTTATTTATGTAATTTCTTAGAACAACTACAGATGCGTTATTTCAAATCAAATGTATTCAAGCAGTAGCGTAGCCAGAAATATTTTTGAGGCATGGCTGACAACTCAAAAATTAGAATGCAGTACAGCTTATAAAAATTGATATAGCATATACAGGGCCTGAAATTTCAGCTTGGAATATACTTGCCAAAAAAATAATGTATTCGCCACAAAGTTGAGTTGCCGTATATTTTACTTTTTATGTATTTTGGGATTTTTTTCTAATTAAGAAATGCTAGAAATATGCCAAGTTATTTTATATAATAAAATGGTCTCATTGTAATTGAAAATCATTTTAATGTATTGTATTTGAGATTTCATAAAGATTGTAGTATTTATGAACATAAATGAAGAGCCAATTAAAAAAAAAAAAAAAAAGTTTCGCTTTTAAAGGGTCATATCTAATACGAATTTGTGTATATTTGCCTGTCAGAACTAAAGTACTACCACTAGTTAGTGGCATCATCTGGATGAAAGTTTTTAACATCTGGCCCATTTATATGGATATAGTTAAAAAGATCGTTCATAGTGCTTGTTGATAATGCATTCCTATATGCAGTTTTAATTCGGTTAAAAGCTGGGCTGCGCAAAACGTGAAGAGAGAATGCATAGGCATAAAGGGCACTTCGCTTTAATTGTTCTGCTGAACATATCGTTTTTTTTTTCTTTTTCTTTTAAAGGATAAATGGTATGTGAAATTGTATCTTTACATACTTTCTACATCCGGCTGTGTCAACTTTTTTTTTCCATGTATGAACATGAACTCCATCCATAATTAGACCAAATTCGAACTCACCAACAGCGAGTCGGTGAGTGGAAATTTCGTGCCCCGACACACACACACACACACATATATATATCTTTGGGGAGGGAGGGTGAGGGCGACACCAGAGAAAGGAATATCCCCTTGAATTTTTGCCTGAATATTTTCGCATATAAAAATGAATTAAAGAAAACAAAGGAAGTTCTAAAAAATCATAAATCGAGTATAAAACCTTTAATATTGGAAATACATACTTTTTAAAAAAAATGGCTTAGGTCCATAGCTGAACTTAAAGTTCATGAAATTAAGGTAAACTTTCAAATGTACCATCATAGAGATTAGTGATGTACCGAGTAGCAGAATACTCGACATTTACTACTCGGACTGAGTGTAGTGTTGGGAATTAAAAACACACTAAATGTTCAATGATAATCGGTGTCTGTCTGCTGTAGCTCCAGAAAGGATTTTACAGCAAGTTCTGTTGCTGAGTCTCGGGAGATGGAGTAAATTAAAAACTGAGAGGTGGCTTCTATCTTTGAATCAAATAAGTCCACAGACGAGTTAACGGATGTGAAAAGCGAGGGGAGGTAAGAGATCACGCATGGAAGCACCAAATTGCATGAAAAACAAAGAAAATCAAATTTATTTGCAAATGAAAACTATTCAAAACTGACATGGATTTCACAAAAACTTCTTTTCCTTAAATAAGAGCATCTAATTCGAAGTAGCAAATTATTTTCCCAGAAAGCTTCATAGGCCTCAGAGGAAGACATCGAGGGCCGCAGGCAGCCTGTAGGAAACCCTTAGTGTAAATCAATGAGAAGGAATAGCTGAAATAAGCATTAATTTCTAAATAAGTGGATGAGCTACTAATTATTGCTACCTTGGGTAGTCTCATAATAGTTGCATAGATGGCGTGCCAAATTTTTGAGTGCATATAGTACAGTGTTCTATGAGGGTTTTTTTTTTGAAGGGGGTGGGTGAGGAAGGGCAACCATTACATATTTTTGAAATTATCTAAGTCATGAAAATTCACTGGAATATTAAACTTTATTTATTCATTAGTATTTTTCATTAGGCATGACTTTTCAGAAATGTTTTGTTCGTTGATTATTACATCATATATTTTGCAAGAAAAATCTGAATTTTAACATTTAGCAGAATATTTAACAGTATGGATACTGAAAGTTTATGCCTTTCTGCTGAATACATTTACCCCATAATTGTAAAACAAACCCCCAGACAGTAGGGTTGGCTGTCCGTCCAGGCTAATCGCAGACGTACGGTAACCCAAAACAAAGCTTGCATGCATTGCGGGAATAATTCTGTAAGCAGGGGCAGGTTTAGTAGGCGAATTTCTTTTTTTTTTAACGTCTATATACAAGAAAACATAAAACCAAAGCTACAATACACTTACCTAAACAGCTTATTAAAACCTTTCTACACATATTTCAAATGAAATATAATACAAATTGAACATAACCAAAACACTACCTCTACACTGCCCCCGCTTACGGAATTTATCTCGTACTTAAGTGATCACAACAAACCAGATACAGGATTAAGCACACGGCAAGAAGCAGCACACTTGTTATATTTTGGCTCTGAATTCAATAAATGTGTGGAAAACATAAATCTTAAATAATATAAGGCGAAAAATTCACATCTAAATACTAAAACGATAAAAAATACACATACTTTTTTGATTGTCAGAAATCATATAGGCAGCTGCATGCGGCACAGTCGTATTTAAGCTCTAAATACAGTAAATTTGTGTTAATATTCTTATTAGGTCAAAACACATTTCAGAATTCACATATAAATAATAAATGAATGAGAAATATACAATACATACCTTATTGGGCTCCAAGAAGAGATTTGCAGATACGAATTCAGACACCTTCACCTTCTTGCTAACCCTAACGCGAACGGTCGCGGATGCCGCTGTCGCTGTGTTGTGTTTCTCAATGGTTGGTTGGTTTATTTCGATCGCTGAACTGCGGAGAAAATACCGAATCATGGTGTAACTTCGAACCATACTTCAAGTTGAACCAATAATTCTTGTTTTTGTAAAAGTGATCGCACCATCTTTTGGTAACTCGGTTTACTTTTCACCAATGCATGGTACAACGTTGAACTGATAGTTTTAACAGTGTACATATTTATTCAAACATACCGTAATCATATATCAGGCCAATATAACCCCGTACAAAGAAAAAATCTCAAGTAATGTCGAGTAAAATGTGCCCCATACGCAAAATGAGGCGATATACAAAACTTGAGAGTAATATCCTAGAAACTATTAGAGATATGAAGATAACTATAGGCTGACTTGAACCATTTTCCAATGGCTCTCGACAGGAAAAAATAGAACGGAGGGAATATCGGATGAACGTATTTCGGGGTTCGTACAGAAATGACGAAAGAAAATATTGTTTGCCCCTCTAGCAATAAACGTTTGCATCATGTAGAGCCCTGGATCTCCTATGTTTAAAGATATCTCCGAGCCGTTCTACGATGAAAGGCTGAGATTTTGTACATCATTTTAGTGTTTGGGGCACATTTTACTAACTGGAGCTTTATATTCACGGGGATCGTACACAAACTTAAAAAAATCTGGAGTGACTCCACTCGACTTTCCGAACACTTACGATTAAGATCCTTACCAAGCACTTAAATAAATTTTAATCGATGAATCATTCAAACATATATACCCAATTGAAACTCAATCGAATGCACCGTTTAAACGCTTGCGCACTTTCAAGAATTTCTCCCCATAGGCCATTATGCCATAACATAAAA
Organism: Cheiracanthium punctorium; assembly: GCA_038373885.1. Classification (NCBI taxonomy): domain Eukaryota; kingdom Metazoa; phylum Arthropoda; class Arachnida; order Araneae; family Cheiracanthiidae; genus Cheiracanthium; species Cheiracanthium punctorium. The sequence continues at coordinate 221,994 of JAWZYV010005465.1, forward strand.
GAAAGTTTTGTCGTAGCCCTTTAGGAGAACTATAAGTCCTATACACACCCAAATCAATACCGGTCTTAGGATGGTGGTTTATAACATGTATACCGAATTTGAGCTCAATCGAATGTATCGTTTAAACGCTAGCGCACTTTCAAGAAATTCCCCCCATAGGCCATCATGTCAAAGAAATCTTTGTCGTAGCCCTGTAGAAAAACTATAAGTCCTCTACACACCCAAATCAATACCGGTCTTGCGACGGTGGTTTATGACCTATATATCCAATTGGAGCTCCATCGAATGCTCCGTTCAGGAGCTATCGTGTTCACTCACATACACACAAACACACATACACACACACACACATACATCTCGTAAAAATAGCATAAATGGATTCAGAAGCCCTCAAAACGAGTAAAAACACCCAAATCTCGAAGTCGAATTTTTTCATGATTACAATACTTTCCTTACATGGTACATGTTCGGAAAGTAAAAAGTGTTTTTTGAAAATTTGTATACGATCACTTTTTGTAAATATGTAACATTTTGTACACGATCACTTTTTGTAAATGAACGAGGGGAATTTTTTCTTAGCGGAGTCTTATCTCCGACCTTATTTTGAACATTTTTTTCAATGGACACTGTCCACTTATCTCTAATAGACACAGAATCAAAGCCTGTTACCATATTTCTGGATAGCTGTATATTTATGATTAATATCTAAAAGAATGAAAGCCTAGGTCATTGTTTCGGTGACACAATGTATATTTTTTCATTTTTCTTCCCCCTCAGGTGGTGACGGTCCCCGAGAAACCTTTTACGTGGATCCGGGAAGTGGAAGGAAGAGATTGCCTGGAGGACGAAATCTTCTGTCCAAGGAAAAACAAGACTACCGGTCAGTATGGTCGCAGGAAAAGTCCCTACTAGTGTTGTGCAGTTCGAATCATTTCCATAATCGATTACTACTATTCGAACTATGGATCGATTCATCCAATAGCGAATATTAGCAATTTTGACTATCTATTCTAGACTCTAGAGGCACTTTCTAATTCTTTCTATTCAAGTTTATTAAACAATAATGAGTTTATTTCTCCCATGAATCACTTTTTAAAATCTGTTTACAAGGAGCATGTCCACTAATGCAGACATTTATCACGAGCCCGAACCCGAGACAGTCAGCTATGCCAAAGAAGTTCTTTGGGTCTCTCCATCACACTTGTTGCGATTGCACGATCCTCTGTCATCGATTACAAAAGATGATTACGATTACTAACAATTCCCAAAAATATTATGACTAGTGAATGTTAATTTAGTGAAATAGCGGTAATCGTGATGTTAAAGAAATCACATATCAAAAGAATTCGTTAATAATGCAATTTTATCATAGCATTTTTATAAAATTTATAAAATATTATTTTAGTCATGGATTACAGTCGATATTAATCAGCCCAACGTCTGGTCTCCATGTTGCTTGCTAGCAGTTAAATCAAATGACGGCAACGGCTGATTTTTTTCATCGTTGGGTCTATACAGCTGTTCTTCTACACTGGGCTGTCCCATAATTCCTGGGTTGTTGTTTATTTTTTTTGTTTGTTTGTTTTTGTTGTTTGTTTGTTTGTTTTCAAGTGAAAATTATGCGTAAAAAGTAAAATGCTTTGAGATGTATTTTATGTTTTTCGACAGAGAATTATAAGCTCTATAAAACAGTTTGTTAATTTTTTTTTGTGCTGATATACAGTCGAACCTCATTAGTACATCACTCTCGGAGTCACTTAAAAATGGCACTAAGCGGAGGTTCAATTGAAAGCAAAGCGAAATTCTAAATGTTTATGTTATAATTTACATAATAATACCAACTGTAATTTAATATAATTTACATAAACGAGAAGAATAAGAATTGAGGTTAATAAAATGGATCACAACTGAAGGAAATTACTAAGAAAAGACGGTACGTTTGTCTTGTTTAATCAGCCATCGTACCAGAGTCGAAACTAAAAGTAGTCCTGCGGTATAGTAGGATTAGGATAATATGATTAGGATTCGCTTTTAATATACAGCACTTTAGTGCGTATTTAAAGTATAAAAGTGTTTCAGATTTTAATTTACTTTTTTTCTTTGGTAGACTGACACTCCATTTTGATGACCTGAAAAGGACAAAAAATGTGTGGTTTTCCTGTACGATTGTAATTCTGGCGCTAGTATCGCATGCTATGTTCTCTCTATTTTTTCTATAATCTCTGCTGTGTTATGGTTGCGATTCGAAATGCTTCAAGAACTCGCGCTTGTCAAAATTCCGACACTTAAATGTATAATCTTAATAAATATTCTATTATATTTTAATCCCAGCTTAATTATTCCTAATTATAAATAACCATCTGATTTCCAGTTATTAAGTCACAATAAAAGTATATCAGCACGCAAAAATGCACTTTTGCACCGATTTTCGAAATCGATGATAACCTAGCAGTAGCTTAGTCAGGATTTCATATCTGAGGGGGGGGGGGGGGACTGGGTATCAAATTGTAAGTCAAAAGTTCAATTGTAAGTAAGTAAAGGGTAGCCCCCTTATCCGACTCCCTCTGGCTACGCCCCTGGAGCCTAGTGAGGAAATAAATTACATTGCTTTGTTCAAACACAACACAAAATTACTTGTATTTAAAAAGCAACGAATGCCATAGAGGATGAAAACAATCTTTTTTTAGTACTTACCGATACAGTGGTAAAATGGTTAAATAAAAATTGGCAGTCATATTATATTTAGCATGTAATAACTTTGAAAAAGCTTGAATAGGTGGTATATTTTTCATGCCACTATGCTCTGAAGAGTTAACAGCCGTGAGGTGAAGTCGCTTCTTATCTTTGGAGTTCATCATGTAAATAACGTTTCCGCCCTCGGCTGTTAACGATTTCCAAATTCTGGTAAATTTTCATTTTGGGGAAAAGATGTTTGTTTTGGCCCGAATTCCCGATTTTAAAGGCGCCGGAGCCACCTGAAGATGTCCAATTTCCATGGAATAAAACACTGTATGTCGATCACAAGAATAGCTCCCGCTCCCGCCAACAAGTTTGGCTAGTGGCGGTCTCTGTAGCAAACTGGACCTGCCCATTTCCAATAGGGGGGTTGAGCGTGAGAGGAATTCACGCAACGAAAGGTAAACTCCCACATCATGTCATTTTTCTTCTCGGTTCTCCCCTATCGAAAATGGGATGAGACTTGTTTCCACGGCAACAGACTGGCATGGACTCCTTGGTGAGAATTATTCTTGTGGTCGACAGACAGTAAAACGCACTGCCGAAACATTTTCCTTTTCAAACAAAATTTTCACTTTGAAAAGAAAGAAAAACTGCCATATTCTAAGTGCCATCCCAGCACATATGGATGGTTCTTTTCCCCCCATGATGGCCATATGCTGTACTTCATGCGGTACGCACAGTACAGTTCTGTATCCGTGTTGTTGCAGGCGAGGAGGATCTCTACTGCTGCCGCGGGTACTGCATGGACCTTCTGAACAAGCTGTCTGCGGAACTCAACTTCACCTACAGTCTGTACCAGGTGGAAGACGGACAGTACGGGAGCTTCGACTACGTGAGTACATCGATTACCAGCGCGAATTCTGTAATCGGTTACGACTGTTCGAATTTGTCTCTGCTGTTTCAATCCTATAAGGCAGAACACCCTTAACATGCAGCTATTTTCACATCTATAGAGAAGAACAGCTTTCTAGAGTGCCCAAAGCCGGAAAAGTATACCCGTTGCCATCTCCCGGGTTAACTACCAGCAGCACGTGCGCCACTGCACAGTCGGCTGTGCGAAAAAAAAAGGACTTCGGCTCTGCAGCCCGCGAAGGGTGAATCGATCGACTGCCATTGCTGCTGGTAGTTAACTCGAGAGATAGCAACGGGTATATTTTTTCGGCTTTGACACCCTTTAACTCTATTTTTGCGACTAGTAGTCGAAAGCGACGGTTTCACGGCGCTACCAACTCACGTTAAAGGGTTAACGCAAACCTACGCGAGGGGTAACTGTCTGCGCGTATTAACGTGTATATTCACGTTACATCTGGGAAAAAAACAGTTCAAAATTCCACACCTTTTAATCGACATTCGCAGGGTAGGCCAGAACCCTGAACCTTCACACTTCTGCCGTTAGCAATGTTCAGTGTCTTATCCACTCAGCCATGGTAGGGCCTACAGAAATAAATATATGCGAATAGTCAATATTCGAAATTTTTACTATTCGAATACTGTTACGAAATCTTGTAGTGGGTGTAAAATAATCCAACAAGCCCGAAAAACGAATATGGCACTTTATTCTACTAATCGGAGCACTAATACCTACTTAAGATACAAAATTGAGTAACGCGGGCGAAGGCAAATCATTAACTAACACAGCAATAATTGTAGGCCAAACTCAAAGCATCGCTTCGCAGAGACTCACAAGGGGACTTCTTTATTTATAGCTTTCCAAGCGGAAGTGATGTCACGTAGGATATGACATCATTTTTCTAGGCTTTTCGAGTAACTTTTCTCTCCCACTTGAGATACAGCCATAATTCCACCCGTTTCGAGAACTTTCTTTTTATCGCCAAATTCGTCGCCAAGTCACAAAAAGGGTCGCCAAGGTCAAGGGGTTACATACTCATTTCACTTGCAACGTTGCCTGAACAAAACGCATTTTCCCGCTTTACAGATTAGCGCGGGCAAAAGAACATTACAATTTTGTAACAATACTATTCGCGGTTACTATCCAGATACCATTGGAGATTTCTGTTCGATGGCTATTCGAAATTTCTGTTCAATTACTATTCGCGATTTCGAAAGCCAGTTGCTGTTCAACAAGTGCCGCTTCAATTGATCAATGCTCTTTGATTGGAAAATAGGATTTTCAATATTCGAATGAGTGGCGTATTTTTTAGGGGGTGGGGGTCCGACGCGCCTGGTCCCCCTCCGAAAATGTAAAGCAATTATTAGAAAACAGCTTTTTGAAAACATTTATACTAACTGAAGCAAGCTCATTTATATAGGGGGCCGAGGGGGACCGGTGCCCCTCCGAAAATGTTAAGCAAGTATTAAAAAACCGTTATTGTAAATTATAAAACATTTATATTAACTCTAATAACAATAATGTTTAAAATACTAAAATTCCCCCCCCTAAATGGAAACCTATAGACGCTACTAGTTCGAATAGACGTATATATAACTAACCCCATGTGCCTAAGAAATTGTATATAAATACATGTGTGCTTTGACAACCAGCGTTCTAATTTCGAACGAAAATTCCATTGGATATCAGACATACGACATCGAAAACAGTCCATGGAATTAACGAAGAGAACAGTCGTAATCTATCTTTTTTCCCTTCAGGTGAACGGGTCCGAGAAGAAGATGTGGACCGGCCTTGTGGGAGAACTGGTGTACGAGAGGGCAGACATGGTGGTCGCGCCCCTCACCATCAACCCCGAGAGGTCGCAAGCGATCGAGTTCTCCAAACCCTTCAAGTACCAAGGGATCACCATACTCGAGAAGAAGGTACGGCCCGAATACAGTCCAGTCCCGGTGCACTGGTACAGACTCAAACCTTGTTATTTCAGTATTGTATGTCGACCACAAGAATAGCTCTCGCCAAGGAGTCTACGCCAGTCTGTTGCCGTGGAAACTCGTCTCACCTCATTTTCGACAGGGCAGAACCGAGAAGAAAAATAACGTGAGGTAACCTTTCGTTCCGCGAAAAGCTCTCACGCTCGGCCCCTCGTTAGAAATGGGCAGGTCCAGTTGCCACAGCGACCGCCACTAACCAGACCTGTTGGCGAGAGCTACTCTTGTGATCGACAGACAGTACTTAGCTGGATTAGACGTCACCTAGCATATGACATCATGTTTTCAATACGCCTTTTCACATAGTGTGTCGCTATTTTTTCGCTTTCAGACGTTACTTGTAAGAGTGCAATATTACAAATTCAATCCCATTTCTTTGTCAACTTTATGTACTAAAAGTACTTCATTTTTGCTCAGCACGACTTTCAGCCTTTTTCCTTGCAAATATCGTTGGACTTATCAACATATTTTAGTTACTAGCTGAAGTACCCGTCCTTGACGGGTTAGTGAATGCAAATTTCCAAAAAGCAAGAACTTTCATCAGCATTGTAGGAGTACACAGAATGGATGGAGTATGTTGCCAAAGTAAAGAAAGCGAAGTTATCATTTTTATGTATTGTTAAAATATTACAGGTTAAGAGAGTCACTCAGTAATATCATTTCATTCGCTTTAGTGGGATGCGCGAACGAATATTTACGAATATAGAAATAATTTTCGCAAAATCTCAAAATCTAATCAACATCTTTGAAAAATTGGAAGCCTAGAATTTAAGTTGAGTGACAACCTATCCTGTCATCCAATTTCGTTTCATTCCCTGCAGTCTTTATTTCTTGATGCTGGAACAAAATTTCAGCATTTTAAAACGATTTTCGCGAAATCTCCAAATGTAATCAAAATATTTTAAAAATTCAACGCCTATAAATTAAGATTAGAAACTACCTATCCTATCACTCAATTTCGTATCATTCGTATGAGTTGTTATTACGTGATGTTTGAAGAAATATAAACGTATTTTGAGAGAATTTTCACAAAATCTCAAAATCTAATGAAAATGTTTAAAAAATTGGATACCTATAGTTTATGTTGAGCAACCCTCTATCCTGTGACCCAATTTCATATCATTAGCTTTAGTCGTTATTACGTCATGCGGGAACAAAGATTCACCCAGTTTTAAACGATTTTCGCAAAATCTCGAAATCGGATCGATTTTTTAAAATTAGATGCTCATAGTTTAAGGTGAGTGACCACCTATCCTTTCACCCAATATCATTTTTTCACCTTTGCAGTTATTACGTGATGTGCGAACACAAATTTACGCAGTTTGAAACGATTTTCGCAAAATCTGAAAATCTAATGAAAATTTTTAAAAATTCGAAGCCTATGTTTTAAGTTGAGTGGCCACCTATCATGACACCCAATTTCATATCACTCGCTTCAGTCGTTTTTACGTGATGCTCGAACACAAATTTACGCAGTTTGAAAGGATTTTCGCAAAATCTCAAAATCTAATCAAGATTTTTTTTAAATTCGACGCCTATGTTTTAAGTTGAAAGACCACCTATCATGTCACTCAATTTCATATCATTCGCTTCAGTCGTTTTTACGTGATGCTCGAACACAAATTTATGCAGTTTGACAGGATTTTCGCAAAATCTCAAAATCCAATTAAGATTTTTTAAAAATTGGACGTCTGTGTTTTAAGTTGAGTGACCACCTATCATGACACCCAATTCCGTATCATTCGCTTCAGTCGTTTTTACGTGATGCTCGAACACAAATTTACGCAGTTTGAAACGATTTTCGCAAAATCTCAAAATCCAATCAAGATTTTTTTTTAATTCGAAGCCTATGTTTTAAGTTGAGTGACCACCTATCATGACACCCCATTTCGTATCATTCGCTTCAGTCGTTTTTACGTGATGCTCGAACACAAATTTACGCAGTTTGAAACGATTTTCGCAAAATCTCAAAATCCAATCAAGATTTTTTTTAAATTCGACGCCTATGTTTTAAGTTGAGTGACCACCTATCATGACACCCCATTTCGTATCATTCGCTTCAGTCGTTTTTACGTGATGCTCGAACACAAATTTTCGCAGTTTGAAACGATTTTCGCAAAATCTCAAAATCCAATCAAGATTTTTTTTTAATTCGACGCCTATGTTTTAAGTTGAGTGACCACCTATCATGACACCCCATTTCATATCATTCGCTTCAGCCGTTTTTACGTGATGCTTTAACAGAAAAAGCGTCACGGACAGAATGACAGACAGACAAACTTATTTTTGAGGGTCGCATCGGATTCCCGGGTGCTTGAAATGGATAGAAATCGCAAAATTTTTGAATTCCAAGAAATGTACAGACAAAAGTCTAATTTTATTTATATAGATTCATCCAGGACTTCTTCGTTTCGACCGATGGCCGATTAGGTATAGCACAGATTGCACAGTTCAATTACAAGTATAACGTATCATCTTTACTTATCATTTCCTTAATGTGCCATCTTTTTTTATTCATTTAAATACTTATTTATGTAAATTACAACGAAAGTTAATTATAAAGACACACTTATATTATATCAGGTGATTCGAAATAGATAAGGCGATTATTTTTAAAACTGCAAGGGATCGAAACATACTTTCAATTAGAAAAGTTCATCCAATGAAGAGTAGATTTCAGATAGGGCAATTCTTTTACTGGGGATTGTATACATATTAAAATACGAAATTTAATTTTTATACGGTCCCTCCTTTCCTATCCTTTATATTTAGAAGTATGTTGCGCTTTGCCTAAGAAAATGAATAAAACAAATCCCGTGTCTCCGAGTGAAATAGTTAGCTAGAAAATTGATGTTAAAATGGATGACTTACGCCACTTTACCTACTGTGTTGGCCTCGGTTTTCAGGCGAAAAAATCTTTACTTTAGGGGACCCATTATGAGTTGATAAAAGATAAATAAAGATCCCATGTTTGGGAAAAGTGATTAAACGCGTTCAAATGTATGAAATGAACAGGTACAGTTTTAATTAAAATGATCGGTTATTGCTTTATAAAATGAGCGATCCTTGAGTCTTTTAGGGGGGGGGTCCATCCACTCATTACGTCACGTTTCTAGAGAAGGAATGACAAAATAAGGGTGTAAGTTACAATGGTGTGGCAACTTTCATTTGAAACTGCCAAACATGCGTTATAGGAAAATTTTAGCTCAATTAGGATTGGAGGAGTCCATTGCGTCTATCGAGTGACTATTAACCCTTTGAGGCGCAACCCTAGATCTGTGGCACGCGATGAACGTTTCGATGGTCCGCCATCTTGCTGGTAGTTAAGTCGAGCGATGGCAACGGCTGCCCTTTTTTCAGCATTGGGCAATCGATCCAGCTGTTCTCGCGTTCTTCCGTTTTTCGGCAGATGTCAGTGGTGTTAAAAATAATCGTGACAGTTTTTTTTACGGGAAAGGACGTAATAAAAAGTAAAGGATTCTCGTGGAGCTATGTCACCCGCAACTATTTTTATAGAAATCCAATCTATTCTTCGTGACCTTCAACAGTCAAAACGTCAACAGTTTGGTGGTCTCAGAGCGAAACCACTGCGCGTTAAAGGGTTAACATAAATTAATGTCAGTTGAAAAGTAATGACATCTGTCTCACTTTGGAGACACCCCCTTCCTCCAGCCACATTCTCCTCAATATAAAGGGTAGGAAAGGAGGGACCGTATAAAAAATTAAATTTCGCATTTTAATAGGTATACAACCCCCAGTCAAAAAAATGCCCTATCTGAAAGCTATTCTTAATTGGAAGTATGTTTCGATCAATTACGGCTTAACATCTATTTTGAATCACCCGGCGGTATAAACATCGGTAATTTCGTTTTGCATTGATTATAAACTCCGCTAAAGAAGACACTCTATTTAGTTAAGTCTTTTTGAAGTGGCCCCCGAGACTCATGTACTAACGAGGTTTGACTGTACTTACTTGTGGGTTATATAGCTTATGGTGGTTATCGAGCTTGCTTGGCGACATTAGGATTACGTAACAAACATACAAACTTTCGCATTTATAACTTTAGTAGGATTGTGATGCAAATAAATGATTCTGAAAAAAAAAAAAAAAAACATTCTAAATATTAATGTCTCTAGAGGGCTGCCAACATTTTTTGGTAAATTTCCCCACCACCCTACTAGCAATATATCTCGGTTATTTGGTGATATTAGGATTACATAACAAAAACATACAAACGTTCGCATTTATAATTTTGGTAGGACTGTGATGCAAATATAAATTTTTATTTAAATCTAAATATTAATGTCTCCATAGGACTGCCAACGTTCTTCGCTAGATTTCCTCACCACCCTTGTGATGGAGATCACATATCTAATTTTAATAATCATTTAATTTGGCTTTCTTTAATGTAATCTATCCAAAATCATGTATTCCAAATCATTTTTGTTCTCATTTTTCGGTCACTTCGGCTTTTAAATCTGTATATTCGCTTTTCCCCGTATGCATTATTCTTAATTGTTTATTTCTCTACATCAGACTTGGTGGCGTCCCCTCTTGGCATCCTGCTGGCGTAAGTTATTTTCTGCTGCCCTGCCTCATCTTTAAAATGATTGGCTCGCGATTCCGTCATTTTAATTTTATTGGATTCAGTTTTAGGGTTGTTCTGGAATCGGCGTCATGGATCTCAGCCAAGTGTTTGTTCTCGCCAATGTGTCGTTCTCTGCTGGCGTCATTTTAATTCATTCCATCTTAATTTCACGGTCCTTATAGGACGTATTTTTATATCGCTGGGCCACCACCACCCCACCCGTTGTAATAATGTTTCAATAGAAAATTCACTCAAAATACTGGTGTTAAACGATAAAGTAATTAAAAAACTTTGTAAAAAACACACATAAGAAGTAATAGGTAAGAGGATACGCACGTTTCGTTCAAAAATTGTTTTGAACTTCATCAGTCCAAGCCCTTCGTCGTAAAGAACACAGGGAACTGAAAAGAGATAAACAAGCAAGATGTTGCCACAAGGGGCAAAGAAAAGTCGAACAAAACCACGGAGTGGGGAGGAAAAAAATGAAAATATGGGATAAAAAGGAAAGGAAAGAAGCACAAAAAATACAGAAATAAAAAGAAATAAATAAAATAAAAATAATAAAGGAAACACACGAGCACAAAACGCACACACAAGAAAGAGAAAACAGAACAAAAAAAAAAAAAAAAAAGAAATAGAAAACTTATTATAATTATTATTTTTTTTATATAAATTAAAAACCACAAACAGGACAGCACAATAAATATATATATAATTTTTTTTTAAATAAAAACGTAAAAGAAAGACAGTAACACACGTACATACACACTAAAGAAAAAGAAAAAAAAGGGGGGGGGGGAGTAGACGAAGAAAGTGAAAAGAACCTTACAACAGCAACTTCCAAGCAGAATGAACGAAAGGAACGGAAGAACCATCGTTCACAAGACGATCTAAGTGCTGGGTAATGGAAAAACCTTCCAAAAAATCCAGATGGGACAAAGACTGAGGAGTGCACAAAATCTTAGCCTTAGAAAACTGAAAACGATGATTGGAATTCCAACAATGTGAGGCAATAGAAGATTTGGAAACCTGTGTTCTTTATGACTAAGGGCTTGGACTGATGAAGTTCAAAACAATTTTTGAACGAAACGTGCGTATCCTCTTACCTATTACTTCTTATGTGTGTTTTTTACAAAGTTTTTTAATTACTTTAATGTTTTAATAGTTTCTTTTAAATAAAATAGTTTTTAAGTATTTATTGTCTTTTTCTTCACTGCAACTAAGTGCATCGAACCTGGATTTCTAAACTCAATAACCCAATAATTTAAAATATCTTAAGCAATTAACTTCGTTACAACCCTATTAGCAATATATCTCGGTTGCTTGGCGACTGAATTCCGGTGGCCGCTCTCTAACCCACAATTTATCATTTATACTTAGGGGAGGGGAAGGATACCCAGACTTTACAAATCGAGCGTCTTCCTCAACCTCTCTTGTTCTTTTACAGCACCCCAAGAGTTCGACGCTGGCGTCTTTCCTCCAACCCTTCCAAAAGACGCTCTGGATCCTCGTCATGGTGTCCGTCCACGTGGTGGCGCTGGCCCTCTACCTTCTTGACCGTTTCAGCCCCTTCGGCCGCTACAGGCTCCCCACGGGAGACGCAACGGAGGAGGACGCCCTAAACCTTTCCAGCGCCATCTGGTTTGCGTGGGGGGTACTGCTCAACAGTGGCATCGGAGAAGGTACGAGGCTGGATGTTCCTGTGCTCGCTGTTTTACAGTCTTCTCGAACAGAACTTCTTCATACATGAAACCTTGAAATTTGGTAAAAATGAGCCCTTAATAAAATGGCGTAAATCAAAAACTCGGAAATAGGATGCAGCACATTTTATAGTGCAACTGAAATGCCTTTGAAGTGGCGCCATCTACAGGACAAGACACTCACAGAAAGATGCCAAATGTAAAACAAAATGTAATAGACAGGGCCTGGTTATGACCAACAGGGGCCCCGGGCATTGTTGAAATTTGGGGGGGATCTATAATTTTCGTCTTATTTTTCATAAAATTTTGATATAAAAAAGAATATTTCCGAACAACATTTTAAAGTGGGGGACCCTTTCGAACCGGAGCCCTGGGCAGAGTCCCGATTTGCCCATGCGATAATAAGGCTCTCGTAATAGACGCTATTTTCGAGTTTTTAAACCTATGCCCTTTTACTGTGACCATTTGCACTGAATTTCAAGGTTTTATTAGACCAAGTACGTTGCCAGTGGGCTGTTGTTCTAGTCGAGAGCGACACGTGACGCATTTTGACGTTGTAAGAAAGTTGTCATTATAAAAGAGGTTATTATAATTGAGTATATAGTTATTTTAGCCCCCGTAAACCAAAATCCTTTACACGCCATTGCTGTGACGGTTATGTATAGTCAGAGCACCGTCGATATATTTGTCCCTCGTAACGTCACAATGCAACACCTATAGGAAAAAAATTAATATTGGTGCTGCCATCTATCGGACATGTTCGCTTCCGATAACTTTTTTTTATGTATTCGTTTACACATCGTATTCGTCAAATATTGATTTTTTATTATAAGAAATGCTAATATTAGAATAATTTTGTGAAACTGCAGATTTAAGCTACAAATAGCCAATTTTTTTTTCCTTTCTTTTTACAGATTTATAATTTCTTGGTTAATTTTGAACAAAATGTATCTTTTAAATATAACTGCAAATCCAGATACCACAGATTTTTAGAATTCTGAAATTAACTATTGATGTTCTTGTCAAATTATAATTACTGCAGTGGAATTAATTTTGTCTCCAGACATGTGTTACTTGTTTGTTTGTTTGTTCTTTCCCCCCACAGGTACCCCCCGCAGCTTCAGTGCCCGAGTACTGGGCATGGTGTGGGCCGGTTTCGCCATGATCGTGGTCGCATCCTACACCGCCAACTTGGCGGCTTTTCTCGTCTTGGACAGGCCAGAGACATCACTCACGGGTATCAACGACGCCAGGGTATGAGACGCATTCATTCACATTGCACAATTTTAAATCGCCAAGCTCTGTTGTGAGGCGATTTTCGACACATCTGAGCATGCGCGAACAATCCCAGACAGCACAGCAAATTTACATCAAACTTGCAGGAAGCTTGATTTCTCAAGTCAACAAACTTGAATTAAGCTCGAAAATTTCAAGCGTGTAAGCTTAATGCAAGCTTGAATCAAACTTAAAAAATTTTCCTAAATACACGGGGCGCCGGTCGGCGAACTCTCCCCATATACATTTTATTTTTCCACGCATTTCCCCCCTCTATGCTGAAACCTCAAGTTATTTTAATCTGTTTCCTTCTAGCGTCCCAGGCTGGGATCGATCTCGGGACCTAAGGTGTGGGAAGCCAGCGGTCTAACCACCATGTCAATCTGACTCGCGGTGGCATGACTGAAGTTTGAAGTGACTGTTATGGTTGTCACGCCGTTTTTTTGGCGAGATTGATTCGTATTGGCCGATGCCGATCTGCTTCTTTTATTTTTCCATGGGAATCTTCTTCTCTGAAGAATCTGGGAAATTTCTTCAAAATTAAAATAAATGTTATGCGTGATTTATAGACACTACTAATAGGGTAATAAGCATAATATAAACTTAAAAGCAACACACGTTTTAAAACTTTCAATATCGCAACACTCATGTCGGACAATATTGGCCAAAATCGAGACAAACGACTGATTTTGAAATCCGTTTTGTAGTCTATTTGTATTTCATATTGAAGAATTTCAATATTTGGAAATATAGAATCTTTTTTGTTTTAATTCTGGGGTCAAGTACATTGATGACTGATGATAAATTATTTGTTATGTGGATGTGGCTTTCCAAATCGAGCAGTCATCCATCCAGTTGTATTCAAGCTTGCCAGTTCCAATGACTTAAATTCGGCGGGAAAATATTGGCTGACTCAATTTTTTGTAATCTCCAAGCTTGCTGCAAGCTTAAAATGGATTGAACTGTCAAGCTTGTATTAATACGTCCAATTCAAAGAAATGTCAAGCTTGATTTAAGCTTATGTGCTGTCTGGGATATACCCCCGATCCATGATTGTGCGCACGGCGACCATTTGTAAATTACGGTGGTTCTTTTTTACCCCTTTTAGAACAACCTATCGTTTAAAAGAGCGTTTGAAACTAAAATTTTCACTAATTTGAACCTTTTCGGGACTTTTTTACTCTAACTATAAAATAGCATATCCATTTTTGTAGGCCTCTCAGGGGCCTCCTTGGGGCAGGGGCCCTCCGCAGTCACCGACCATCCGACCTGGAGAGCCCGGGAGCCGACGGAAGGTGTCTGGTTCGAACCCAGGTCACGTCCGCCGACCGAGCCGTTCGAAGATTTTTACGGTTTTCTCCGAAACATAGCGTAAATACTGGTTAGAAGACCTTAGAAAGACCCCCCCACGGAGGGCATCCCCCCTCTGTCTAGATACCTAAAATACATAATCGGTCGTAATCTTACAAACAAATCCCAAAGAAGTAATTCATGGAACAAGAAAAACACGAATCACTCATGGATTAGGATGCACATTCCAAACAGTATTTATAGTGGTGGAGTGTAATTATAATCAGGCCATCGAACCGGAACGGAACCGAAAACCAAAAACCGGGGAAAACCGTTATTTTGGTCGGAACGAAAACTGAAACTGGGCCCCCTCCCAAAAAAAATCGGTTTATTTCGGTTCGATATATCTTCAGTCATTTTGTTACTCTAACCAACTTATAGATAATTTCTAATTTAACGTCGATAAAATCTTCTAAATTTTTATAGAATTACATTTTTTACTTTATGATAGAATTATATTTTTAGTACAAATAAGAATATACGTAAAATAAAATGATTCATTCGGAACTGAACCGAAAACCGTTATTTTTGGTGGAACGAAAACCGTAACTGAACCGATCTATTTATTTTTAGTTGAACTGGAACGAAAACTGAATCGAAAAAAAATTACGTTTGGAAGCCCTGGTTATAACCAGCGACCGATTAATGTAATTTTGAGGGTGGGGGTGGATAATTGGAAGATTCACACATACAACCATTTTATGGAAGTAAAATAGGATCTTTCACGTTAATTTATTTTTCCTCGGGGGAAGGGCTGTGGCGGCCCGTGGTCAAAACTGTTAGTGCAGCCGGAAGCATAGGAGCCTCCCCCCCCCCCTCCTCCGGACAGGAATGGAAAATCTTTGTGAATGGAAAATCTCGTTATTGAATTCGAAAGCTGGCGGATTAAGGCCCTCACCGAGGAAAAAAAAAGAAATTACATAAAAAATGTAAGAGATCCTATTTTACTTTTCCATAAAATGGACATACATTTCAACCAGCCCCTCTTATCCTCAAAATTGCATTCATCCGTGTCTGATTCGAAGTTTCCTTAGAATTTTCTTTTGCAACGATAACTTGAGAAGAAAACGTACTTATTTTTTATAAGTCAATTCTTTTAAACTTGCGAATCGGTCAGTGATGCCCTCATAAAAAGGCGTTGTTTTAATTTAGATATCCATCCTTTTAAAAGCTCTTTAAAATTTCCTATGTTTAAAGAATTTTTACGCTCGCCCTGTCCTCTCAATGCCAGTTCTTGCTTACTTAAAAACAATACTGCTTGGATGGGTCATTGTCCATTCATAAGCGTCTATTCAGGCTTACCTTCTTGATCAATTCAGCAATATAAAGTCGAGAGTTTGCCGAACAAATGTTCTCCTTACTCCCTCACTTCTCGAGCCAATCAGTGAGTCGAATTCACAAGTGCTGCCCACCTTTCAAAATCTTGAATGAGCTGAGTCTTAGCTGCGTACCCCCATTATAGCCTATGCCGGAGGAAATGCTTGAGTAACCGTTGGCATGGCAACGGTGCTGCCCATTTTCTTATCAGCGCTCTGGGCTGAACCCAAGATTTTCCCAATTGAATTGCGGGAAGATTAAAGTGCTTTTTTTCTGAAGGAGCGATCTGGCCACAATACGGTTTTTTTTGTTTGGTTTTTTTTGGAGATTTTTTTAATTTACCATAGGAATTCCATAATTCTAATCTCAATTTAGGAAAATGAGTAGAATAAATTATTTTAAAGTATGTGCTGATGTTTTCAAGTGCAGCCCGGCTGTACTTGCTGTATCCCACGAGCCGTCACTGGGGAAGGGGGGAGCGATCACCCCCTCCGCCACACCCCTTTAACCCGTCCTCGGTTATAATGTACTAGGCGAAGATTGTTAAACAGTACTAGGCGATTTTAATATAGATTTCGATTCCAGATTAGTGTTGATTGGAACAAGGAAGAAAAATACGGCACGCTCATGAACAAGGAAACACTTTCCAGCTCAATGCCAAAAAAAATAGGGTCGGAGCATGGATTATCATACTCTCTGAATATTGAGCTTCTGAAATGAAATACGTAAATGTATAAGACTATTTTTTTGTCCCCCAGCTTCGGAATCCAATGGACAACTTCAAGTACGCCACCGTCAAGGGAAGTTCGGTGGACATGTATTTCCGCCGCCAGGTGGAGCTCTCCAACATGTACCGGACCATGGAGGGTAAAAACTACGACAGCGTCGACGAGGCCATAGCGGCCGTCAAATCAGAGTGAGTACCTCTACTTCAGACTTCTTAACTTAGAACATTTTTTTAAATTCGGGTTTCATCACCGTTGTATTATTAATAACACAGGTAGCAAAATAACCGCAGGCTCATTGAAACACACGCTTCAGCTAAACTGGTTATTCAAAAAATCTGATGTGTCCAACACATGACTTCCTTGCACGTATATTAGATCAAAAATATTTTCGACGCACTTCCTCTAAATTTATTTGTTTGAAAGAGATAAAATATCAATAATAGTAAGGTTTAGCGATTTGCAGCCAAATATTTCGATATCGCCAAGCTGAGTTCAATTTGAAAGATTTCCTTCTGACACTTTATTTGGCGATATTTCACCAAAAGCCGACAAACTTGAGATAGTCAGCGAGATTTTGGGGATAGCCAAAGTGTCTGTTAGTCATTGACCACAGACTTTCAATGAATTGAATGCATCCATACACCTCAGTGTATTCAAAGTCATTTGGCTCACCCTGTAAATAAATTCTCAGTCGATTGCTGTCAAAAAAGATATTGAAAACAGTTAGATATTACAATAGTTCTAAATACAAAAGTTAAAAAATCTACGGGTTAGTTTTAGAGTTATACAAAATACGAAATAACTTTTGGCGCCAAATTGGGCGATATTTCGGCGAAACTCGTCAATGTCGACGACATTTGGCGAGATTTTAAGCATGAACCAAACAATGACAGATTATCGCCAAATTTGGCGATATTTCGCCAAAACTCGCCAAGAACGATGACAAATGGCGATACTTTGGGCATGGACCAAATGATTGACTATCGCCAAATTTGGCGATATTTCGCCAAAACTCGCCAAGGTCGAGGACAGACGGCGAGTTTTTGGGCATGTACCAAACAATGACTGTCTACAGTTGTATTATATTGAAGATGTCCATAGACATTAAAGTACTAAAATTCTTTTCGGTGGTCCTGTAAATAAACTCTCCAGTAGATTGGAACCAAAAATCGAGATACACAACTAGATGTTACAACATTCTTATATATGAAATTTCATAATAGTTTTTGAGATTTGAGAGTTAAATATGCACACACGTACACCAAAAGTCGCCAAGCTTGGCGACTTTTGGCATAGTTCTTGAGGGAGGCACGTGACCGTGGTCGGACCATTACCTAACTTATGTGGTAGGACGGTATTGTGCTTGAAATGGATGAATGCCCCTAAAATTGCCATTGACCGTAATGTATTGGAAATCTTTTGAGTGTTCCTGTAGCAGAACTACAAATGATAAAGACACTTTTTTTAATGGAGAAATTCATTTTCTAACTCTTTACAGCATACATCACTTCTGAGTTGTTTGAAATAGCCCAATACCTCTAAAAAACGCTTTGATGAATTTCGGCCCATAGAGCGTAATGTATTTCGAATCTTTTGGGCGGTTCTGTAGATAAACTATCCAGTCGAATGGAATCGAAAGGGGAGGTGCACAACTAGATGTTACAGCAATCCTAAATATAAAGTTTCAACATTCTACGCCTAATAGTTTTTGAGATATGCGAGTTTAATGAGTTTCGGCCCATTGAGCGTAATGTATTTCGAATGTTTTGGGCAGTCCTGTAGATAAACTATCCATTCGATTGCCACCAAAAGGCGAGGTGCACAACTAGATCATAGAACAATCCTAAATATCAAATCTCAACATTCTACGACCCATAGTTTTTGAGATATGCGAGTTACATACATACGTACGTACGTACGTACAGACGGCATGGAAAAACTGGCCACAGCAGACTCGCCGCTGGTCAAAATGAGTTGCAGACGCGTTAATAGGATCGTGCATGCTAGCCTACGATAGGATGCATCGAAAAAAAATTTAAAATTAAATTTAGAGGTAGTCAAAATCGGTTTTTTTGTCGAAATTTGGCCCCCAAAATTTTTCGGGATCACACTACTTCCTTATACTACGTACAAGGAAGTAAAAACAAACATATTAGATATCGCTGTCTGGTGGTGGCTTCGAGATAAACGCGTATTAACCCCTTGCACACCAGAACAATCTATTTTAACGGTGTTGTTCGAAAAAATCACGTGATTTTGGTACATAAGTACAAATAAACTCATGATACCAGGCACTTCCAAATTTTGAAACTGTCTCTTAACAAGCTGTACTACCTACTGAAATAAACGATAAACCAGTATCCGTTTCAAAAATTTTAGAAAAAAATCTTAGAAATCGGACATTTTCGCAAAGCATGTCACTGTTCGAAACATCTTGCAGCTCAGATCCCTGTTTAAGAATTTTTTCTGAAATTGTCACAAACGTCACAGCTTTTTCGCTTATGGCAGTGTGTCAAGCAGCTTAGGAAGAACCCTCTGGAATTTTTTGAAGACCATGGTGATATTAGTTTATTTCAATGTGTGTACCAAGACTCAAAACAAAGTTTTTTTTCTTCGACATACAACCCTTACCGACCCTAAAAGGATCGTAATACCAGACTATTAAGTTCTGTTCAATTTAATAACTACTAACGCCATCTAGCGAGTGAAAATGAAGGCTAAAAATGTTGAGATGTGAAAAAAAAAATCACGGCTCGGAGTACAGGATTAGAATTATACACTGTGTTTAAAAATACCAGAAAGAAAAAAGTTAAGTATGCAATAATACCACGGGCGTACCACGCCTGGTGCGCAAGCAAGGCCGTAGCCAGAAAAAAATTTCGGAGAGGGATATGTAACACTAAAATTGAAGTTCGGATGGTACAGGTAGTGCTAAAGTTCTTTCTACTTTAATCGCTCTTCAGAATCAACGCAAATAAAAAACTGCTAAAGCATTGACAAAAATTTCGGGAGGAGATCAAACCCCCATGACCCCCCCCTCCCTCTCCTAGGCTACGGCCTTGTGCGTAAGGAGTCAAGTTAACAGTTGCATAATGTGGAGTGACCACAAAAATCTTATGTTAATCGAGCAGAATCCCCTGGCGAAAACAGGGGAAGACGAACAAAGCGGCCGTCAACTAAAACGAACAATTTTCATTTGTTTTGAAATGATTTTTTCCTTTTAATAAAAGTAAAAATCTGGAGTGACTCCACAGGACTTTCCGAACACTTACGATTAAGATCATGACCAAGCATTTAAATAAATTTTAATCGATGAATCATTCAAACATATATACCAAACTGAAACTCAATCGAATGCACCGTTTAAACGCTTGCTCACTTTCAAGAATTTCTCCCCGTATGCCATTATGCCATAATATAAAAGAAATTTTTGTCGTAGCCCTGTAGAAAAACTATAAGTCTTATACACCAAAATCAATACCAGTCTTAAGATGGTGATTTATAACATATATACCTAATTTCAACTCAATCGAAGGTACCGTTTAAACGCTAGCGCACTTTCAAGAATTTCCCCCCCATAGGCCAGAATGTAAAAGAAATCTTTGTCGTATCCCTGTAGGAAAACTATAAGTCCTATACACACCAAAATCAATACCTGTCTTAGGATGGTGGTTTATAACATATATACTCAATTTGAGCTCAATCGAATGTATCGTTTAAACGCTAGCGCACTTTCAAGAATTCCCCCCGATAGGCCATAATCTATAAGAAATCTTTGTCGTAGCCCTGTAGAAAAACTGTAAGTCCTATACACATCCAAATTAATATCGGTCTTAAGATAGCGGTTTATAACATATATACCCAATTTGAGCTCCATCGAATATACCGTTTAAACGCTAGCGCACTTTCAAGAAATCCCCCCCATAGGCCATCCTGTAAAAGAAATCTGGGTCGTAGCCCTGTAGAAAAACTATAAGTCCTATGCACACCCAAATCAATACCAGTCTTGCGACGGTGGTTTATGACATAGATATCCAATTTGAGCTCCATCGAATGCTCCGTTCAGGAGCTATCGTGTTCACACACACACACACACACACACATCTCGTAAAAATAGCATAAATGGATTCAGAAGCCCTCAAAACGTGTCAAAACACCAAAATCTGGAAGTCGAATTTTTTCATGATGACAATACTTTCCTTACATGGTACATGTTCGGAAAGTAAAAATTAAATATAGAACACTATTTTGACCACTTTTAGCTTTCATTACAATTTTTTTTCACAATTTGTCCTTATTTTATTCTGTGGGAAAAAAAAATTGATTTTCAAAAGGTACTCGACTTGTCCTAGTGTGCCCCTTCTCGGGGCGCTGTGGGACAGGAATTGAGGTACACTGGGACAATGAGAAAGGAATATGAAAAATCAGCTATACTATGCAACATATTATTGTAGTTAAAATTTAGGTTAAGGCATTCAACACAGACTATATAAAAGCAGTTTTCAAATGGCAAGGCTTAAAAATAGTTATCAGAATGAAACACATTTTTAAGAGTTGCAAAATTCTTCTCTGAATAATGTTGGATGAATGAAAAAAAATAAAGTAACATCCAATTAAACTGTAAACGATAGCAAGATGTTTTCAAAATCTCATTTTATCACGGAATAAGATACGAAGTCTACTGGGATGGATCGTTGTGTCATTATTCTTTCTGAACCTGCACAAGCCATAGGTTTACACAGTGGGACACTGTCCCACTGCACTCCCAACAAGTTTTCTTAAATCCAAGCTCAAAATATAGGCGTAGAGTTATATGGGCCCGTGGGGCTCGAGCCCCCCCCAATAAATGGTGAATAGGGGCTGAGCCCACCCAATAATTTATCACTCAATACAGAAAACTAATTTATTCTAACATAAAAAAATCTGATGTGTCCAACACATGACTTCCTTGCACGTCCATTAGATCAAAAATATTTTCGACGCACTTCCTCTAAATTTATTTGTTTGAAAGAGATAAAATATCAATAATAGTAAGGTTTAGCAATTTCTAGCCAAATATTTCGATATCGCCAAGCTGAGTTCAATTTGAAAGATTTCCTTCTGACACTTTATTTGGCGATATTTCACCAAAAGCCGACAAACTTGAGATAGTCAGCGAGATTTTGGGGATAGCCAAAGTAGTCAGTGAGCACAGACCTTCAATGAATTCAATGCATCTATACACCTCAATGTATTCAAAGTCATTTGGCTCACCATGTAAATAAATTCTCAGTCGATTGCTGTCAAAAAAGATTTTGAAAATAGTTAGATATTACAATAGTTCTAAATACAAAGTTAAAAAAATCTACGGGTTAAAGTTTTAGAGTTATACAAAATAGGAAATAATTTTTGGCGCCAAATTTGGCGATATTTCGGCGAAACTCGTCAATGTCGACGACATTTGGCGAGATTTTAAGCATAAACCAAACAATGACAGATTAGCGCCAAATTTGGCGATATTTCGCCAAAACTCGCCAAGAACGATGACAAATGGCGATACTTTGGGCATGGACGAAATGACTGACTATCGCCAAATTTGGCGATATTTCGCCAAAACTCGTCAAGGTCGAGGACAGACGGCGAGATTTTGGGCATGTACCAAACAATGACTGTTTACAGTTGTGTTATAATGAAGATGTCCATAGACATTAAGGTACTGAAATTCTTTTCGGTGGTCCTGTAAATAAACTCTCCAGTAGATTGGTACCAAAAATCGAGATGCACAACTAGATGTTACAACATTCTTATATATGAAATTTCATAATAGTTTTTGAGATTTGAGAGTTAAATATGCACACATGTACACCAAAAGTCGCCAAGCTTGGCGACTTTTGGCATAGTTCTTGAGGGAGGCACGTGACCGTGGTCGGACCATTACCTAACTTATGTGGTAGGACGGTATTGTGCTTGAAATGGATGAATGCCCCTAAAATTGCTATTGACCGTAATGTATTGGAAATCTTTTTAGTGTTCCTGTAGCAGAACTATAAATGATAAAGACACTTTTTTTAATAGAGAAATTCATTTTCTAACTCTTTACAGCATATATCACTTCTGAGTCGTTTGAAATAGCCCAATACCTCTAAAAAACGCTTTGATGAATTTCGGCCCATAGAGCGTAATGTATTTCGAATGTTTTGGGCAGTCCTGTAGATAAACTATCCAGTCGAATGGAACCAAAAGGGGAGGTGCACAACTAGATGTTACAACTATCCAAAATATGAAGTTTCGACATTCTACGCCTAATAGCTTTTGAGTTAGGCGAGTTTAATGAATTTCGGCCCATAGAGCGTAATGTATTTCGAATCTTTTGGGCGGTCCTGTACATAAACTATCCATTCGATTGCCACCAAAAGGGGAGGTGCACAACTAGATCATAGAACAATCCTAAATATCAAATCTCAACATTCTACGACCCATAGTTTTTGAGATATGCGAGTTACATACATACGTACGTACGTACGTACGTACAGACGGCATGGAAAAACTGGCCACAGTAGACTCGCCACTGGTCAAAATGAGTTGCAGACGCGTTAATAGGATCGTGCATGCTAGCCTACGATGAGATGCATCGAAAAAATTTTTAAAATTCAATTTAGAGGTAGTCAAAATCGGTTTTTATGTCGAAATTTGGCCCCCAAAATTTTTCGGGATCACATTACTTCCTTATACTACGTACAAGGAAGTAAAAACGTATTCACACCATTTACAAATGTTTAAAAAAACCTTTCCTTGTACTTTTAAAAAAAATTTTCTTTTGATTTCAATCGTGATTTAGTATTCATTGTGATGCCCTGTAACGTAAAATGTTACTATAAGCTGCCCTCGCCAGGCTCTGGTTCATTAAAATCAGACTATGCAATGTAAAGTATGAAATGAAGAAAAGTTCAGATGGGTCTAAAATGCACCATCTCATCGAAAATGATTTTTTTTTCCTCCTTTGGATTTTTTATTTTGCTTCTATTTTTAACTTATAACAGGGTAGGAAGATATAACATGGATACTTACATTAGGTGTAGAATTCTATGGACCCATAGAGATCGAGCGCCTCCAATAATTGACATATAGAGTAAGTCATAGCTGCCAACTACTACGGAATATAACTAGCCACTTTTTGTAAACAATATATTTTTTAATTATTTTTTTCAAAATAGTAACCAGCTCGCGCGCGCAGCACAAAAATTTTGCTCTATTTTAAGCCGAAAATATAGAAATCATGTAGAAAAAGTGGTTCATTATATTCCGTAGTAGTTGGCAGCTATGAGTAAGTTATATCTAAGTGAATCAGTGGCATAGCTAGAAATTTTTCATGGGGGGGGGGGGGGTTACGACTTTTGCAACTCACATATATGTATACGGGTGTATGATACGGGAGTGAAGAATATACATTTTGTATGGCAAAAAATTCCTCATGGGGGGTGGTTATTAGAGATGAGTTCGGGCTCATTTTTTGAAGCCCGAGCCCGAAGACTTTTAATCCGAGCCCGCCCGAGCCCGAGCAATATTATTAAAGTTGGAGCCCGAGCCCGAAATGTCAGCTAAAGACAAATAAAATGAACTACTTCATTAATAGGATACAATAAATTTTGGAGCTTCACACACCTTCTAGTCCCCCGTGCCGCTATTTTTTGAAATAAGTACATCTATTTATCCCATAAATCACTTTTTAAAATTTGTTTCAAGGAGTATGTTCAACAAAGGAGAAATTTTTCACGAGCCCGAGCCCGCCCGAGCCCGAACGCAATCGTGAATTACAGAGCCCGAGCCCGAGTCTGGCCCGGGCTCGGGCTCGGGCTTTCGGGCTCGGGCTGAGCCCGTCTCATCTCTAGTGGTTATGACCCCCCCCCTACCCCCCCCCTTGGCTCTGCCACTGACGTGAATATATGTGGTTGTGGGGCCCGCCCCCCCCCCCAATAATTTTGAAAACTTTACGCTTATGGCTCAAAATTTGTGCAAAATTAATCAATAGAATAAAGGTCATTAGATGCATGCAATTAAGGAAGCTTAAACTTTAAATTAAAGCAAATATGTAGATTAGTGTCTGAAACGGATTATTGCGTTGGAAACTTGTTTGACTTTTCCAACGTAGTTAAAACAAAAATGGCTACAACTTCTCTACAAGATAAATTATGATAGTAACTCGTTTCCAGAGTGTTGCAGTAGTGGTTCACTCATTTATGGAATTTTTTTCTAATTTTTGAGCTTCTGAATCATAGAAAATTAACTATCGTCCCACTGTGCCCCCCTCTCCCCTATGAGAGTTATCAAAATCATGTCCCCTCCCCTCAAGCATAAACCATGCAGGAACATTTAGTATATCAAATAGGGTCCCACATTCCATTTCACCTATAAAAAACCAGGACAAGAGATTAGAGGGGTTGGGTGAGTTTTTTTGAAAAGCCCCGGAACCGATTGGCCATTCAAGATTCATTTCTGTTAACCCTTTGAGGCGCAACCCTTTCAAAATGCTAAAAAAAGGGCAGCCGTGGCCATCGCTCGACTGAACGACCCGCAAGAGGGCGGACGATCGAAACGTTCATCGCGTGCCCCACAAATCGAGAGACCCTTTTTTTGACGACAGCTGGCTGTGCCGCACAGCAATCAATCTATCCAGCTGTTCTCGCATTCTTCCATTTTTCAGCAGATGTCAGTGCTGTTAAAAATAATCGTGACCATTTTTTACGGGAAAGGACGTGCTAAAAAGTGAAGGATTCTCGTGGGGCTCTGTCACCCACAACAATTTTTATAGAAATCCAATCTATTCTTCGTGACTGGCAACCGTCCAAACGTCCGAGTTGGGTGTTCCCAGAGCGGGAACACTGCGCGTTAAAGGGTTAATGGCAGTGCACTAAGCTATGGGTAAAAAACTCTACAGTCTTCAGTACTAATAAAAGTAAAACCCAGCAATCCCATAGATAAAAAATGCAATATTTAATATTACAATTCTGCTAAGCGCAAGCGTCGTCACATCAATATAGAAGAGTTGCTAGATAGACAGCCAAACGCTGAAAAAGTGCAACCGTTGCCATCGCCCCGTTTAACTATCCAGAACACGGCGATCGATCGCATAGTCCATGTGTCGCCCTAGAGCTCAAAAGCCTGCCTGATGTAGGTAGTTAAATGGATCGGTGGCAACGGCTGCACTTTTTCAGCGTTGGGACACTTTGAATATAGATGCTTGTCTCTGTGATCGGCCTCACAGCAGGACTTTAGCTCTGGAGCGATACACGCGATGGGCGATTCGATCGACCGCCTCTTGCTGGTAGTTAACTCGAGAGGTGGCAACGGGTGTACTTTTTCAGCGTTGGGCACTCTATAAAGTTATTCTTCTATAAAGATGTGAAAACGCTTGCGTATTAAAGGGTGGTTCCGTATCAACCGCGGCAGTAACAGTTCCCATAAAACGAGAACGATACAACTAATGTAACGTTAAACAACGACACATCTGAGGACCTTACCACGCTAAAACAATTACAGTATCTCAATTTCACTTACAACAACAACAAAAAAATGTATGAGATATTTTCTTACCTCGAAAATATCGGATTTTCATATTTTCGAATGAAACAGCTTTTAGCAGACAAGTGTTGAACTTTTTGACAGCTGTCTCGCTAAGGTTTCCACAAGATCACGGATTTGGATAAAGGACGATCATCGACGTTTTCTAAATGAACTGAACGATATTTGTCTGTAAAATGGCGCTGTGAGTCGCAATTATTAAGTCTATGTTGCACGCATGCGCACATTAGTAGTAGATTGCATCATGATTCGTCGCTAGAGGACGCTTATGCAGCTAATCACTAAAAGGGGATGGAATATTTTCCTTTGAGAGGCTGACGCGATTTCGCCCGTCTGTCGCTAGTCGATGATCATCCTAGGTTACCGCAAGAGACTGTAAACTGTTATTCCAGGACGAAATTACCTGTGGAGTCATTCCAGACATTCAGTGGCTGCATTCGTAAACGACAAACTCGTTGCACTACTTTTCGTAAGAAACTGGAATGCGTGTGCTGAGCGCTGTCAGTGGTTATCCGTTTCTTTGGACTTTACGAACACCTTCAGTTTATTGAGTTCCGTCGCCTAGGAGATGTATTTGTTTACAATTCGCGAATACGTTCATTTTGCTTAGGTGAGTTTTTAGTACATACTCAATATAAAATCAACGGGATTTTAAAAGAAAGAGTGGTCATCATGGAAGTGCACACATCAAAATTTAGACATTTCAACTAACTTCATTTTTTCAAAAGTATTGAGCGAGAGAAGTTCAAATTTCGCTCATAACGGTTTCAATCAACTTCCATCTCAACACTAAAACATGCATTTTTGAATGGACTAAAATGAAAAACAGAAGAAAATGATTACCTTTGAAACATTATGTACCTTCGTAGCATTTTATAACGTACGCATGAATGTCCTCCTCGAAAAAATAATATTTGCAGCTTTAGCAAGCGTAAAATACTTTTCACAACAACCTACTTTTCCATAACAACGGACGCCATTTGAAAACAGCAACAACGCGCAGCAAGTGTATCTTCTCAACAACGGAATGAACTTGATCCGCTTTCAGTTTACTTCGTTTGAAACGAATCGCACTCAGTTTTGTATACGAACGCTCTAGTTTTTAAACTGAATGCACTCAGTTTCCTTTACGAACACCTTAGATAGAAACTCGTGACACGAGTGCAACTCGTTTGGCGTTTACGAATGCGGCCAGAGTTCGGCAGTAGTATTCAGGGGCGGCAGTATTCAGGGGAACAAGTCAATGCATTTCTTTATGAGAAATAAGTGTTGGGGGTGGAAAAGAAAAACAGACGTATTTTTGGATGGAAAAACAAAAACAGTTCACCTGTTTTTCTGAAAAGTGGAGGCTCGTGTCTGAGAGGACGTCTATTAACGTTCAAAAGACGTTTTCTGAACGTTAATAGACGTTCAGAGAACCTGTGTGTGTTTGCTGGGTTTCCTTTTTTCTCGTATTAGTGTTTTTGTTGTGCTACTCATTTAACCTTTAAAAGCCTGATTTCTGGACAGATTTACTGCCGATACACGAGTGTAAGCAACATTTCCTATATGTCTGTTTTGCAAAAACTCCTTAACCCATTTGTGCCTGGATATTTTTGCGACTTTCTTCAATTTTTACTGATAACAGAAATAATAGGTATATTTCTGATGTCAACTTCTTGAACAAGGGATGATTTCTTTTAAAATCATTATGTATAAAAATCGAAATATCAACATCCTACTGGGTCATGTTAAAATATTTTGTAGAGTTGAGGCTCAATACTCGTGAATAAAGGCTAGGAAAAATAAATAACGTTTTCGAATAATAGCGAAAATGCCATCCCAAAAAAGGGACACTAGGCATAAATGGGTTAATTTTTCGAAAAACACGCAGTTGGAAAGAAATACGAAATTTTTTTATTACTCACGACATGAATCATTTCCCAGCAAACACACACCGGTTCTCTGAACGTCTATTAACGTTCAGAAAACGTCTTCTGAACGTAAATAGACGTTCAGAGAACCTGTGTGTGTTTGCTGGGTTATAATTAAAAAATATATTTCATATGAGAAACTAACATAAGCAATTTGGCTTATACTCTTATCCGTCAGTGAAAGTCCAGTATCAAATTGAAAACTCGGGGGATTCAAGGCTTAACCCTTCATCTAGTAACGGTATTCAGAAGAACCGTAAAAATAAAACTTTTTTTAAAACAATTTCATTCATTCACTGAAACTATTTCTTTGAAAAATGGTTGCAATGAATGACCACATACATCATATAATTAGCATTTCGGTCATCTTGTAATAACCGGGGTTCGTACGGGTCCTTAATTTGCTAAAATTCCGAACTTTTGAAAATGTCCTTCTACTTAAGAGACACTTGAGAGAACTTCTTTTCATTGTTGTTATTGTTGTTGTGTCGACGATAGGACCTAAAGTGGTCCACACAGCCTTGGCGATATCGAGGCAGTTATTCCTATAAAGGTCAGCATGGGGATTGATGGTTATTGATTGTAATGTGGCCAAAAGTATCGGTTTTTTATTATGTTTTTTTTTAAGGATTACTTTTAAAATATCGGGCTTATTTAGGCTGATGATTCCGGATTTTTAAAAAATTCGGAATTTTAGCAAATCCAGGATCCAGTCGAACCCTCAATATTATCGAACCAAAGGAAAAAAAAATAATAATTAGTGAATTTTCTTATGTTGGTTTTATGAGTAAAGGATCAGATTTCCACCACGTGTATCATTCAAAGTATGGCTTGAATTCTTCAGTTTTGTTTATGCCATACTCTTTTGAAAAAGGCTACGTCATTGCCTAGGGAACAAACATCAGATGTATAGCTAGTGTTTATTCATTCTTCTTCAACTTTCTCTTATAATACCCCTTTATATCTCAACAACTGAAATTTTAAAAATCGTTTCCCCTGTAATGTGCAAAAGCAGATTATAAACATACTGAAATTGGATCCCTTTTCCAGTTTTGTAATGGTAAATCTTTTTGAACAAAATGTCTTTGTTGTAGAGTTCAATAAAACTTATTTTTTATTCTTGTATCACTTAAAAATGTATCTGTAGCATACCAAAGTGTTACTGAAGTGTTTGTGAACAGTTTAAGGTGAGAAATTTTCAAACAATCGTTAGTATTGAACGGTTGGCCTACGAAAAAATGCTTTTAACCCTTTGAAACGCAAGCATTTTCACATCAGTATAGAAGACTCAGTGGACAGACTGGCCAACACTGAAAAAGTGCAATCGATCCATCTAACTACCATTAACCCTTTGAGGCCAACCCTTTCCCAATGCTGAAAAAAGGGCAGCCGTTGCCATCGCTCGACTTAACTACCAGCAAGATGGAGGACGATCGAAACGTTCATCGCGTGCCACAGTTCTAGAGACCCTTTTTTTGACGCAGCTGGCTGTGCCGGGCACAGCCAGCTGTCTTCAAAAAAGGGATCCTTAGATCTGTGGTACGCGATGAACGTTTCGATCGTCCGCCCTCTTGCTGGTAGTTAAGTCGAGCGATGGCAACGGCTGCCCTTTTTTCAGCATGGAGCCATCTATCCAGCTGTTCTCGCGTTCTTCCATTTTTCGGCTGATGTCAGTGCTGTTCAAAAGAATCGTGACCATTTTTTTACGGAAATGACGTGCCAAAAAGTAAAGGATTCTCGTGGAGCTCTGTCACCCGCCACTCTTTTTATAGACATCCAATCTATTCTTCGTGACTGGCAACAGTCCAAACGTCCGAGTTTGGCGTTGCCAGAGCGGCAACACTGCGCGTTAAAGGGTTAACAGGGCGATAGATCGAATAGCCCATCGGGCGGCATACAGCTCAAGAAGTCTTAGGCTCTGCAAATATCCCAGCTGGCTGTGCGCGCACAGCCAGCTATCTCAGAAAACTTCTTGAGCTCTGTGGCACCCGATTCTGAAAACAAAACTGGGGACATTTATAATTAATGCAGTAATTAACAGTAATTTAATTGAAAAACAATGCAACAATTAAAAATTGTCCCCAGTTCCATTTTTACATTCTGGGGACAATTTGAAAAACGTCCTGAAAATGGGACGTTTGGTCACCTTACGTTAGTAGTTCAATGGATCGATGGTCACGGCTGCCCTTTTTCAGCGTTGGGACCATTAACCCTATATATATTTCCTGTTTATAGTGGATTGAGCGCCTTCATCTGGGACTCTTCGAGGCTCGAGTACGAGGCCGCCCAGGACTGCAACCTGGTGACGGCAGGTGAACAGTTCGGCAGGTCCGGCTACGGGATCGGACTGCAGAAGCACAGTCTGTGGGCGGATCAAGTCACGCTGGCCCTCCTCGGAATGCACGAAAGTAAAGTTCGATCCTTTCTTTTTTTATAGCTGAATGTCGTACAGTTCTTTACTGCAACGCGGTGCCCGTTCTCTGCAAGGGAACGAGGATTTTTTTTTTTTCTCAGTAATGGGATTATCACACTAGCGTTAAATCAGAGCAACTTCTTGCTGGAACAACTTTTTCGCCACACTTTAAAGGCGGAATTATGGTTAGGAATTGTAAAAGTAAATACACTTTCTTCGTCGCCCAATAGGCATGGAATATTAAGGTATCGCTGATTGGGCGTGCAGGTTATTATTTTGCTTATTGGGACTCAGCATCTAGCCGGGGCCATCGTGATTTTACCGGGCCTGCTTGTGCACTCCGAAAGAGGCCTACGGATGTTTCCTCATTGGTTAGATTCGGCGGTTAGATGACGTATCTAAGTGCTGGAACCAATAAGTGAACATCCGTAGGCCTCTGGGTGACTCATCGGAGTGCCCAAGCAGGCCCGCTAGAATCACGATGGCCCCGATCTAGCATAACCCTTTCGTTGGTATATTGACATCGGATCAGTGGCGATAGGTTATTGATTGTGGTACTTAAATGGATTACATTTATCAAAATATTGACTGATTCGTCCATAAAATCGACTTCTAATTCCACACTCCACATGCAAGCCGCCATACTTTTATCACTTCGAGCCAAGCTTCGAATCGCAGTCGGTGACGTGGCAGGAAGAAGTACTCTGATTGGACGAAATTTCGGCCGACTCAGAATTTTTTCGTTCGAAAAGCAAAATGGTGGAGATCACCGTCGTCGAGGTAACGATAGAGTAAATCGGTCTAAAAGTGGTTCGGCAAGAAAGTTGCTCGGATTTCAAGATAGTGTGATAACTCTATTAAGGTATGGCAATGTGCCATAAATAGGCTGTCTATATTTATTAGCCATCGGTATAAAATTCTGTATATTGATATTATGTCGCTTGACCATGAAAAATACTGCATCAAAGTTAATCTTAGAGATTAATAAAATAAATAAAATATGCTAATTAATAATATATTATTATATTTAAAAATACTCCAGCGCATTGAGTTTTGTTGAATCTTACTGAAGTTTGGTTTTTAACAAACGGCAGGAATTTTTAAACAGGGTGTTAATGATTTCGGTTTGTCTGTCTGTCCGTCCGTGCTCCAACTCTCACCAATAGGGATCGATCTTGACGAAATTTATATATGGTACTCCTATGTACTGTACCCTGTACCCAGTTGAAAGGGGTGTATGTAACATTCATAGTTATCTTTCAGGAGAGTTCAAAAAATTCTTAATACATAACGCTCTAAGGGCTGTCATTCTTCAAAGTGTATTCGGCTATTTGAAAGAGAAAAAAAATGGATACATATTATTAAGGATGACAAGATAAAACTCTCCGTCGAAAAGAGTGTCTGTCTCACGAATAGTTTTTCTACAGGAGCACTGAAAAGAATTCCAATACAAACGGGAAAAAACCTTCATTATTAAGGTATGAGGATTTCAGTGGGAATTTTGAAAATTCATGATTCGCGCTCTCATTAACCGATTGAGTATGTTGTGTTGCGTTGTGTTAAGACAAAGCTACGGAAGTTTTATCTGATTAGAAGATGAGTGCGTGGGAGCGCGCGCACGCTCTAGTGTGTTGGAAAGTTTTATTAGGTTGTAAGGAAAGTTTCTCGCCACCGTAAACATCGTCAGAAAACAGTTCTCGTTGGCGTATTGGCTCCTATTTTGTCAAACGATTTTTGGCATTTGAAAGAAAGAGACTTACTTTATAACACTGTGTTATGAAACCTGTAAAAAATAGAGTTATCATTAAGTACAAGGTGTGTCAAATGGAACTATCACTCTAGAAGATTGGAACCATCCTTTACTTCCAGTTGTGTTGCAAAAAGTCAGAATATCAACGAATAATGAGTACAGCTTTAAATACTATTGTTGCATCACGTGACACTGTGCAGGTTTGGTACCGAAAGATCAAAAAGAGTTATCTAAGGAGTTTTTTCAAGCAGATTTGGCGGAAAACTTTCGTTACAACCTGATAATTTGAAAATTGTCAGTTTAAAATGGAAATGTGGGTTACGGCCAATTATGTATGCTAGGTATCTAGGCCGGGGGGGGGGGGTTGTATTGCCCTCCGCCGGGGACTTTCTAAGAAGTCCTAACGCGTATTGACGCGAAGTTTCGGAGAAAACCACGGAAAACTCCAAACGGTTGGGTCAGCGCACGCGACCTGGTTTCGAACCAGGCATCTTCAGTCTCCCAGTTTAAAGCGCTAGTGTTATGTCACTGGGCGGACTTTGAGTTCGAATTCACCGATGTGTTAAAAACTGAGTTGGATCGAACACGATATTTTTACCATTCATTCCAAAACAAGTTTTTGGGGGCCTTTGGATTAGTTCGAATTAACGGAAGTCCACTGTATTTTCTTAAAGCATTAAACTCCGGGATTAACTTACAGTATTTTCCCTAGACATTCAACAGTAGATCAATGTACTACAAGATTTTAATATCGATTCGCTTATAAGTACGAAAAAAGTTTTTTGAAGGGTCCATTGTCGCGTTGAGTATACTTTATTCAAATGTTAATGCCCGTTCTCTGCAAGGGAACGAGCTTTTGTTTTTCCCATCAGTCGATCCAGAAAATTCGTTGTTCGTTCATTGTTTTGTCTTGTTTTTCCTCAGGCGGCTACATGGAAGAGCTGGACAACCGCTGGATACTGCAAGGGAGCAAAACCTGCGACAAAAACGAGAAATTTCCCGCGACTCTGGGCTTGAAGAATATGGCAGGTGAGTGAGGTCACGTGGGATCACGACGCTCCATTCAGGCGCATGCGCTCACATATAATTTCGGATTTCTCAGTTAACGATGTTCCGATCATTTAAACTGTTTTGTGTTCAAGTGTATTTCGTGTACCTTTAGAGAATATCTTGTATTCACATCCTACAGTCTGTTCGCGGAAACGAGAGAACGAAAGTAAACAAGCGGGTTACCAAAAAATTGCATTTTTTGGCACCCATCCCTAATTAGGCGAATTTAAACTTTCTTAATTCCAAACAACGTCAATGGAAGAAAGCAGAAATTCGCACTGTGTAGGGCGCTTTGGCAAAATGCCAGGTGTTGACTCTTCGCCAGTTTACACGTGCGATTGTTTAGTTTCGCTCTCTCGACTCGGCGTACAGACTATAGAGATGTGAATTACAAGGAGGTGGCATCACCTGTCTGATAGTGAAGCCAATACTGTAGCTCAGCCGCCATATTGCTTAATCCAAAAGATTGCCACATGACTGAGCTATTCTACGGTGATAGTTCCAATTTCCCTTCAATTGTACCTACAATTTTAATATTTCTTGAAATTGTGTTTATTATAACGACTTTTTACTTCCTTGCACCCAGTAAAAGGAGGTATAGTCTTGAATAGTATAAATAGAGTCCAGTATAAATCTTTGCCATCAGTCATCGACCTTGGCGAGTTCTTCCAAAATATCGCCAAAATTGGTGCCAAACATAATGGCATATTTTTCATAACTCTAAAACTTTTAAACGTAGAATCCTGAGATTTTGTATTTAAAACTAATGTAACATATAATTGAGCATTTTTCTTTTTTTTTTTTTAATTTCAATCGATTGGGTCATTTATTGACAGGGTCAACCAAAAGACTTTCAATACATTCAGGTCTATGGATACCTTCCAATCATCAAAAGTCTGTAGTAACTATTTAGTTTGTAGTTGCTATTTCGGCTATGTCCAAAATCTCGCAAACTATGTCAAGCGTAGCGGCTTTCGGTGAAATATCGTCCAATTAAATGGCAAAAGCAAGTTTTTAAAAGTGAACCGAGTTGGGCTATATCTTAAGTGTTTGACTAGAAATCGCTGAACCTTAATATTATATCAATGTTCTATTTCTTTCAAATGAAATAACTTTAGATGAAGTGTACCGAAAATATTTAATTCCCGTACAAGGAAGTCATATAGCGTCCACATCAGATTTTTTTTTTTTTTTTACTCTATAGTTCGCTGTGATGATTCAGATTAATATATGTGCACTGTTTTCCGAAGATGCATCTGTCGCTACATTAAACAAGGAAAAACTATCTTTTAGCATTTTTTTATATAATATAACGTTTTTAAATACAATCAGCATCATACAGCTGTATAAATATCGTGAAATGTGGGAAAATATTATTTCGATTTAAAAGGCGAAAGAAAAAGTTTAATGTCTCCATGAAATCGTGCACCTTCGACTGTTATTGAAGGAACCCACTCGGTTTCGGTCCAATATGGACGCCGACCAGCCTCTCACAGTTATACTTCATTTCTATGTCACCTCCTTGAATGCATATATCTCTATGGAACGAATGCTCCTTACACTGACCCTCTCTTTGTTTCTCTTGTATACAGGGGTATTCATACTGGTGGGCGCCGGTATCGTGGGCGGCATTGGGCTCATCATCATAGAGATCATCTACAAGAAGCACCAGACAAGGAAGCAGCGGCGGATGGACCTGGCTAGGCACGCCGCCAACCGATGGAGGGGAGCCGTGGAGGTGAGGCACGCTCTCCCGCATACAGTCGGTAGTGCTGCCATCTATCGGCTCTTGAATGAGGTTAGAAATGAACTCTTCGGGAGTTCGTGGTAGAAATGAACACCCTTGGCAGGCACTACCGCTATCGATCGAATCTGGATTTGGGGTTGATACAAAATGCTATAAAGCAGAGGTGCCTAAGCCCTCATAATCCATAAGAAGACCCTACATACAGGGCGAGGGTGCATTTAAGGGCACAACTTCGATATCGTCCCCTTTTTGACACGCTTTTTTTTGCGACTGTTTTTGTCATTGGCAATGACTATTCACTGTTAACGTTTTCTTTCTTATCAAGAAATATATATACTGGGGGCGCCAAACGTTCATTAAAACCTTCAAAAATTATTTCAATAGAACCAATAAGAAAAAATTGCGGTTTGCACCAATAGGATTAAGGGAGAGATCGGATTTTTTGTAATGACAAAAAAGGGCTGTATTTCCAAAAGTTACCGATAGATGGCACTGACTTACTCATTGTGAAGAAAGTTTCCAATTTTAAAAAATCCAAAATCTCTCTAATCCTTTCCAAGCAAACTGCAATTTTGTATCATAGATTGTTCTTTTTTAATAAAGTTTTGAATTTTGCACGCGTTTTTGACGGACCCTAAATGCATCAAAATTTAAGAATTCATAAAGGAAGAAAAAAATAACGATACAAAATTGCGGTTTGTCTCATAAGATTAAAGAGATTTCGGACTTTTGACAAATGGAAACTTTCTTCACATTGTGCATTTCAGCGCTATCTGTCGGTAACATTTGCAACTATAATCTGTTCTGTCATTTTAAAAAATCCGATCTCCCACTAATCCAATTGGTGCAAACCACAATTTTTTATTATAATTTGGGGAGTAATTTAGTTACCGGGTGTCGCCTATTTTTGGCGACTTTTTTTCTCGCCAACACCCGCTACTTGGGTTTTTTTTTGTCGCCAGATTTTTCACCTGTGAAACACCATTTTACAATAGGATAAAATAATACAACACGTTGAGCACTGTCAGGAAATACAAATCAC
Source organism: Cheiracanthium punctorium (assembly GCA_038373885.1). Classification (NCBI taxonomy): domain Eukaryota; kingdom Metazoa; phylum Arthropoda; class Arachnida; order Araneae; family Cheiracanthiidae; genus Cheiracanthium; species Cheiracanthium punctorium. Next base: position 258,006 of record JAWZYV010005465.1, read on the forward strand.
TTTAAACACATTAAAATTGCACAGATATTCCACTAAAAAAACAAAACAAAATACACCATCCATACGTAACACTAAAAAATGTCAGCAAATTCAGTAACAGGCAATTCAAAATGAGCAAACAGTAAACCACTTACCACTTAACTAAAAAAATTTCAGAATATTAAGCAATCTAGTTCTACAGCTATGTAAACTATGAAACCAGTGGACCGTTTTTAACTAAAAAAACCTCAGTGGATTCAGCAACCTAATTGTATAGCTATGTAAACTATGCAACCAGTGGACCGTTTTTAACTAAAAAAACCTCAGTGGATTCAGCAACCTAGTTGTACAGCTATGTAAACTATGCAACCAGTGGACCGTTTTTAACTAAAAAACCCCAGTGGATTCAGCAACCTAGTTTTACAGCTAATGTAAACTGGGCATACACAGGCCCGTTTTCAACTCAAAACAACATCGGTGGATTAAATAACCTACTTATACACATTTACAATTCACATTGAAAACCTTAATCAATTGCGAAAATTCTTTAAAAAAAAAAACACTTACCTTTACCTAAAGAAACTCCTCAAAATATCCAAAACACTCAACAGCTAATAACATAACACCAAAACACTTTCTTTTACTAACTAACCACATAATCAACATATACTAACCACACACCAAACACCAATAACACAAAACAAGAACTGACTCATAGATTTCAAATTTCCTCCTTTTAAAACCTCGGTTTACCGATTACAGTTAAATTGCCTTAACCAATCGCAAAATTCCTTTACCAAACATCCTGGTATCGTTTAATGAACCCACCGAGCGTTTTTTCATCAAACTACAGCATCCAACACCTCAACTCAATCTACACAGGTTACAACAGACATCTGACTCTAACGCTAAAGTAAACAAACTTTCGACCAAACTCCAATCTTGGCGACACATCGGCGCTTGGCGAGGACACCCGGTAACTAAATTTCACCCATAATTTGTTAATTTTTAATAACTTTTTGAAGTTTTAACGCACTTTTGCCGCACCCGATATGTTAACTGTAAGTCCATTGAATCAAAATCTATAAGTATACAACAGAGTTTTATTTTTCTAAACAGGGATAAATATGAAATGTAATATATTAAAATAAAAAGCGAAAATAATTGGACGCCAAGCCGAGAACAGCACTTAAATGGCATGATACCGAAGCTCTGACCACTTAAATAACCATCACGCTTTTAAAGCCGGTGACAGTTTCAGTGCGTCACATTTTTACAATATTTTTTCGAGTTAAAAAGAATATGTTTTAAAATTAATTTTAAAGTTTCATTGTTTTGTTGTTCTTCCTACTGCTAACAGATGGCAGCACTAAAGTCTGGATGCGTTATGTTTTACGAGAAAAGACTTAAAGGGGGTTTTGTTGTTGTTGTTTTCTCCTTTTGAAAATGTTATAAAAAAGCGACATACTAAACCTGATACATGTCCTGAAAGTGTTAAGGTAAACATCGATCCCATTTTGCCATTTTTTAAGCGATAAACATTTAGTAAGTATTCGATTTTTAAGAATTTTTTTTCTGAAATTTTCGTAACTGCATGTTCAAATCTGTTCCTTACTAAGTTTAATTATTTAATTTTTGTATCTTAATTTGTAGAATTTTAATTGGATCATTATAAAGATATTGGTCTTTGTACACTGAATATTTTAGAATAATCAGATGACTTTACTGCGAAGTTTTTTTGTTATAAAGAGAACTTTCCTCCCTCGCGTACACGATTTGAAGCAAATGAGCTGTTAATTTCTAAGCTTGGAAAAAGATGAAATAATTTATTAACTGTTTAACATGCAAGGACCACATACACCCTCCACCACCCCTTCCCTTCCCTCCAGTAAATTAAAAGCTAGATTATACAAGAAATAATGAGCCATAAGAATATTATTTTGTGCAGTACTCAAATATTCAATTTTCTGAAAAAGTGCGTTTTTCGTAAATTCTCTTTACTATAAATGTCAGCTCTCATAATGTGTTTAAGTTAGTGGCTTAAAATTTTGGCAGGATATTCTGATGATTACTAACTGTGTTATGCACCACAATATAATATTTCTGAATTTGTTGATTGATTTTATGAATATTTTTGTCTTCAAAAAAGGCTTTAAGAAAAAACACTGCGCTTTCATGTAAGAACTGAAATATTTTCATAACTAATTATGTACTACAAAACTATCGTAAAACATATTTGTTAGAATTGTTTACAGGAGGTGCGTCATAAATGCAATTTTTTTACCAAAATTTAACTTAAATTTGGCAATATTTCGAAGCTGTTTCAAACAGGGATTTAGCTCTGAATCCGGCCATGTTGCTGGTAGTATATTCGAGGGATGGCAACGGGTGTACTTTTTTCAGCATTGGGATTCTTTAACCCTGTTTTTTGTGATTAGCAGTTGAACGCGTTGGAAAGCTATGGTTTCACGGCTGGACCACCGCACATTAAAGGGTTAAAATACATGAGCAGGCAGCCATACAAAGTAAATACAAAACCTTGGCGAAAAAATTCCCAACTCTGGAGTTGCCGAGCACTTAGGACTCCCTTTGAAAGAGTGTGTATTTCATACATGCCGTAGTGTATTTCTGTGTATGTATGTGTGTTATGCTCCTCAGAAGCCCTTGCTTGCTTCATTCCCGCAGAAGTCCGACTTGTCCGGTTCCAACTCGTTCATTGCTAGGATGGTGGCCAGGGAGGAGGTAAGGCACACCAAAACCAATGGTTGGCATGACGGACTGTCTATCTCTTGTTCTTCTTTGATGTTTCTCTGTTCTGTCTGTGCATGAGATCAGCTCTATCTCCCTTTCCTGTCTCTCTCTTTGCTCTATCTATCTATCTATGTCGGTGTTTCAGTAGTAGAACAGTCTTGGTAGAGATTTATTTTTTTTGTTTCGTATTACAAGTAGCGGTCATCAATGTCTTTAACCCTTTCAGGCGAAACTCTTTCCCAATGCTGAAAAAAGGGTAGCCGTTGCCATCGCTCGACTTAACGACCAGCAAGATAGCGGACGATCGAAACGTTCATCACGTGCCGAAACGTTTCGATCGTCCGCTATCTTGCTGGTCGCTAAGATTCGAGACGATCGGCAAGCTGGCATCGACCTTTTTTCCAGCTGATTGGGCCATCTATCCAAGCTGTTCTCACAATATCTTGCCAATTGGTTCAGCAGATGTCAATGCTGTTAAAAATAATCTTTTGACGGGAAAGGACGTGCTAAAAAGGTAAAGGATTCTCGTGGAGCTATGTCACTCGACCCTATTTTTATAGAAATCCAATCTATTCTTCGTGACTGGCAACAGTCAAAACGTCAGAGTTGGGTGTTCCCAGAGCGGGAACACTGCGCGTTAAAGGGTTAAGACGTAATCCTGCCGATTAAAAAAAAAAAAAATCTGGGAGATTTCCAGATTTTAACTTTTTGAAGGGCGGTGGCATCAATCGATTTAGCTACCAGGAACATGTCGGTCGATCGAATTGCCCATCGCGTGCTGGCCGCACAGCCGGCCCCCACTCCGTAAAAGTGTTTCAGCCTTGACCCTGGTTTTGGGGACCGGAAATTTTCGCGACCAAAATACTTCCTTAACTTCGTATTATTAACACAAGTGTGATTTTTTTTAAGAAAACCAACTTCAAATTACTTCACCATAACAAAAAATTATTCCCGTTCTAAATGAGTGGGGTTCTGAAAATTCTCGCCAAATATAGTAGATATCACTGAGTTTAGTTTTGAGAACATATTTTTGACACCAAACTTGGCGACTTTTGACTGTAAGACCAGTGCAATTATACTGGCAACTCATTAAGCAATGGTTTCAAAACACGGTATTTTCCCCCCGATTTTCGGAATGATAATATCTTCAAAATGTTAGCCAATGAATAGAGGGCCACCCCTGAGCTGTTCCCCTTTCCAATAAAAAAATAATTTTTGAAATCGGTCCACGCCGAAAAAATGATCACTGTGCATACATACAGGGTGTATCTAAATTACTTCATCAAAATATTATGGGAGATAAGGCACATAATAAGCAATCAGAATCACATAGCAATGTAGAGTCAAAAAGGTTGTCCTCATGTAGCTGTTAATAATCACTTTAGGAAAAGTGCTGAAGTGTTTGTCAAATTTCTTAAGCAACTTTCGTATACAATGGACTTGACTCCAAAACTCTCATCCAAGAAATAAAGTACAATTTTTAAACTAAGAATTTCACCCACATGTTTTCTGAGAAAATTACGTTAGTTTTTGACAAACAATGGTCGGAAAGGTCACTGTTGCTTCAGCATCCTTTCGAAAGTGATTATTAGCATCTGCATGAAGACAACCATTTTGACCCCACATTGCTATATGTGATTCTGATTCCTTATTATGTGCCCTACCTCCCATAATATTTTGTTGAAACAATTCAGATACACCCTGTATATATACATATATATATAACATTACAAATCAAAATCCTGCTAAAATCCCATTTCTAGAACTAGGCAGTTTTAATTCAGTTGGAAAAAAGGAATCTGCTTTCAAAAACTGCAATTACTACACTGTACCTTGCAATTCCTTTGTAATTTTGTAGACATTCCCTGTGTTCAGTCACTGTGGCGTCTTAAAAGACAAAACAAACCTTGAAAAACCGCTGCCCAGATTCCGGGATCGGCCAATAATTGCAACGCGCTTTGATCATGTGACACGACCTCAAAAGTTAATAAAAGGGGCTGATGCATCCCAGGAGCGACTCTTCCGCGTGACCGCAATTGCTTAAGAAATATGTATTCAGTCGTCCAATAAAATTATGTAATCGCAGTTCGACTCATTCTTACACCGACGGCCGCTATGGCCCAAGGATTCAGCTCGTTCCAGCGTCTGCCGGCCAGCGAAGACTGGCTACAGTCCCGACCCGCCTCGCCTAATACCCAACGCCCAGGAGGCCTCAACAGCCTCGCCTTTCTCCGGTCCACGACTACAAACTTTCCCGTAGCCGCCTAATTCTACATATATACGCATTGAACGTAGTACTTCTTCCTTTCTTGGAGTTGATAAAATAGCCCCAAACGTGTTCATTCCAGCTCATCGGTTTGATGCATGTTAACCCATCCGGTTTCTTCACACATAAATGCATGTGTATATGCATCTTGAAAAAAATAAAAGTTTTGAATTGCGATACTATTTTTGATGAACACTTTCCTATTGAAAATTGAAAATTATTTACATTTCCGGTCTGTCTGTCTTTCCCTGTTCTCTGGAACTCCCGTCAATAGCCATCGACTCAATGCGAAATTCGCACAGGTTATTCCTGAGTTCGTACCGCGTACCCTGTTGAAAAAGCCCTGTCGCGTCGGAAAGTGTTTGTGCATTTGGCATGATTTATCTTTCCTGTTTTTTTCCTCTATTAGTGTCCGGATAGATGGATTGTTTGTGTATAGAAGTAGTTTAAAGGCCTCTTGTTTTGTTCTGTTGACATGTCCAGCGTACCATCTCATAAAAAATCTGTTGTAGCTAGGGTTGTACCCGAAATTTTTGTGGCCGGGTTCAAATCGGTTCCGCAGGTGCGTAATCGATTACGATTATTTTTGTTTTTCAGGTGGAGACTGCGATTAGATTACAATAACCCCAAATATTAATTTGCCGAATAATATTAGATTACAATAATCAAACCATTAAAAACTTTCGAGTACGATGACGGATGGTAAGATTACGATTAAATTACGATTACAGAAAAAAAATTGTGAGAATTCAGTTTTTTAATTGTGCAATTTTTACGCATAAGATAGAACTCATAAACAAAAAATATTCAAACGAAACGGGTGTTTCAACGATAAAATAATTAAAACTTAGTAAACCACATACGGTATTTACCCACGTATAGGTCGATACCACGTATAAGTCGATCCACCACTTTCCCCGATCAAGAAACTCTAATTTTTTTAAATACATTTACTCAAAATCATCTGTAAAAAAAGAAAGTACTCAATATGCATTAGTAAAGATAATAACAATACAAAAGTAGTATACAAAATTAAACTGATAGTAATGAATAATAATAATATGACATTACTGATAGCATAGCTGCCAACCTTCCAAGAAAAGAATAAGGAACACAGCACGTGCTCGTAAAATCAGAAATAAGGAACACAGTGTGCTAATCATACATGAAATGTATGATTAAATATACAATTAAAGATCTTACATTAACAAAATTAAATTATCATGTGTAGAGAGATGATGTGCATATAGTATAATCATTAATTTATAAAAATAAAGTATACTTAGCTCGATTTCTACAATAGACTTGAATGTTTAATGCAATAAATACTTGAAAGAATAATAAGATAAATATCATTCAATTAAATTTATTAACTTGTCTACAAGGATAAATGCTTTACCAAAAGCTAAATATGTACAGGATTTTCCTTTTTTTCTTTTCATTTTTAAAAATCTTTACACAGAAGCTGAAAAATGGTACAAAAACGGATGGCTTAAAAACGGATTTACGGAACAAAGCTCAAAAAACGGAACGAATCCGTATAAAACGGAACACTTGGCAGCCATGCTGATAGTATGATATGGCAAAATACTAATATACACAGTTAAACGGATTCAACATCCGATTCAATATCGGACTCATCCAACATTCTTAAAAATTCCTTCGTCGTCATAGGCTCATCCTGTACACGTATTGGGTTAGGATCCCTTAGAAAGACCTGCACGGGGGGCACCCTACCCTTCGGCCTGGAGCCCTAGCGTAGCTCATTGGCCGTAATCTAACAAGAACAACAACATGATACACGTTTTCAATCTTCCTGGTATGAAAATAAACCTGAAAAGGCGTCATTATGTTATGGAATGCAGGAAGAGAACATTTGTCTTACAAAAGGGCATTTTTGACTACTGATTTAAAAAAAAAAAAGTCTGGAGTGACTCCACTCGACTTTCCGAACACTTACAATTAAGATCATGATCAAGCATTTAAATAAATTTGAATCGATGAATCATTCAAACATATACTATACCAAATTGAAGCTCAATCGAATGCACCTTTTAAACGCTAGCGCAATTTCAAGAATTTCGTTCCATAGGCCGTAATGTAAAAGAAATCTTTGTCGTAGCCCTGTAGAAAAACAATAAGTCCTATACACACCAAAATCAATACCGGTCTTGTGACGGTGGTTTATAATATATATACCCAATTTGAGCTCAATCGAATGTACCGTTTAAACGCTAGCGCACTTTCAAGAATTTCTCCCCATAGGCCATAATGTAAAAGAAATCTTTGTTTTAGCCCTGTAGAAAAACTATAAGTCCTATACACATCAAAATCAATACTGGTCTTACGATGGTGGTTTATAACATCTATACCTAATTTGAGCTCAATCGAATGCACTGTTTAAACGCGAGCGCACTTTCCAGAATTTTCCCCCATAGGCCATCATGTAAAAGAAATCTTTGTCGTAGCCCTGTAGAAAAACTATAAGTCCTATACACACCCCAATCGATACCGGTCTTGCGACGGTGGTTTATAACATGTATACCCAATTTGAGCTCCATCGCATTCCCCGTTCAGGAGCTATCGTGTTCACTCACATACACACAAACACACACACACGCACACACACACACACACACATACATACATACATCTCGTAAAAATAGCATAAATGAATTCAGAAGACCTCAAAACGTGTCAATACACCAAAATCTCGAATTCGAATTTTTTCATGATTACAATACTTTCCTTACAGGGTACATGTTCGGAAAGTAAAAATTAAAATTAAGGATCCTCGTATACGTCGACCCCCCCCCCCCCCACCACCAACTTTAAAGCCTCTTTTTTGTCCAAAATTTCTCGACTTATACGCGGGTAAATACGGTAAACACACTTTAAAGGCTCCTTGGATGCAGGTTTAACCTGTTGAAGCCATGCCCAGCAATAATACGACAGCCGAGATTTTCTCCTTCCAAACATCTCGTAATGCCTTGCTGGGCCAGAGAGGGGCCGGGGATACAGAAAGGATCATTTTTGATTTACGTTCTTCTAATAATGTGAATGAACATGTTAAAACGGGTTTCAAGATTTTTTTCGACATTTTGAATAGCCTGTCAACATGAGGATAGCCCCGTTCAATGAGTTTCGCCTCTTATCTTCATTGGACGTAATAACTAAAACTGAGTGCATGTAACAGAGAAATTTAATTTTTACTTTCCGAACATGTACCCTGTAAGGAAAGTAGTGTAATCATGAAAAAATTCGAATTCGAGAGTTTGGTGTATTTACACGTTCTGGGGTCTTCTGAATTCATTTATGCTATTTGTACGAGATGTATGTATGTATGTGTGTGTGTGTTTGTGAGTGAACACGATAGCTCCTCAACGGGGCATGCGATGGAGCTCAAATTGTGTATATATGTTATAAACCACCGTCACAAGACCGGTATTGATTTTAGTGTGTATAGGACTGATAGTTTTTCTACAGGGCTACGACAAAGATTTCTTTTACATTATGGCCTATAGGGAAAAATTCTGGAAAGTGCGCTAGCGTTTAAACGGTACATTCGATTGAGCTCAAATTGGGTATACATGTTATAAACCACCATCGCAAGACCGGTATTGGTTTTGGTGTGTATAGGACTTATAGTTTTTCTACAGGCTACGACAAAGATTTCTTTTACTTTATGGCCTATGGGGAGAAATTCTTGAAAGTGCGCTAGCGTTTAAACGGTACATTCCATTGAGCTTAAATTTGGTATATATATTTGAATGATTCATCGATTAAAATTTATTTAAATGCTGGGTCATGATCTTAATCGTAAGTGTTCGGAAAGTCGAGTGGAGTCACTCCAGATTTTTTAGATTACGATTGCAATCAGAATCGCTGTTCTGAATTATCCGATAAACTTCATTTGCCTTAATCGATTTTGTTAACCCTCTAGTAGCCACTATAAGAAATTCTCGAGCAGAAAATTTTTTCTTTGGAATGGTGTTCTTTTAAGTCAAGTAACGTCAATATAATTTTTTAAAAATGTGAAAAAAGTTTTTTTTTTTTCAATAGTAGCACCATGATGTTTTCTAAACAGTCTAAATGAAACTTTTTTTTTAAGTTATTTTGTATCGAGTGAAAAAGCATACATTTTCTTACATATAAATGGCAGTTACTCATTTTTCTTCAAATTAAATGTTACTGAAATCGTGGAAAAACTTATCATCGGAAACTTCTTCAGTTTCCACGTAGCTTCTATATAAAATATTTCTCCTGCATTCATGTGGACCCAAACTACAACCGCTATTATTAATGAAAATACAGTGAATCGGTTTTATGACTTCAAAGCTACATGTCAAAATCTTTGTACCTGCAAAAGGTATCGGCGAGCGCTCCACTCGACTTTCCGAACGCTAAACGATTAAGAATCATGAAAGATTTCAGGACAATCTGGATAGCTGAATCATTCGAACATATATTGAAATAATCGAATGACGCAAACTCTTCCCGTTTCAAATATCTATGCATACTATTCATAGCGATTATTGCACAGTCAGAAGTGATGCAGCACCGACTAGTGGAATTAAGTAAGATTTGCTACAGTAGCCGTCAAGTGGCGAGTTATAGCAAAATGGATAACGCCAAAATATTCTCATTGTTCAAATAGCTATGTATACTGATTTTCATAGCGACCGTTTGAATGGTCAAGAATTTGGCCTGCTGCAGCGTCATCTAGTGGCGAGTTAAAATAATAGTGCATTGCAGTGCCATCTAGTGGTGAGTAACATCAAAAGGAACACAGTTAGAATATATTCTTCGTGCTGAAATGTGAAGTATAAGAATTTTATGCGGTCGGTCGAACGGTATAGAAGTTGATGCGTTGCAGCGCCATTTAGCGGCAAGTTACAGCAAAATGGATAGTGAAAAATATTCTCCGTGTTCTAATATCCGCGTGTACCAAATTTCATCGAAATCGGTTGGACGATATTCGCATAGTAAACGGCTAAACGGAATAGAATTCGACGTTCTGCTGCGCCACCTAGTGGCAAGTTAGAGGAAAACGGATAGCATAAAAAGCTTCTCAATGATAAAAGACTTAGGTGAACCAAATTTCATGGTGCAACGGTGCTAGAGTTTTTCAACCTCATACCACATACCAACATTCATTTTTATCTATAACCAGTGTCATTATATATCTCAGTCTCAAATAAAATCCAGTTTCAAATCTAAGCCTCGCCAAAGTGCCAACATACGCCATTGTGCAAGCGTTTTTTCAGGAAATCATTCGAAGCATTGACTTAGCAGCAATCAATATGGGAAATGGTTCGACCGCGAAAAAGTAAAGCAAGCCTTTATTTCAAAAGTGGAATCCCTTAATACAGCCGAAATTTTTAAAATTATCAACTATAACGTGTTTTATTCATCGTTACTCCGATGTAGTAAATGAGAAGATTTCAATTTTCTGAAATTTGGCGGAATTCCCCCAACTTAAATCAATGTACTCATTTGGCGAGAATTCTGGAGATAGATCGCTTGAAATCCCTTAACAACTGCATTATTTCTTCACGGATCATTAAAATTTAACGCTGTATTCTAATAAAACCTTTACACTTGTTTTCAAAAATCTATTTCCTTAAGCTCTCAATAAATTGCGCCAAGCCGAAATCTGTGCAAACCGCTAGAACTCACTTTCTCAAAATCGGCATTTGAGCCATTTTATTTTTTCGCCAAACTAAAAAAAATTACCTATTAGCCTCGGAAATCTTCAATTCTTATTGTTTTGCGTATAAAACATTTCATTCCTGCTCCGATTTCCCATGCACACGATATTATAATTTAAAAAAAAATAGCCTTACGAATATAAACTAACAAAAAAAAATCATTATTATTCTTTTATTTTTACTTTGAGAATTTAAAACATCTTATTCGGCAAAATCGCCAGACATGGCAACCACGATCCTTATTTCACACTTTTTTCACTACAGGGTTACAATTACGGAAAGCTTTTTGCGTGGAGAGCATAAAAAATCTCTAAATCCGGAACGGTGACTTCAAGTTTTACAGTGGCATATTACATATATATCCAATCTGTGCAACATTTCAGGGAAAGTCCATCTTGTGGATTCGTATACACTCAAATCACACAAACACACAACACACACAAACAGAATTACATTTACATCTCGTAAAAATAGCATAAATGGATTCAGAAGCCCTCAAAACGTGTCAATACACCAAAATCTCGAAGTCGAATTTTTTCATGACTTCACAATACTTTCCTTACATGTAGATGTTCGCTAAAGTAATAAGGGTGTATGCCGAAGAAAAAAAACCTCTGTTTTCAGTCTTGGTACACACATTGAAGTAAACTAATAGCACCAGGGTCTCCCAAAAATTCCAGAGGGTTCTTCATAAGCTGCTTGACACACTGCCATAAGCGAAAATGCTGTGGCGTTGGTGACATTTTCAGAAAAAATTCTTAAACAGGGATCTGCAGGATTTTTCGAAGAGTGACACGCTTTGCAAAATGTACAATGTTTGAGCTGTGGTCAGTTTTTCCATGCCGTCTGTACGTACGTACGTATGTTCGTACGTACGTACGTACGTACGTATGTATGTATGTAACTCGCATATCTCAAAAACTATTGGTCGTAGAATGTTGAGATTTGATATTTAGGATTGTTCTATGATCTAGTTGTGCACCTCCCCTTTTGGTCGCAATCGAGTGTATAGTTTATGTACAGGACCGCCCAAAAGATTCGAAATACATTACGCTCTATGGGCCGAAATTCATTAAATTCGCCTAACGCAAAAACTATTAGGCGTAGAATGTCGAAACTTCATATTTTGGATAGTTGTAACATCTAGTTGTGCACCTCCCCTATTGGTTCCATTCGACTGGATAGTTTATCTACAGGACCGCCCAAAACATTCGAAATACATTACGCTCAATGGGCCGAAATTCATTAAACTCGCATATCTCAAAAACTATTAGGCGTAGAATGTTGAAACTTTATATTTAGGATTGTTGTAACATCTATTTGTGCACCTCCCGTTTCGGTTCCATTCGACTGGATAGTTTTATCTACAGAATGGCCTAACAGATTCGAAATACATTAAGCTCTATGGGCCGACATTCATCAAAGCGTTTTTTAGAGGTTTTGGGCTATTTCAAACGACGCAGGAGTGATATATGCTGTAAAGAGTTAGAAAATGAATTTCTCCATTAAAAAAGTGTCTTTATCATTTACAGTTCTGCTACAGGAACACTCAAAAGATTTCCAATACATTACGGTCAATGGCAATTTTAGGGGCATTCATCCATTTCAAGCACAATACCGTCCTACCACATAAGTTAGGTAATGGTCCGACCACGGTCACGTGCCTCCCTCAAGAACTATGCCAAAAGTCGCCAAGCTTGGCGACTTTTGGTGTACGTGTGTGCATATTTAACTCTCAAATCTGAAAAACTATTATGAAATTTCATTTGCAAGATTGTTGTAACATCTAGTTGTGCATCTCGATTTTTGGTTCCAATCTACTGGAGTTTCTTTACAGGACCACCAAAAAGAATTGCAGTACTTTAATGTCTATGGACATCTTCAATATAATACAATTGTAGTCAGTCATTGTTTGGTACATGCCCAAAATCTCGCCGTCTGTCCTCGACCTTGGCGAGTTTTGCCGAAATGTCGCCAAATTTGGCGATAGTCAGTCCTTTGGTCCATGCCCAAAGTATCGCCATTTGTCATTGTTCTTGGCGAGTTTTGGCGAAATATCGCCAAATTTGGCGATAATCTGTCATTGTTGGTCCATGCTTAAAATCTCGCCAAATGTCGTCGACATTGACGAGTTTCGTCGAAATATCGCCAAATTTGGCGCCAAAAATTATTTCGTATTTTGTATAACTCTAAAACTTTAACCCGTAGAATTTTGAACTTTTGTATTTAGAACTATATTATAATATCTAACTGTTTTCAATATCTTTTTTGACAGCAATCGACTGGGAATTTATTTACAGGGTGAGCCAAATGACTTTAAATACATTAAGGTGTATGGATGCATTCAATTAATTGAAAGTCAGTGGTCAATGACTACTTTGGCTATCCCCAAAATCTCGCAAACTATCTCAAGTTTGTCGGCTTTTGTTGAAATATCGCCAAATAAAGTGTCAGAAGGAAATCTTTCAAATTGAACGCAACTTGGCGATATCGAAATATTTGGCTAGAAGATATTTTACCTCCTTCAAACAAATAAGTTTAGAGGAAGTGCGTAAAAAACATTTTTGAATTAATAGACGTGCAAGGAAGTCATGTGTTGGACACATCAGATTTTTTCTAAAAGTTTTGAAACGGATACAGGTTGATCGTTTATTTCAGTATGTAGTACAGCTCATAAAGAGACAGTTTCAAAATTTGGAAGTGCCTTGCATCATGAGTTTATTTGTACTACCAAAATCACGTGATTTTTTCGAACAGGGATAAACGTCTAGAGGATGGTAGCATAAACATACCATGGGCATTACAGGGTTAAACTATCCATTAACTCGACTAGCATTCATTTGACCCACTGAACTTTCGAGTGAATTTTTGACGATCGACTATAGCTCGAATGAATTGAACAGTTGAATCATTCTAATACTTTCATTATTTTTTTCAACTGTTCTGAGCTTTTGAATAGACTTTTGGAAATCGATTAACACAAACGATTGGATTCATTCGATTATTATTCCTTCGATCACCTATACAGAGGAAAAAGCGGATAGACTGCCTGAATGGTCCCAACGCTGAAAAAGGGAAGCCGTTGCCATCAGCCATTTTAACTACCAGCTAAGTAGTGGCCCGTCGTGTGCAACTCAGCCGTCTGTGTCGATGAGGTTCTTTGGCGCCACGGCACAAGAGGGGCGAGTCTTTCGACCGCCCTGTTGCAGGTACTTCAATCCAGGGGTGGCAACGGTTCCAGTTTTTCAGCTTCAGTCAGTCCACTTAGTTGTTATTCTGTATCGACATCGAAGTATTTAATCTGTGTCTACTTTAATTCGTGGAAACTTTTCATATTCGAAAGATTTCGTTTTGCTGGGAACAACTCCTCTTATATCAATGCTTCGTGCGGTGAAAATCATTTTATGTGCGGAAAAAAGTTAAACAGGGTCATCTCGAGACACTATTGGGAATTGCAATTTTTTCTTCAAGAACATAATCGCTTAAAAATTAAGGAACGGGTGGATTTTCAGATTCTTTAAAAATTGTGCAGATTTTTTTCTTTATTACTTTCCGAACATGTACCATGTAAGGAAAGTATTGTCATCATGAAAAAATTCGAATTCGAGATTTGGGTGTATTGACACGTGTTGAGGGCTTCTGAATTCATTTATGCTATTTTTACGAGATGTATGTATGTATGTGTGTATGTGTGTGTGTGTTTGTGTGTATGTGAGTGAACACGATAGCTCCTGAACGGGGCATGCGATTGAGCTCAAATTGGGTATATAGGTTATAAACCACCGTCGCAAGACCGGTATTGATTTGGGTGTGTATAGGACTTACAGTTTTTCTACAGGGCTACGACAAAGATTTCTTTTACATTATGGCCTATGGAGGAAAATTCTGGAAAGTGCGCTAGCGTTTAAACGGTACATTCGATTGAGCTCAAATTGGGTATATATGTTATAAACCACCGTCGCAAGATCTGTATTGATTTTGACCGACACCAATAGGACTTGGTGTGAGGACACCAATAGGACTTGGTGTGTATAGTTTTTCTACAGGGCTGCGACCAAGATTTCTTTTACATTATGGCCTATGGGGGGAATTTCTTGAAAGTGCGCTAGCGTTTAAACGATACATTCGATGGAGCTCAAATTCGGTATACATGTTATAAACCACCATCCTAAGACCGGTAATGATTTTGGTGTGTATAGGACTTATAGTTCTCCTAAAGGGCTACGACAAAACTTTCTTTTATGTTATGGCATAATGGCCTATGGGGAGACATTCTTGAAAGTGCGCAAGCGTTTAAACGGTGCATTCGATGGAGTTTCAATTGGGTATATATGTTTGAATGATTCATCGATTCAAATTTATTTAAGTGCTTGGTAATGATCTTAATCGTAAGTGTTCGGAAAGTCGAGTGGAGTCACTCCAGATTTTTTTGTTACATAATTATGAAAAATTTAAAGCCCATCATACGGATAATGTAGATTTCAGTGCGTTTTTTGTGTTTCACTTTTTAATCTTTCTGAAGGAATGGCGGCATAAGTTTTATTCTGAAGTGGGTGAACCGTTATTGTGACAGTGAGTCCGTGAGCCAGTAAACAACATAACTACAATCGAGCATTGATAATCCGGACGTCAAAAATTCCGGACCGTCGATAAACCGAATTCAGTTTTGGTTTTCGGGGGGGGGGGATGAAGTGATATATACTTAAGGAAACTCATTGACAGTGCTTACTGTGATAAAATTTAAATCAATTTTTCTCAGCCTCTTATTTCTGCTTGTTTGTTAATACCAGAACAGACAAGGGGTTTCCTTATCAGACCCAAAGCATCTCTGACAATGTATAAACTGTACAGTATTCTGTAAATAGATGTGTGTATACAGATTGTACATTACATACGTATGTATATTCTCGCAACAAAATACAGTATAAATTCATATTAATGAATGCTTTTATTTATGTGCTCCAATTTGTTTAACCCCTCAAGCTAATTATTAACGTTTTTCGCATTTTTTTTCTTTTGTCTCGAACTCAAACGACCATTTTATTTTCGAAAATCCGGCCAGAATGAATCCGGACTATCGACGCTTACTGTAAAGGCGGAAAAAGTTTATTTTAGAGTGGATTAACCGGAATTGTGACAGTGAATCAGTGAGCCAAAGTAACTAAATATATATTAAACTGGTTTTTTTATCGACTGTGCTGAGCTTTTGAAAGGAATTCTTGAAAGAGCAAATTTGCACACGAATGAAATCGATTCCTTTCGAATGGTCTATGCTGAAGTACTAAGTTGGGGAGATTTAAATTACTTTCGAAGGCTTACTGTTAGAAACGATAAGGTACATTTGGAGAGCGTTGTAAAGTCTTATAAATAATCCAGGTAATCGTTACTTTGCGAAGCGATTATGAGAGACATTTGTACAAGAGCAAAGCTTTTATTGGATGTCTTAGAAAAGATTACAGGATGGTTAAAAAGAGTCTGATTAATCGGAAGTCAACTTCAATCGAAGAATGATCAGGAGGTTTCGCGAGAAAGTTAAACTTGGCATATTAAAAGAACGACCAATCGAGAGCCAATAACATATTCATTATTACAGACGCCGAAAAACCACAGAATATTCCTAGTCAACAGAGAGAATGGCAAGACATAACAAAGCGCTGGGCACCCAATTATTGGGGGATAAAGACAGCCAAATTACAGTAAACCTGTGTGATAGAAAATGAGTTCAGCTGTATTTTAACTGATGTGGGGTCATGTCCATATATGGTAGTGAAAGAAAAAGTGATGTACGCGTATAGAAAGACGTTAAGCATATGCATATTAATAAAAAGCAGATGTTCTGCATGAGAATCAGATGTTTCTTAACAGCTAGGAAAGCTTGGTTTACA
Source organism: Cheiracanthium punctorium (assembly GCA_038373885.1). Taxonomy (NCBI): domain Eukaryota; kingdom Metazoa; phylum Arthropoda; class Arachnida; order Araneae; family Cheiracanthiidae; genus Cheiracanthium; species Cheiracanthium punctorium. The sequence goes on from JAWZYV010005465.1 coordinate 274,598, forward strand.
GTGTTGACATGGAACAAAGGGCGATAGAATAATTTAAGCATGAAATCCGGATTAATAAGCAGTTAATTGAAATTAAACATGTGGGGGAAAAAGCGTGATACAAAATTTTGAAAGACGGTTTAGCTAAAAATGAGAAGAGAATTTAAAGTTAAAATGCTTGATTTAAAATATATTCAATTTAAGAAAGTAAACACAAATGAAAATTATTATTATTAAATATGTGGTCTCCCCATCACATGGTCACCACTCATTCGATTGTGTCTTTTGCAGAAGAAGAAGACCCTCCAGGCCACTCATCAAGCGCAGAAGCGACTCCGCGCCAACGGGATGGAGGCTTACACCATAGAGAGGGACGCCCGGGCGAGGATGATGGTGCTGCCCCTGCCCGCGCCCCCAGCCCCGCCCCAGGCGCCCTCCCCGCCCCGGACCCTCAGGCTGCCGGACCACGCGGACTACGCCGTGAGGACGCCGGACATCGACACCGACCACCTGCCGCCGCCCCCTCCGCCGCCGCACGCCTCCAGCCCCGGGGCGGTGCGCATGAGGGCGACCCCTGGCGGCAGGGTCATGTACTCGGCCAGGAGCGACCAGCTCCTCAGGAGCCCCCTGGTGGCCGAAAAGTACGACGTCTCCGTCTGATGGCGGCCCCCGTAGCATTGGTGTGAGGCATCGGATTTGTTTTCGTTTTTCTCTTCACTCAGATTTAGCTATTTTAAAAAAAGAAAATATGTTGTTTTTGAAAAAATAAATAACGATATTATATATATAAGGAAGATATATATAAATACATATACAATATATATATATTTTAAAAAATAAACGAATCATGCACACGCGTGGTCCACACAGGTACAGTGCCAAAACAAAAATCGTTCCGATGTAGTCACATAGGGGATTGAGGAGTGTCAAACACGTCACTCAATCTCCCCCGTCGTCGATTGACAAAGGAGAAATCGGTGGACGGAGTTATGTTTGCTGTACGCAATGACTCAGAGACGCTACATTTAATTTTTTATCAGCACGAGATTATAGTATTTTTTTTTCTTCTAAACACGGTTGTAGTTTCTGTATCTAAGCGACTGGGTGTTTCGAAAAATGAGAAAAGATGCTTCAAAAATTTAGGCAGTGGCGTACGTCAAACAAAAAGAAGGGCTTTGGAGTTTTAACCCATCCCTGAACATCACCCTGAATCAGCTCGTTGCAAAGGCGCAACAATGCCGATGTCTCTTCTGAGCCGAGCACGTATCATTAAACTGAAGACTGAGTTTTGCACAAGCAAACCTTTTTCTTTCATAAAGGGTCTCTTGTCTTTTCCCTTGAGCATTGCTTGAAATTTTTCCCCCCACGAGTGCCGCAGGGGAAAATAGGGCACAAAGCTTCTTTTCAAGCAATGTGACGATTTTGAGAATAGGAGAGGTGAACGCTCGGTGCAAATCGACGCCACTGCCGTATTGGCTTTTGCTTGCTCTTGTTCCATTTCTTCGTTGGTGGTAGTTCAGCTTAAGTGTCGCTCTATTCAGCGATTTCGCGTGATTCTCGCCAAAATGTTATATAGTATCCCGGGAGTCATGTGACGTCAGATCTCGGGTAAAAGGTGACCTCACATGAGTAGGCATTTCTCACCAACTTTTCAAAGATCATTTACTTTCGTTCATAATGCCTGCAATTTCGTTTTACTCGTGTATTTCGTTCGTCATTTCCCCGAGTAAGAAAGGTTCACATGGATTTAAGGCAATGTCAATATTCTGCTCGCCAGAAAACGTAATGGAGGGGACACGAATAATCAGACGATATTCTCAGTATTCAAATATATCCACAGACCTCAGTATCTTCAGTATATCCACAGACCTCAGTATTCAAATATATCCACAGACGCACACGTGTACGCATAAACTAAACCACAAGTACTACGAAGTTTTTTTACGCTGAGAATTAAAATCAAAAGAATCGGCATCACAGTCAGTAAAATAGACAACTTCCCAGTGCTGCCATCTATATTTCACAAAAAGGAACACACGCACACAATACATTTTCCACGGCGAAATTATCGGCTAACTTATTAAGGACATATATTTAACGAATAGTTCACCTGTTTGCCTCCAAAATTTTCAACATTGGGTGATTTTTACGTGTACATTTCTTGAGACAGTTCTATTCAAAATGAACATCACTTTAAAGAAGTTAAACTCAGCAGGATATTTCGCTCACGAAAATACTCTCACGATAAAAGATAGATTTTTAAAGAGATGCTTTGCGCTTAAAAATAAAAAACACCGCTCCCTTCCAACCCATCTTTCTAAAAGCCAAAAGAACGAAATGGATGCTATCGAATGAAAGAGGAACATTTTAAAAAGGGAAGTTCATTTTTTGTGGAAGAGATTTTTGTTTTTTATCTGTGGAAATAAATGCATCATGTCTTTGAATTATTTTCACTCCATGGTTTTTAGCGTTCAGGACAGATACTTCTCAACTCATCCAATACATGGACTGATAAAAAGAGATGGAAGGAATAACACTCCCCTTTGGTGAACGGACACTCCCACCGCATTTCTCCTAGGAACGACCGCACTTTCCCCGAGCTGACTGCCTCGAATCTACATTAGCAAGCTTTTAAGAAACAGTTGAACCGTACACGTTTGTAATTGTACTGTCTATATTGGTATACACACTCAAATATAAATATATACTAATATATATATATATATATATACATAAAAAGAAAATGTGTAGACTATGGTTGGTTTTTGTGTTGCGTATTTCTTTTCATGTGGCCACTACATTTGAATAGTACACAAACACTCAACAAAAACCTCATTAGAAGGTTCAAAATAAATCACTGCAAGATACTTACCGATAAAAAAAGGTACTTATCGATAAAATGACCGTTTCAAGGATACAAAAGGTCCACTCTTCTTCAAGAAAGTACCACAGGTAGAAAGGTTAGAAATTAGAAAGAGTGAAAGCAAGTGTTTAAAAAAGGTGGTGTCTTTTTCTTTTGGTATAAAAAAAAGTATATGGCTTCGTTCTTCTATTGCTCTATTTCTGTTTTTCCTTATGTATTATTATAGTTGCATGATTCTATAGTTTTGTTCGTTTTACTTTTTATTTACTTTTTGAACCCTTTAAAGCGAAACCTTCAACGCTTGAAAAAGTGCACCCGCTGCCATCTCTCGAGTTAACTACCAGCAAATAGGACGGTCGATCGAATCGCCCATCGCATGCTACAGAGGTAAAGTCCAGGTTTTTTTTACACAGACGGCTGTGTCAAAGCACTGTGTGTTTGTCTGTATCAAAAACAGAGGACCTGTAGCACGCGAAGGGCGATTCAATGGGCAAAGAAGTTCGGCGCAGCTGTCTGTGTGGCGCCGCACAGGCGGCTGTGTCAAAAAAAAAAGACGACTTTGAGCTCTGTAGCACGAGATGGGCGATTCGATCGACCGTCCTGTTGGCTGGTAGTTAACTCGAGAGATGGCAGCGGGTGCACTTTTTCAGCGTTGACCACTCTATAAAGTTGTCCTTCCATATAGACGTGAAAATGGTTGCGCGTTCTACCTTTAAGACCTGAACTATTTTTTGATAGAGTTTTTGAGTGAAAGATAAGTTTCTTACTTCACTTTTGTAAATAACTTATTACGTTTTTTGAATAACACACCACTCCAAAGAAACATGAAAAATTGTCTTTTCTTTATACCTGATTCATTTCGGAACTTACGAATTATCTCGGCGGTTCGCCAAGACGAGCGATTTTTCGCCAAGATAAAAGCCGGACACATGAAATTACGGATGGTTTGGAATACGATTGGCAACAGTTTGCCAACACATTTGACGAAAACATTGTTTGGCGGGAATGACCACCGGGATAATACGTAAAGTACCTTCATTTCTTATGAAGAATAATATATACATTGCTATACATTGAATTATATATACATTTTTTATACATTGAACCGACTCAGGAAATATGGCTTATACTCGAGTAGAGATCTCCTACACGATTGTGTGTGCCAGGGCTTAAAGGGTTATGTCTCTGCCCATAAATTCAGAAAATAGTGTTCCCTCATTTCTGGAAGGGATGGATCCAACACATGTTCATTCTTTCTTGGTTTTTTTTTTTTTTTTTTTTTTTTTCACTGTCCACATTTCAAGGCGCCTATCCCAAAAGCAGAGACGTGACGTAGTAGAGACGTAAAGTGGAGCGCAGGGCAGAAAAAACTGCGGTCTTTCTCTCTCTAACAGCCTTTTTCATCGAAAAATTGACACAAGAATGAATCCAAACACGCGTGTAAAAGTCATGGGTAAGATGTCTTCCCGATCACTTTAGCATCCGAGTAGGCATTCATCCCCGTGCCAAGTGCTTGGTGAATATGGCCGTAAGCAGCACAAAAGGAAGCATTTGTACACTCTCAAAGTCGAACTTCTACTGCCCAATGTCCGATAAATGGATTCTAGAATCTTTTTCTCGGAATAACTATCTCAATTTCACGTTAACACGTTATTCATTTTTCTTCTCCGAAACTAAAGCCACCGTTCATGTTTTCCAACTTTGCCCGTGAACATAAGGAATTAAAAAAGCAGGGTGTGGCTGTGTCGTGGACACAGCCGTGTGTTATACGTGTGCGTAACAACTTTTTTTTTTTGAGTTTCATCGGGTTTCGGAAAGAAATCGAGTAAACAAATAATGACCGTGTTATAACTTTATTAACCCTTTAACGCGCAGTGATCCCGCTCTGGGAACACCCAACTCTGACGTTTTGACTATTGCCAGTCACGAAGAATAGATTGGATTTCTATCAAAATAGTTGCGGGTGACATAGCTCCACGAGAATCCTTTACTTTTCAGCAAGTCATTTCCCGTTAAAAATGGTCACGATTATTTTTAACAGCACTGACATCTGCTGAAAAATGGAAGAATGCGAGAACAATTGGATAGATTGCCCAATGCTGAAAAAAGGGCAGGTGTTGCCATCGCTCGACTTAACTACCAGCAAGATGGCGGACGATCGAAACATCCATCGCGATGGATGTTTCGATCGTCCGCCATCTTGCTGGTAGTTAAGTCGAGCGATGGCAACACCTGCCCTTTTTTCAGCATTGGGAAAGGGTTGCGCCTCAAAGGGTTAATGTTGTTTCAATGTTTTACGTTAACACTGGTATACCAAAATAGATGTTCAATAGATGTTCTGGCTTCAAAATAGATGTTCAAGCGATTATCTTTTGAACCGTAAACGATCGAAACTTGCTTTCAATTAGAAAAAGTTCGTCCAATAAAGTGTCGATTTCAAATATGGGAAGTTTTTGACTAGGGGCTGTATACCTATTAAAATACGAAATTTAATTTTTATGCGGTCCCACCTTTCCTACCACTTATATTGAGAATAATGTTTGCTCTTTGTCTAAGAAAATTAATTTGAAAAATCCCATGTCCCAAGAAGGTAAATTAAAAATTTTGCGTGTCTCCCAGTAGAATAGTTTCCGAGAGATTGCAATTTGAAAATGTTGACATGGGTGGCGAAGTACTAAGGGGATGGTCTTGGGTACAAGTACTAAGGGGAAGGAAAAATGTGTACTTTTCAAATGACATTCATTCATGTTAATAGACAGACACAGTGGACTTCTCAAACCCTAATTTAGCCCTTTAACGCGCAGTGATCCCGCTCTGGGATCACCCAACTCAAATGATCACGATTATTTTTAACAGCACTGACATCTGCTGAAAAATGGAAGAATGAGAGAACAACTGGATAGATTGCCCAATGCTGAAAAAAGGGCAGGCGTTGCCATCGCTCGACTTAACTACCAGTAAGATCGCGGACGATCGAAACGTCCACCGCGTGCCACAGATCTAGAGACCCTTTTTTGACGCAGCTACAGCCAGCTGTCGTCAAAAAAGGGTCTCTCGATCTGTGTCACGCGATGTACGTTTCGATCGTCCGCCATCTTGCTGGTAGTTAAGTCGAGCGATGGCAACGCCTGCCCTTTTTTCAGCATTGGGAAAGGGTTGCGCCTCAAAGGGTTAGCTTTAATTTTCCTGTAAAGCATGTTTGGCAGTTTCGAGTGAAAGTGACCACACCCTAATAGCCTACACTATTATTTGGTCATTCTCTTTTACCCTTTAAAAATTCCTCCTCTAGAAGCGCAACGCAATGAGTGGATGAGCCCCTCCCCCAAAAAAGACTCCGTTATCTCTCATGTCATAAAGTAGTTCCGATCATTTTAGGTGGTGAAACTGTACCCGTTCATTTCACATATTGAAACGCGTTTCATTACTTTTCCCAAAAATGAAATCATTCTTTAACTTTTATCAACTCATAGTGGATCCCTTAAAAAAAAGATTTTTTTTTTTTTTTTGCCTGGAAACAGACGCCAACGACGCCAAGTAAAGTGTTGTAAGTCTTCATTACCAACATTCATTTTCTAGCTAACTATTTCGCTTAGAGACACGGGATTTTTAAAATTCATTTTCTTAGGCAAAGAGCAAACATTTTTCTAAGCATAATCGAAGGAAAGGAGGGGCCGTATCAAAATTAACTAATATATACAGCTCCAATAAAAAACTTGTCATGTCTGAGATCTACACTTTATTGGACGAACTGAAAGCATGTTTCTATGACTTACGGTTTAAAAGATAATTGCTTTAACATCTATTTTGAATTACCCGTTCTGTTCACTACAACTATTTCACGCTCATGTTTTATAGACGCAATCGATAGCAGTGGTGTAGTCGAAGGGGGACGGCGTCCCCCTACTTTTTCATTTCAGCCCACACGTCCCCCCACTTTTTATTCTCAGGGGGGACGCTCATTGACAAGGTCTTTTTCAAAAAATCTGTGAAGAAATTAAAATTTTCGTTTTGTTCGCGTGAGAGCAAGTATCTATATAAATAAAATTAGACTTTTGTCTGTACATTTCTTGGAATTCAAAAATTTTGCGATTTCTATCCGTTTCAAGCACCCGGGAATCCGATGCGGCCCTCAAAAAAAGTTTGTCTGTCTGTCAATCTGTCATTCTGTCCGTGACGCTTTTTTTGTTTAAGCATCACGTAAAAACGGCTGAAGCGAATGATATGAAATTGGGTGTCATGATAGGTGGTCACTCAACTTAAAACATAGGCGTCGAATTTTTAAAAAATCTTGATTAGATTTTCAGATTTTGCGAAAATCCTTTCAAACTGCGTAAATTTGTGTTCAAGCATCACCTAAAAGCGACTGAAGCGAATGATATGAAATTAGGTGTCATGATGGGTGATCACTCAACTTAAAACATAGGCGTCGAATTTTTAAAAAATCTTGTTTAGATTTTGAAATTTTGCGAAAATCATTTCAAACTGCGTAAATTTGTGTTCGCACATCACGTAATAACTGCAAAGGTGAAAAAATGATATTTGGTGACATGATAGGTGGTGAGTCACCTTAAACTATAAGCATCTAATTAAAAAAAATCGATCCGATTTCGAGATTTTGTGAAAATCGTTTAAAACTGAGTGAATCTTTGTTCCCGCATTACGTAATAACAACTAAAGTGAATGATATGAAATTGGGTCACACGATAGATGGTTGCTCAGCGAAAATTATAGGAGTCCAATTTTTTAAACATTTTTATTAGATTTTGAGATTTTGTGAAAATTCTCTCAAAATACGTTTATATTTCTTCAAACATCACTTAATAACGACTCATACGAATGATACGAAATTTAGTGATAGGATAGGTAGTTGCTAATCTTAATTTATACGTGTTGAGAGAGAGAATTTTAAAAATATTTTGTTGAGATTTTGCGAAAATCGTTTCAAAATGCAAAAAATTTGTTCCAGCATCACGAAACGCACTGCAGGGAATGAAACGAAATTGGATGACAGGATAGGTGGCCACTCAACTTAAATTCTAGGCTTCCAATTTTTCAAAAATGTTGATTAAATTTTGAGATTTTGCGAAAATTATTTCAATATGCGTCGATATTCGTTCGCGCATCCCATAAGGACGACTCAAGCGAATGAAATGATATTACTGAGTGACTCTCTAACCTGTAATATTTTAACAATACATAAAAATGATAACTTCGCTTTCTTTACTTTGGCAACATACTCCATCCATTCTGTGTACTCCTACCATGCTGACGAAAGTTCTTGCTTTTTGGAAATTTGCATTCACTAACCCGTCGAGGACGGGTACTTCAGCTAGTATCAGTATAAAAATCAAAAGGAAACTTTTGACTGTTTGAATAGATTTTACAAATGGGATTGTAAGGGTTTCTTAAACACTTCAGTAGTGAAAACATATCCATAAGACTAGAACAGAAATCTTCCCGAACGCATTCTTAGTCAAAAATGTCTTTCCGAATGGCCGAAAAAGTGACGAAAATCGGGATAGCGAATAGTCACGTACCCATCCTAAAGAAAATCTGTCACTTTGAGTGACATTGGATGGTTGCTTCACCATGGCACAGTATTTATGTTACTGTAAATGGTATGGGTGAAGTGTGAAGGTCCCGGGTTCGGGTCCCATTGCGCGTCCTTCGACCTAACCGTTCGGAGTTTTCCGTGATTCTCTCCGAAACTGCGTAAATGCGGGTTAGGACCCCTTAGAAAGACCCCCACGGAGGGCACCCCCCCTTGTGTGGTCTTTCTGAGGAGGATTTATAAGCGGGCTTCGAGCCAAGCACACATATCCGATATACGTGTTTGCAACAACACATTAAGTAGCTTACACGGTTCATCAAAAAGACTTAGTTTAGATTATTAACAAGTAATCAATAATTTAACAATAAGCTCATTTTAATTAACTAATAAACAAATGATGGTTAAATTAGTTTTATGGGTTGTTTAAGGAATCATTACATTGAATGAATTCGATAAGTTTAGGTTAAATTTCGTCAAAAATGAGCGCCCCCCCCCACTTTTTTTCTTAGGACTACAACACTGATCGATAGATATTGACGATTGAAACGCAAACGAACGCGGTCTAGCTTCTCCGATCCGAGTCAAAATGGACATGATGGGACGCAGCGAAACGACGTCAAAATGGCGGCGCTTATCCCTCCTTCTGCTTAACCCTTTAACGCGCAGTGTTGCCGCTCTGGCAACGCCAAACTCTGACGTTTCGACTGTTGCCAGTCACGAAGAATAGATTGGATTTCTATAAAAATAGTGGCGGGCGACATAACTCCACTAGAATCCTTTAATTTTTGGCACGTCTTTTCCGTAAAAAAATTGCCACGATTATTTTTAACAGCACTGACATGTGCCGAAAAATGGAAGAACTCAAGAACAGCTGGATAGGTGGCCCAATGCTGAGAAAAGGGCAGCCGTTGCCATCGCTCGATTTAACTACCAGCAAGATGGCGGACTATCGAAACGGTCATCGCGTGCCACAGATCGAGAGACCCTTTTTTGACGCAGCTGGCTGTGTGGCACAGCCGGCTGGTAGTTAAGTCGAGCGATGGCAACGGCTGCCCTTTTCTCAGCATTGGGAAAGGGTTAAGCGATGCGTCGAGGTCCTCGCTCGACGTAACGAACTCTTGTACATCCTTCAGCTATCGAGTGGTGTTGTCCAATTCCGGATGTAGACGATAGATATGGAACACCCAACTGTATATCCCCGGTTTTGTGAATGGCCTGCCACTATGGAAGCAAGTTTAAAGACGTGTGCCTCACGTCAAAAGGCGCTTCCCGTTGTGTGCCTCCCTTGAACTCCGTCCGTGAAAAATATTGGCTCGTGAATAGTCAAAAAATGGGCCACACGCGGTATAGGGGGTTGTTTGCTTGAAATTTCTGAATATTACTCTCTGTCGTGAAGGTTCATATGAAAAGAAAGAAAAACACTTACAGATTTAGGTTCTAAAGACAGTGATTCAAAATAAATATTTAAGTGTCTTACTCGCTTTAACCTCCCATCCCATATTGGAACCTTGTGTACCCATCCCTGCTTCCCAACTTAGACCTTTGGATGCTCCTGTTGTTTGCTTTTTTGCTTGGTCTGTCTGCCTACGAGGGGGGCCGCCTGGGTCGGAGAACTTTCAGAGGGGTTCTATCACGTTTTCACGTTCCATCTGGAGAAAAACGGCCCAAACTACTGCCCGTTTGACCGACACCAGTGCGATAAGCCGGGTCGAAATCATAAGCGTAAAGTTCTCAAAATTATTGGGGGGGCGGGACTTACAACCACATATATTCGCGTCAGTGGCGTAGACAAGGGGGGGGCGGGGTTAGGGGGTTATAAACCCCCGTGAGGAATTTTTTGCCTTACAAAATGCATATTCTTCACTCCCTTATCATACACCCGTATACATATATGTGAGTTGCAGAAGTCGTAACCCCCCCCCCAAGAAAAATTTCTGGCTACGCCACGGATTCACGTACATATAAACTCATAGCTGCCAACTACTAAGGAATATAATGAACCCCTTTTTCTACATGATTTTTCGGCTTAAAATAGAGCAAAATTTTTGTGCTGCGCGCACAAGCTGGTTTCTATTTTGAAAAAAAATAATTAAAAAATAGACTGTTTACAAAAAGTGGTTAATTATAATCCGTAGTAGTTGGTAGCTATGACTTAAGTGTAAATTATTGGAGGCGCTCGAGCTCTATGGATCCATAGAATTCTACACCTCTGTAAGGTAAGTATCCATGTTATTATCTTCCTACCATGTTATAAGTTAAAAAAAGAAGCAAAGGAGAAAAAAAAAATATTTTCGATGAGAGAGTGCATTTTAGACACATCTGAACTTTTCTTCATTTCATACTTTACATTGAATAATCTGATTTTAATGAACCAGAGCCTGGCGAGGGCAGCTTATAGTAATATTGTGTGTTACGTGGCGTCACAATGAATACTAAATCACGATTGAAATCAAAAGAAGAAAATTTTTAATAGTACAAGTAAATGTTTATTTTAAACGTTTGTAAATGGCGCGAAATACTTTTTTGTATGTTAGTATAATTAGTTTTCTGTATTGAGTGGTCAATTATTGGGTGGGCTCAGCCCCTATTCACAATTTATTGGGGGGGGGGCTCGAGCCCGACGGGCCCATATAACTCTACGCCTATGGTCGAAACACTGAACCTGTACAGCCGTCTAACATTTTGAATATCTTATCCACTCGACCATGGTGGGGGCCTGATGATAATATTTAAATACGGGGCCTAAACTCGGTTGCCAACTATCAGGTCATAGCAACAGTAGTCCGTTTCTTTTCGTAACACAGAAACGGGAGGCCTTACCTGCTTCATTTTGGACCTTTACAGGACGCTACGAGGCTGCTGAACTTGAGCGGATGCCATCTTCTTTTACTTCGCCGGTTAGGGTCCAGGAGGCCATCTTGGTTTTTTTGTTTTGTTTTGTTTTTTTTTCGCCTCTAGCTCGGCTCGCATGTCGCGGCTGTTCTGGAAGAAAGATTGTTTACGTCCACTACGATCGATGCCCGATGATGGTATATAACATGGCTGTATTGTTGGCATCGAGAAAAAAAGAACTTCGTGTTTGAAAGCAATTGAAATTAAATTCACCTTAAACCAATAAGATAATTAAGTTAGTGAACAAAGCAATTGCTAATCGTGTTCATTAAATGATTGATTACAATATGGATTGATTTGAAACAAAAGAACAATTAGCGCCACACTAAGTTAACACAAGCAGCTCAATTATCAATCTTTTTATTATAAAAATATCGTCGAAATGAATGGATTCCACGCAATTTTGCGTTTGAAAGCAATTTACATTATAACAATAGGACGATTCATTATTCAATTAGTACAAAGCAATTAAATTAACAAACAGCTTAATTAGTAGTTATTTAATTAGCATAAGAATGTTCAAGGGCGTCCCTAGAGTACGTGGCGCCCATTTGCAAACGTAAAAAAGGCGCCCTTTTATATTTCTTTCGAGTTCGAAATGGCGTTCCTTCGAAGACATTGCTCCGATGCAATGCACACAGTATCGAGCCGCCCCTGACAAGGGCGGAGGCGACCGCCCCCCCCCGAGAAAAAAGAAAACTAATGTAAAAGATCCTATTTTACTTTAGTTTAATAAAATGGATGTATAAGTCAATCTTCTAACCCTCCCCCCCCCCCGCGACAAAATTGCATTAATCCGCCACTGGCCCCTGAAAACATTACCAGATCTCCAGATGGATATATCAAAGAATACTATTTCATACAGTACAAAATTTCACATTAGCTTTTAGATTACACATTTATCAACAGATGGCAGCACTACACAGTAAAACTTTCGGAGCTGTTTGCCAATGTCTGTTCTATGCAATGCTGCTATCTATGGAGGAACGTGAAAATGAGAAGGTTCCTCAATAAGATCTGGAGGAGGGAAGAAAAAATTAAGTGCCAAAATAGTTTTGAGAGGTTAGAGGGGATAGAACAAAGGCAACTCTAATTTATTGTAAAATCGTCATTTTCAAAATATTATTTTACTGCACTCTGCATGTATTTCAAACGCGAACTAAAAAAAAAAAAAAAAAAAAAAAAAATCTGGAGTGACTCCACTCGACTTTCCGAACACTTACGATTAAGATCATGACCAACCATTTAAATAAATTTTAATCGATGAATAATTCAAACATATATACCCAATGGAAACTCAATCGAATGCACCGTTTAAACGCTTGCGCACTTTCACGAAATTTTTGTCGTAGCCCTGTAGAAAAACTATAAGTCTTATACACACCAAAATCAATACCGGTCTTAAGATGGTGATTTATAACATATATACCCAATTTCTTCTCAATCGAAGGTACCGTTTAAACGCTAGCGCACTTTCAAGAAATTCCCCCCATAGGCCATAATGTAAAAGAAATCTTTCTCGTAGCCCTGTAGAAAAACTATAAGTCCTATATACACGAAAATCAATACCGGTCTTGCGACGGTGGTTTATGACCTATATATCCAATTGGAGCTCCATCGCATGCTCCGTTCAGGAGCTATCGTGTTCACTCACATACACACACACACACATACATCTCGTAAAAATAGCATAAATGGATTCAGAAGCCCTCGAAACGTGTCAAAACACCAAAATCTCTAAGTCGAATTTTTTCAGGATTACAATACTTTCCTTACAGGGTACATGTTCGGAAAGTAAAAAAAATTATAAAATTATATTCATGCTTAAAATGCACATTTCCACTTACCTTTTTTTCCATACACAATGAAATTTCAAAGTCCTGTTTACTACTTCAGAATAATTAAATCGAATCTAGCATTTTTGAATAAAATATTTTACAAAGACATAGCATTAAATTATGAATATTTATATCTACATATTTTCTCTGTTTCACATTTTCAAAATATTGAATGCTTTTTCCAAAAGAAAATTCTGTTAATGGTGTGGTATTTAAACTTAAGAGTCATTAAATTACACAGATTTTCATCTTTCAGTGGAGTTCCGTAGCAGTTTTGAATCCTGTTTTGGACGCTGAATGCTCGTTCACAGCAAGCACTGTTAAGCGGAATTATGAGCACAGCTGGCTTATGAGCAAACGTTGTTATCATGTCCAGCTGAAATTTTGTGAGTCAGATTTGACTCGCAATTTCAAAAAGTGAGAGTCAATTTTTTCAAAAAATATCGATTTACACGTAAAATGCGAGTACGCGCAAGCCCTGGTTACACCCATCAATGGCCTGCAAACATTTCTTGCCAAGCACACGAGGAAAAATTTTGTACTTTTAGTTTATAGAGATGGATGTCAGAAGGAACCAAAATCAATGTACGAATTTTCAGCAAATTATGATCTTTGCTTGATTTTCCCTATCCTTCCTACCTCTTGAAGACTTCAAACCTGATTGATATGATTGATGTCTAGAAAGTAGTACCTATTTGGCAATTGGGGACATAGTACCTTTAAACTTCTAAAAAATCAATTTTTCAAAATTAATTTTAAAAAATAATTCAGATAGTTAGGAATATATTAAAACAAACCGCATCAAAATCGAACAAAAACTACGCCCGCAGCCATTAAAAGTAATAAAGCTAACATGGACTTTTCCTATAAACGCAGTGTCAAGAAACTTTATTTTCTCAGTTTCTGATTTTTGCACTTTCCCACAAGATTAAAAAAAGTTATGAATGGAAAGTTATGAAATTTTACATATAGGTTGTATGTACATATATTTATTCTCTGAACCTCAGATTGGATAATGGGACCAAAATATTTTATTTTATAACATGATAAATCATAAAAATCTCAATAATTTTAAAATTCTGTCATTCATCATGTTATGAAATAAAATATTTTAGTCCCATAATCAAATCTGAGGTTCAGTGAATAAAGATCTACATGTACAACCCATACGTAAAATTTCATAACTTTCCATTCATAACTTTTTTTTTTTAATCTTGTGGGAAAGTGCAAAAATCAGAACCTGAGAAAATCAAGTTTCTTGATACTGCGTTTATAGGAAATGTCCATGTTAGCTTTATTACTTTTAATTGCTGCGGGCGTAGTTTTCGTTCGATTTTGATGCGGTTTGTTTTAATATATTCCTAACTATCTGAATTATTTTTTTAAATTACTTTCGAAAAATCGATTTTTTAGAAGTTTAAAGGTACTACGTCCCCTTAAGCCAGTGTTTCTCAACCAATGTGCTGCGAGGGTTTTTGAAAAATTATTAAAACTGTGTGGCGTTGTATCAGATGTATAATATGCTGTCTCATTCATTTTCAATGAGCTACACACTACGAAGGGCGCAACTTTTTACTTCATAGCGTGGAAAAACATTCTGCCGATTATTGAAAGAGCTGTTTGCAGTAAGCCCCATGCAAAAACAAGCTCAGCCTTCTCATTTATTTACCCAAAAAAAAAAAAAGCCTCAAATTTTTATATTTATTTATTTATTTATTTACAACTTTTGCAAATTTTATATTCAGGTGTGCTGCAAATTATTCCAGAAATTTTCAGTATCCCGTCAATCAAAAAAAGGTTGAGAAACACAGTCATACACTGTACAGTGCATAAACAAGCTTAGACCTCTCGTTCATTTTTTTTACTTTCCGAACATGTACCATGTAAGGAAAGTATTGTAATCATGAAAAAATTGGAATTCGAGATTTTGGTGTATTGACACGTTTAGAGGGCTTCTGAATTCATTTACGCTATTTTTACGACATGTATGTGTGTGTGTGTATGTGTGTGAACACGATAGCTCCTGAACGGGGCATGCGATGGAGCTCAAATTGGGTCTATAGGTTATAAACCACCGTCGCAAGACCGGTATTGATTGGGGTGTGTATAGGACTTATAGTTTTTCTACAGGGCTACGGCAAAGATTTCTTTTACATGATGGCCTATGGGGGAAAATTCTGGAAAGTGCGCTAGCGTTTAAACGGTACATTAGATTGAGCTCAAATTAGGTATATATGTTATAAACCACCGTCGCAAGACCAGTATGGATTCGGGTGTGTATAGGACTTATAGTTTTTCTACAGGGCTATGACAAAGATTTCTTTTACATGATGGCCTATGGGGGAAAATTCTTGAAAGTGCGCTAGCGTTTAAACGGTACATTCGATGGAGCTCAAATTGGGTGTATATGTTATAAACAACCATTGTAAGACCGGTATCGATTTCGATGTGTATAGGACGTATAGTTTTTCTACAGGGCTACGCCAAAAATTCCTTTTACATTATAGCCTATGGGGAGACATTCTTGAAAGTGCGCTAGCGTTTAAACGATACATTCGATTAAGCTTCATTTTGGTATATATATTTGAATGATTCATCGATTAAAATTTATTTAAATGCTTGGTCATGATCTTAATCGTAAGTGTTCGGAAAGTCGAGTGGAGTCACTCCAGATTTTTTTAAATAATTTTTTATGGTTATTTATATTTATTAATGTTTTGTATCATACAACTTTTACAATTTTTCTATTTAGGTATACTGTAAATAATTCTAGATATTTTCAGCGTGCCATCAATCAAAAAAAGGTTGAGAAACACTGACTAAAGCTTTTGTTTAAAAAAAAAAAATTATTTTTGCAAGTACAAAGTGATCTCTTACATTGACGCACTTATCACACTGTAAAACAAGATTTTGTATGGCTTCATATTGAGCCTCTGTCAGTGTTATCTGTTCATTCAGAAATTGAAGTACTGATTTGCGATCTTTACCACTCAACAAAATATTTTCTCCCAAAAATTCCTTTACTTTTGTGAAAAAGAGGATCATCCCTGAAGCCAAATTTATACCAACACCAATTTCTGTGAGGGCTTTCTTATTAGTAGTATCACATTATTGAGTTGTATAAAATTCGGTTTCAAAAACTTTCCAAAAGAAATATCAAAAAATTATAAAACATCAGTTAGAATATGTATGAAGACATTATTCATACCTAAAAATGGTGTGAAGACACATTTTATAACACTAAAAACTGAAATACTTTTTTTGTTGCTGTTATTTCCAATAGGGATGCACCGAATATAATATTTTGCCAAATACCGAATATTCGGTTAAAATTCTAACCGAATATTCGGTTGAATTTTTTTTATTTTAGGTCAATTTAAAATAGAAAATGTTTATCTATGTGTCTAGTGAAATCTAAATACATTTCCATGTAACATCCTAAATTTATTTACAATAAGTAAAAGTATTAATTTAAAATTAATAAAAAATTATGTGAATTATTTTAAAAGCAGGCTAATTTGGCTTATTTTTATCGGCAATTCTGCATAAATTAATAATTTCTTTCTTTCCTGATACATGATTTGATAACTGATAATCATGGTAAAATGTTATGTTATAAATAAATAATCTTGTATTTACCATACATACAAATACTAGGGATGCACCAAATACTTGGTTAAAATTTATTAAACTTATTAAACTTTGATTGCAATGATTCATTTAGTTAGTTTTTTCATAAAGAATATTTTACATGGTGTAAAACTTCAATAATTAAAATGCTGCAAATTTTCATATCCAAGTGTGTTTCCTTTATATATTATTCATAACTTTTTTAAATATTAGTGAAATGATGGTATTTTTTTACCTGCCTATTTTATTAAAAAAATTAGCAGTTCATTGACTTTACATATTTAGGAACACTTCATGTTATGAGTTTTTTTTTTTTTTTTTTTCATTATTACTGTCTCAAATTTAAATCAGTTAGTCATAGCAAGGTTCATGTAATGTGTCATGAGATTTAAGAAAAATTGAAAAGCAACAAAATTCAAATTTAACATAAGTTTTTTTTCTTACATTATTAAAACTAATTTCATTGTGATATTAGTTTTTTGTGTGATTGTGGAACACTACGCTAGGCCCATCTGGATGGGGGTGCCTTGGTAGGAGGACTTTCTAAGGGTTTCTAGTGCTTATTATATTCTCATGTGATATTATTAAGTAACCACTTGAATCAGTTTAGTACTATGATACTAAACTATGATTCATGATATAAAAAATATGTATTTGTTTACCGATGGGTGAATACTTCAATTTGTTTACTATTCGGTTGCCGAATATTTAAGTATTTGGCCAAACCGAATATTCTGTTTGTCTGCCGAATAGGTAGTATACCGAATATTCGGTGCATCCCTAATTTCCAATAATAAAAAACTTATTTATTTTAGAATTTCTATCCTATTTCTAGATAATAAGCATAATGAACATTCATTTACGTAACAACATTTTAGAGTGGGGTTTCTTAAATTGTAGGTCGTGATCCCATTTGGGGAGCCAAAATTTTAGCAATTTCGATATTTCTTTAACTTATTACAATAATTTGATGACACCTTCGTCTTTAACCGCCATAAAATCAAAGTGGCAATCAAAAGTGCAGACTATTGAACAAGTGCTTTGTCCTGCAGTGCCCATTATTTTGCCAAGATTTGATAATACAGGGTGATCCATTTAAAACGGTACTCGCTGGTTTTTCTTATCACCATTAAACCGGACGGATGTCGCCACTATTCTAAACTGGAACTATTGAATTTTGTTTAAGTGTGGGAGACCCTTTCCGACACTGTTGGACTGTTGCAACTTTATTGCTCAGGTAAAATAGAAATGGAGACGTACACGATTACTGAGTCCTGTGATCCTTTTATCTCAGAAAAACATAATTTAAATCACACTTTTTACATTATCAGTCCTCACAGCCAATGCTGAAAATGTTTGCCACCCTTCTGAATGCAAACATGAACCAAATTTCCAGAGAAGTCTTAGAGATGGATGAATTAAAACAAATCATAACTGAAGAAATTTTGTGAGATACGTCCAACAGTGTTGGGGATTGCCTCCCACACTTAAACAAAATTCAAACAATTCAATGTTAGAACAGTGGTCACATCTTCAGATCAACCTTCTGGCTGCTTAACCCACGATTTCCACGTGCAACTCAAATGGAGCAAAATGGGCTCATCCCGCGATTTTCGCGGGCAGGTGTTTTTCTTCCTTTATTCAGGAGAGCATCCCATGTTTTCACCGTTTAACCCGTGAAATAAATGAGATACAATGTTAGACGTTTCATTTATGTTTTGACCAACAGATGTTGTGAGTCGTCCACTCCATTGCAGCATTGGAAGGTTGTACTCGGTACTTATGATCTAACTTCACTTGTATCAGAAAGGGCTGCTAGAAATCGTTCAGCAATGGACAGTGTCTATTCCGGATGATTTAGGAGATTCTGAAAGAGATTTTAGCTTGGATAGTGATAGTGATTTTTTGGACGGCTCCTGAGACAGTGATCAATCGGACCCTGATTCAATCAACCTGCAAGACATTAGGTGCATTTTCTTATATGATGTAATAAACGGAAATTCACTGTCATTCAATTGAAATTTGTTTTATGTAATAACATCTGAAATGGGTTTTTCTGAAGCTTAGTTTCTCATGATAAAATCTATATGAAAAATCTTTTCTAGAAAGAAAAAATCTGGAGTGACTCCACTCGACTTTCCGAACACTTACGGTTAAGATCATTACCAAGCACTTAAATAAATTTTAATCGATGAATAATTCAAACATATACCAAATTGAAACTCAATCGAATGCACTGTTTAAACGCTTGTGCACTTTCAAGAATTTCTCCCCATAGGCCATTATGCCATAACATAAAAGAAAGTTTTGTCGTAGCCCTGTAGGAGAACTATAAGTCCTATACGCACCAAAATCAATACTGGTCTTAGGATGGTGGTTTATAACATGTATACCGAATTGGAGCTCCATCGAATGTATCGTTTAAACGCTAGCGCACTTTCAAGAAATTCCCCCCATAGGCCATAATGTAAAAGAAATCTTTGTCGTAGCCCTGTAGAAAAACGATAAGTCCTATACACACCCAAATCAATACCGGTCTTGCAACGGTGGTTTATAACATATATACCCAATTTGAGCTCAATCGAATCGACCGTTTAAACGCGAGCGCACTTTCAAGAAATTCCCCCCATAGGCCATAATGTAAAAGAAATCATTGTCATAGCCCTGTAGAAAAAGTATAAGTCCTATACACACCAAAATCAATACCGGTCTTGCGACGGTGGTTTATGACCTATATATCCAATTTGAGCTCAATCGAATGCTCCGTTCAGGAGCTATCGTGTTCACTCACATACACACAAACACACATACACACACACACACATACATCTCGTAAAAATAGCATCAATGGATTCAGAAGCCCTCAAAACGTGTAAAAACACCAAAATCTCGAATTCGAATTTTTTCATGATTACAATACTTTCCTTACATGGTACATGTTCGGAAAGTAAAAATGCACATTTCAAGTCTCCAATGTATATAGATTTGAAATATGAAAAAAGAAATGACACAATTTTTGAAGCAATTTTGGTCCACAAATGGAGCAGTCAGAGGGTTAAAGGGTAATAAGAAAAACCAACTTTTAGACTTTTAAACAGGATAACCCTGTTGTACAAAAGAAGAAATTGACACTTTTGCAAATGCATATGTCGAATTTCGGCAATGCTAATGAGATCCCAGAAAATTTTCTAAATATGAGGGTTCCCCCCCACACCAAAAAGTTTGAGAAACCTCATTTTAGAGCCATTTCAGATACATCATTTCAAAATCAAATGACCATGGGTTGTTCCCAATCCAAAATGAAAGGGAAAAACTGATCTTGCGAATCTGATGAAGAAAATTAGAGAAACCTGTCATTTTTGAAAAGCCTGTGAAAATAAAGAAAATTCCTGAGGCTCAAAATAATATCTAAAAGCCCGAGACTCTGGCTAAAATCTTGAAACTTGGCATGTCTGCATAGATTTTTTCCATGGCTATTAAAAAAAATTACAAATGGAAATGTTTTCAATTGTCGATTATTTAAAAATAGCGTCAATGAAACTTTTCAGCTTTTCAGAAAAATTGAAGAGATTGTGAATAAAATAAAAGCACTTTATGCTTTGATTCTTGAATTTTGGTTATTTACAAGCTGAGAGAAATGTTATGGTCCACAGTGCAACAAAAAAATTGGTGCATGCGACTAAAAATTACATTTGTTTCCACAATTTTGCAAGTTAAGAAAAGTTTGGTTCCACCAAATTTTTGTTGGTGCCACTAACTATTTGGATCCTATTTTCACCCCTTGGTTATGGTAATTAATAATCACCAGCACTTGACTAAAATTCAATATTTAAATCAAAATCCATAGCTGTTTCTCGTGGTTTTAGCCCCTCTACTATTGATAAAGCTGTTTCTAAATTTAATAAGACTAATACTTCTACTAATACTATTAATTTTCACAACGATTTAATTGTACTACCTTTCTTTTCACCTTTATGCTACAAAATTTCTAAGCTTCTCAAAAATTTCGGTTTCAAAGTCATTTTCAAACCTGTTAATAATCTTAAATTTTCTTCCCTTAAAGATCCTATTCCTACTGAGAACCGCTGGGGTGTTTATTATATTCCTTGTGAATCTTGTGATTTGGGCTATATTGGTCAGACCAGAAGAGCTCTCAAATTTAGGCTCAAAGAGCATGAGAGATATGTCTCTAAGCACGAACTTTCCAAATCTTCCATTGCCTCGCATTGTTGGAATTCCAATCATCGTTTTCAGTTTTCTAAGGCTAAGATTTTGTACACTCCTCAGTCTTTGTCCCATCTGGATTTTTTGGAAGGTTTTTCCATTACCCAGCACTTAGAACGTCTTGTGAACGATGGTTCTTCCGTTCCTTTCGTTCATTCTGCTTGGAAGCTGCTGTTGTAAGTTTCTTTTCACTTTCTTCGTCTACTTCCCCCCCCTTTTTATTTTTATTTTTTATTGTGTGTGTACGTGTGTTACTGTCTTCCTTTATGTTTTTATTTATATATATATATTTAAAAAAAAAAAAAGATTTATATTTTTTTTGTGCTGTCCTGTTTGTGGTTTTTAATTTATTAAAAAAAAAAAAAGTGTTCTATTTGTTTTTTTTTGTTCTGTTTTCTCTTTTTGTGTGTGTGTGTTTGTATTTGTGTGTTCCTTTTTACTTATTTATTTATTCCTTTTTTATTTCTGTATTTTTGTGCTTCTTTCCTTTCCCTTATTTTATTTATATTTTTTTCTCCCCTCTCCGTGGTTTTGTTCGACTTTTCTTTGCCCCTTGTGGCAACATCTTGCTTGTTTTATCTCTTTTCAGTTCCCTGTGTTGCTTGCAACGAAGGGCTTGAACTGAAGAAGGCCAAAACAATTTTTGGCTGAAACGTACGTATCCTCTTACCTATAACATCTTATGTGTGTTTTTTACAAAGTTTTTTATTTTCTTTATTTAACTATTATGTCATTATTAATGATCAGTACATAAGACTCATTACAGTAGTAAATACACTAGGTGATAGAATTTTTTTTTTCCAAGTACTTCTTTGAACATAATATGTACTGTGTAAATCTTAGTGATTTGCAGCTAATCAGCTTAAGTGTGATCTAACCGAAAAACACCTTTTTAAAAAAAAAAATTAAAAATTTTTTATTCTTTCAGATTTTATCTACATACTAGAGTGCTGGAAATCTTTATACTGCAGCTTTATCTGTCGTTGTGAAACATCCTAGTCATGTTGTCAAACCATCTAAAACTTTAATGCGAGTTTCCATACTATCAACTAATGTAGCGGTATCCATTTTGTCTGGTAGATAAAAAAGCTTTATCAACACACAAAAAAAAAAAGCTTAGAATGAAGATTAATGGCACATACATCAAAAAAGTAAGCACATTTTATTTAAATTTAAAAAAAAGAAAGAAATTGAAAAATGCAATGGAATTATGTCCACAAAAAAACCTGATCGATTTAAATAGCACTTCAGTGCTAAAAAAATGCTACAGTTAGTTGTTTGGGGGAGGAGTTGTTCTGAAGTTAATCTAAATTGAATGTTCTACATGTTAAACAATCAAACTTTACATTTTGCATATATAAATCAGTTCATTAGAGTGCAAGTTATAATCTGCAAAATCACCATAGTGCCAATACTGGCAATATTGTACATCGATATAGTAGACTAATTATATAGTACAATCTCATAATAAATAACTGCAGACCAAAAAATGTTATATTCATTTTTAAGTAATCAGTCATGAAATATATCTTCAGCAGCAAAATGCTATGTTAGTCACAATGACACTACCCTCCATCTTGCGAAAAAGACTCAACAGTTAGGGGTAAAAATGCGAGGTTTTTTATTAACAAAATATAATACATTATTTATAATATATGTCTATGAAAATAATAAATAACACTCCTTATGGAATTGGAGAGGTGCACATAAATACTGTCTAGGTATAAGCCAGGGTCAAGAGTGCTTGTTGGCGACAATCTCCATGCAATCTAGGAAGGCGTTGAATCGTTCTGCGCATCGTCTGGGTAGGATTTTTGGCATTTTTCGTACTGACGGAACAGCGGTTGGCAATGAGATTTCACTTTGAGCATCACAGGGCTGAAAAAAAATTGGAGGGAAATATTTGAGAACAAAAGAATAACACCGTGGAACAACATACAACCACAGATATTACAATAAAATAAAAAAATTGGTCTAAAAATCATTTGATACCATAGAACACTTTTTCAGTTGGTATTGTGTATTAAGGCAAAGCGACTCCAGGGCTATCTGTCTAAAGAGGGGTGCCTTGGGTGGAGGACTGCATAAGGGGTTCTAACATGTATTCATGTTACATCTCAGGAAAATCACCCAAAACTCCAGACCATTAGATCAGTGGATGCGCGATGGGCCCGGAGCCTTCAAACTTCAACCATTTACCACGCAGAGTGTCTTTATTCACTCGGCCATTGTGAGGCTCTTTTTTTGTTAGGACACAAATGCATTTTTTAATCTGTGAATTTAAAAAGCATATCTTGGTAACAAAATAATTTTAATGGGTATCCATCAGGGTGTCTACCACAAAAAGTAAGCTTGATTTCTTGACCATAACAAATACGAAACTCTAATATAAAAAATATATCGTGGCAGGGATGCAGAATATGTTCTATCTGGCATTCTAGGCTTGGGGGAAATTTTGCAGAAAAATATACAACCTATTTTGATTTTAATAATTAATTACAAAATTCTTTTAATCATTTGCTTGTTGGCAACTGATTAAACATGTAAAAAACTCATGTTGGCAACTTGAGTTTTTCTTTTTTCTGCCCATTTTTAAAGCGTTTTTTTTTTTAACTTTTTCACTGATCAGCTGTTTGCTTTCAGTTAACTTGGACCCATTGCTATTTTGTAAACATGTATGCAGCTTGTACATTGTAAATTTTTTTACATCAATGGTAACACAGAACTTATGAAAGTCTATAATATATCATAAAACTTTTGGGAAATTGAAGTTATTAGTTATGAAACATGGGGATCAGCGATAGTTATAATTTTAAGTGGAATCCAAGTTATTGTTTTTAAAAAAGAAAATGTGGAAAATAATCAAAACACTGAATTTAACAGGGAATGAAGGGGGGAAAATATTACTCTTAAATCCAACAATTTTAACTTTTTTTTTGAGGAGAGAAGGTGGATAACACATACTTTTCTCAAGGTTTGAAGACACATACTTGCCAACTTTTGAAATTCCCAAGGTGTAAAACAACACGCACTTCACATATTGAACTAGTGTCAGTTCACTATACAACTATTTGTCAGACATCATTTTTGATGATTTCTGCTAAATAACATGTAAATGACACTTTAAATGAATTTTATAAATAGCAAACGAACAGTATTTTAATGTTTTCATATAAAATAAACACATGAAAAACTGTTAAGTTTTTTCTGTCACAAAAAATTAGGAACTAAGAATTTGAATGAAATGAAAAAAGCATAGTTGAGTCGCAAATCGTGACCTAGTGCTTCATTTCTTGACTTTTCCGTGACTT
Source organism: Cheiracanthium punctorium (assembly GCA_038373885.1). Taxonomy (NCBI): domain Eukaryota; kingdom Metazoa; phylum Arthropoda; class Arachnida; order Araneae; family Cheiracanthiidae; genus Cheiracanthium; species Cheiracanthium punctorium. Next base: position 298,886 of record JAWZYV010005465.1, read on the forward strand.
TCGTGACCTTTTCATGATGGTAGACACCCTGTCCATGAAAATGACACTCAACACATTTCATTTTTGCCTAATTAAAATAAGCAACTCCGTATTTTACTTTTCAGATAAAATTCCCCATAACATTATTTCGACTGAAGTGGCTCGATTCAACCATCTGATGAAACTGAAGTCATTAAAAAAATTAAATATCGAAAATAAAAATTCCTGATCTTCATGCATTACCGGCACAGAGAGCAAAATAAAGTAAACATCCATTAATGCTATGTACAGTGATTGATCCAAGATTTTTTCAGAAGAGTAAAAATACTCCTTAACCTTTTTAGAAGGAGTATTTTCCTATCCACAGGAGTCATTAAAGCAATGAACAATTATGCTACATTTTCAAATGCATAATTAAATTAAATATATGGAAAAGCAATGCATAAAAACAGGCATTGCGAAATTTTTAAGGCGTGTTTAAATTTCTAAAGTGTGAAATACACATCTAGAGGCATTATCGCAATCACTGGCTATGTATAAAAAAATATATATATATATAGCAATAATAAGCCCACCATGGGCATCCTTGAAAAAAAAAGGGGGGGTACTTGTGTATTATACCGTCGACATTTTCACCAAAAATTTGTTTCACCTAGTTTGCGTTGCTAAGGTCGGGTTACCTTAAAATACTTCTGGTCAAATATTTACATACCACCCCATAAAAACAAGAACCGATAGATACTGCCTTTTTTATTTGCACCCTTTGATGAACTACGTCTGTGTTGTATTTATTTTAACTGTTTGTGTGTGTATTTTTTTTTAAATATTTTATGTGTCTTGACGGAATTTAAGTATTTATTAAATAGGTTTATGTTTAGGTCTAAACATAACAGTTCCGTTTAATGCAAACTCCGCAGTTAAGAACACACTTTTCATTTTATTCAGATTACAATGTTTTTGTTAAACGCTCAGATTTCATTAAGTCATTAATCAATTTTAAAAATCAACCACAAACATAAAAATTTATAAATTTTAAAGGAAACACGATTCATTTAATCCATAGCAGAACATACAGTATTTTGATGCGCATTATCACATGCGCAATAGTAACGTAACTGCAGGGTACAGACCCTTGGCGAGTAATCTCTTCACTTGGCATGTCAACGGTATAATACACACACAATCATTGCAATTAAAACTACAAAATGAAATGCAATTAAACAACAAGAAAACAAGCTTTGTGAGCGAGGAAATGAAAGAACAAGCATACTCACTGTGTTTCGGAACATCGGGCTAATTCATGCCTCTGGTTTGAGCACGCAGTATACCACACATTGGGGTACCTGTCGACGCATTCAGTGTAGCGATTCATCAGATGATTACAGTGACTGCTAACTATTTTCATGGCTTTGCCATCCCTAAAAACAACAGAAAAAAATATCCCTCATAGCAACCATCTACAAAGTGGACATACTTATCCACCTTTTGTTTATTTCATAAAAAAAGGTCATTTATTTTATAAAATAGATCCACTTAAATAAGAATTGACCGAAATAAGCTTCAACTATGTTGAACATTATTTGCTTGATAAAATTATTCCATCCATTATTTATTAATAGTTCATATTTCCCCACATAATTTACAGAATTCTCTATTTATGAGAGCTTTGAAAATGTAAATATAAACTATATAGGGTGGTATACAAATAGTACATGCTACTTATGTACATATGTCATACTTCCGATGAAATTTTAACTACATTTAGTGGAAACGTGCAAAATAGTTAAAATTTGTAATGAACACTTAGCATATAACAATAAAAATGAATGACATGTTATAAAAACTTGAGTTATAAGATTAGAAAAGCTATTCTTAATTTTTTTTTTCTTTTGTAAAATATAAATATATAAGGCAGTATGCAGATAGTACAAGTTACTTACGTACATACTTCCGATGAAATCAGAAACTAGTCACTTAGGGAAATAGCGCCTATTTTTTTATAAAGGTCTTGAAATCAAGCTGTTGAACTTAGTTAATTAAATTAATGATGTATACTGGTGATGCAACAGATATCAATTTGGACGGATACCGAACATCCGGCCAAACTTTCAGCCGGATATTCAGCAGCAGTATGTTTTCTTCTTTTTTTGTTTTATTTTCACTCGTTTTCTTAGATCACTGAGCTATTGCTCTTTCTTCTTTAAATTTTCTCATTAGTTTCATATCATTTAATTCAAAACTCAGAAATCCTTTTGGGATTGTTCCCATAAATTTAGTACCAGATTTACTGCAATTAAAGTCAAACAAATAACAATGACATCGACGTTCTCCTTCAAGAGTTAGATAAATATCTTATAAGATGTAACAAAATTTCCTTACTTTATCAAAATTGAAGGAGGGCATATTGGCCGGATATCCGTTGCATCCCTAATGTATACTGCATACACTTGGTTCATTTAGATTGGCAATATAACATCAGATACATCTTCATTAGGTGTCGCACTAATGATTACAACAGCAGTGTAATTCACTTAACAACAACAACAAAGAGCAAAGCTTACTAATTACAAGATAACTGACATTTAGGACTTCAATACAATGCCAAATAAATTGACTTAAACTATCAAAACCGCAGATGCGTAGTCGTTTCAAATTTCATAACAATGACCTTCAAGAAAAAAAGTTTTCTCAGACATCCATATAAATAATGAATAATTTGAATACGTAAAATTTCTTTAAACTTACATGTTGAATATGAATCATAAAATCAATAAGGTAACAGATGACACTTCAAAGGAAATCCTAACGTGGGAAAAATTTCGACGACCTGTTTTACTTTCGAATTTGCATGCAACAGGAAAACTCGATTTCTATCTTTCGAATATTAGACCCAGTAATCGAATCTTAAACCCTTGACCTAATAATTCTCAACGATATTAATAAACAATGCTGGGTTTTTCAATGATAATATACATGTATTAATTCAGATTTATCAAAAATGTACATTTTTAGAATATTTTTTATGCGTAAAAGTAGACAACCAATAAATTTAATCAGTTGAGATAATTCTTATCACTATACACCATGCTCGTTCACTCAAATCCACTCAAACAACGTAAACAATAACCCGAACAAAGGATTGACCCGAATAACCACAACCAGACCGACGAGTCGGCACGTCATCTGTTGGTGCGATCGCGATAGAAGCGTATTAAAATAAATGTTTTACACTTTGATTGTTGAAAGTGTTAGCATTTCACAAGTTAAATTAGACGTTAGCAATGTGCCTGCAAGTGTGCCATGCTATCCTTTTCTTTCCAATAATGATTTGGATGCTATTTTCAAATATGTTTTATAAGGGTCTCGTCATTTCTGTTGGTTCCATTTCCACATTCAGTTTATTCCTCTTTGCGGTGAGAAGTTATTTCCAACTAAGACGATATTTTAGGAAAGGAAAGGCATTTTCTGCAGGATTTTTTCACCCTTATTGCAATGCAGGGGGAGGCGGCGAAAGAGTTTTGTGGTGTGCTGTGCGAACTGTTCAAAACAGGTAAATATTTTGGAACAGTTATAATATTGTCAACTTTAAGGAATGTAATTCAGTCTCGAGATTATTTTTATCTTACTTTCATACTCAGAAAATTTCTTCATTTTCTCGCGCTTTTTCGGAGTTCACTCAAAAATTGCCGCTTCTGCAATGTCTTTCACCAGGCTTGTATGGATAAGCTTTTAAAATTTTAATGAAATGTTTAGAAATTTCGAATTGCTTCATTCTTTTTCCTCTCTCCGAGAGTACACCGAGTACACTTTATTTTTTACGTCTAACCAAAAAACATTTTTCTTGATTTTCTTCATAAGTTCGAAATTTGCCGTAGTAAAATTGGGTACTTGCGTATTATCCCGGCGGTCCACCAAGACGAGCGATTTTTTGCCCAGATAAATGCTGGACACATAAAATTATGGATGGTGGGGAATAGGATTGGCAACAGTTTGCCAGCACATTTGACAAAAAATTAGTTTGGTGGGAATGACTGCTGGGATAATAAGTACCGAAAATTGTTTCCGTTTTCGGTTTTCCGAAACCAAAAGTGACCGCCCATTTCCTTTTTTATGCGACTCCCTCCATCACATCAATCGCTGCTCCAGTGGTAAAGTGAAATCACGCATTTCTTAGACATATCTCTTCTCTAACCTACATGATTTGTATGTGATGTGCACGTGTACTGTCAATTTACAGTTGAGCGATTGGTTTGGAATGGGATTTTCGTTGTCTTTACTTCCAGAAAAACGCTAGAAACTTTACGGACAGGGAACGGCATCCAGTCGCAGAGGTGTGTGGTCTCTTCTAGAAGATCTTTTCACCATTAAGTAGATAGGGTAAAAAAATTGGTGCCTTAAAAAATGGGTCATTGGTGGAGGGGTCGCTTAATAGAGGTGGTCTCTCATAGAAGTTTTGCTTTATTTACTTGTACGGATTTCATATTTTGCTGTTTTTTGAAAATTTTAAAAGTAAAGAAAGAGATTGGATAACCCTACGAATCGTGATTTTTAACAAACGGGTTGATCCAGGAATTTTTCACAGGGTCCTGTTTTTGTGAAAATTGCTTATTTTTGTGAATTTGAATGATTAATTTTGTGAATTTCAACACTTATTTTTGTGAATTTTCACACCCATTTTTAATAAAAGTAACTTTTTTTTTGTTAAAATAATGGGGGGAAAAACAGATGAAAATGTTGGATAAATGAAGGGTGGTGAGGTTAGGTGATTTCACATTTCTCACCTAAGAATTAATTTTGCAATCTTTCAAGTACAAATCATTTACCTTTCATCTTATTGCCACTGTAAAAGTGTGTAATCAGTAATTATAACATTTCTCATCTAAATTTCTGTGTTATTAATGATTAAATTCAGAGTGGTGGTGTGTCTAATTAAAATGATTATTCCCAAAATAGCTTAGAAACTGTAAAACACTTTGAAAAACAGACATTTTCTGTTTGTTGACTAGAGACAAACTAATACCACTTTTTTATGAAAAAGTCTCATCTGTAAATCTTTAAAATAAACATAGTGATATGTAAAGTGACTTTGTATACTATCAACAATATTTTGTTTCATTTTTTAATAAATTTTTTTTAAATGTTCTTAGTATTTGTTATAGTTTTTTACAAATACAGACTATCACTTATGACTCTCTCAGTTGTATGACTTTTTCTTACGGTCCCTTGAAAGTTGTATAAGTGAGGGGTCCCTGCATTTGCATGCGATGCCACTGAGCTGAAAAACTGTGACACTCACACTGTGCATACCAAACTAGAGATGTAACGAATACTGATTTGGCCGAATACTGAATATTCGGCTCATAGTTTAGGCCGAATATTACATTTTTTAAAATTTCATTTTAACTGTAAATAAAATATTGCTTTTCAAGTTTGTAATAAATACTAAATAAAGATTAATTAAAATTCATTTTATATTATTTGTAGGTACTAAAAAACAAACAGTATATTGTCTGTAAAACTAAAAAAATATGGGTCATGATAAAATATCTTTTACAAAGTTAAGCACTCATAACAGCATAATTATATTTTGAGATATTCATAATTTAATAAATAGTGTATGGTCAATGTGATTCATCTGGTGACTATACATAATCACATCCTGTTTTAGGTTTTACAGACTCTGAGCAAAACATATGTAGCTGCTTTTCAAAATGATGTTTGTAATTAAGGATCTGAAAAAATTCCTTCTACCCCTATCCAATAAAGAAATTAAAAAATCAAGTCAAGTAGTGTTGATAAGTAGAAAAGTCAGCATTTCTGTAATATTATTATTGCATTAGATTGTTTCATTCAGCTTAAAATTCAATGAATTAGGATATTTTATTATGAGGTTAAATCATTGAAGTATAACTAAGCAGTATTATTTGTAAATGCATTTTAAAGATATTTTTCTCTGAAATTATTCAGCCGAATATGTAGCAATACTCGGTCACAATGATTCAGCTGAATACCTGTTCAGTATTCGGCTTACCGAATATTCAGCAAAACAGCCGAATAGGCCAAATACCGAATAGTGGCCGAATATTCGTTACATTACTATACCAAACGAGTGCGAATCTCGTTTTAGCCTTTCAAACATTGAGGTATTTTATAAACATTTTAATATTTTCATTGTGCTCTTTCTATTTCAGGTACAGCCATGCAAACTGTGTCATATACACGGGAGACTCGGCACCGGGCAGCGAAATCGTGAAAAATGCCGAGAAGAGGTTCGACATCCATCTGCCCAGACCCGTCCAATTTGTGTACCTCAACCGCCGCAACTGGATCGAGGCGGAAAACTTTCCGTACTTCACGCTGCTGTTCCAAAGTCTCGCCTCGTTCCTCCTGGGACTCGAAGCCATGTTGAAGCACGTCCCAGACGTTTACATAGACACGATGGGATACGCGTTTACGTACCCCATTTTCAAGATTCTGTGCGCGTGTACGGTGGGTGCGTACGTGCACTACCCCACCATCAGCACAGACATGCTGTCTTCAGTTTACGATCAGAGAGTCGCTGTTCATAACAGAGAATTCATATCCAACAGCCGATTACTGACCCGGGGAAAACTGCTGTACTACGGGATATTCTCCGTTTTGTACGGAGTGGTGGGGCGTCAGGCGTCGGTCGTCATGGTGAATTCGTCGTGGACGCTCAATCATATTCGGGAACTGTGGAGAAAGACGGGAGCGACTTACCTCGTCTATCCGCCCTGCAACACGAAGATGTTCGAGACATTACCTCTGAGATCAGGTACAGACAGTGTTCAATTTTCTTTTCAAAAGGAGCTGGAGGGATTTATCAGAAAGAGTACTTTTTGTTGATAAAAAGAGACCATTTTCCTACCACTAGATTCTTTCTCTGTGCAGGTGGTATTCTTAAAAGCATTTTCCTTACCTCCTATTAGGTAATTCTACCTAAATTGTCTATATTATGCATGGAATTGTAGAACAAAACTACTTAGTACAAAACAGATTGCAGGGGTCACGCTGGCCTTTTTAAAATTTCGCCAAATTAGATTTTGCTGGACGTCTTTAAGAAATGCAATTGCTAATATTTTTGCCAAATCTTATTTTCTTTTGCCAAACTAATTTGATTATCGCAATTTGCGACATTGGCGATCGACAACGCGACCCCTGAGATTGTATCAAATCAGGGTTCATATAGTTTAAACAAATGAGGATTTTTTTCCTCATAAAAAATTAAGAGTAATTTAAAATACTTTTTTTTAAATGTATTAGATTTTTCAAATTTTTTTATGTTGTAACTTCTGACTGAACAACTGAGCTTACTTAGTTTAAATCATGCACGGAGATACCTTAGTATAAAGTTAAAGGCTTTTAACTATATTTTAACTTTACAACTGAGCTTATTTGCACAGCAATTTGCATTACTCAGTTTATAGTTATAACTGCATCCTATTTGCTGTTGTGTACTTGCATGGCAGACTGGGTTTAGAAAAATCTGCAAAACCCTATTTTATTTATTTTGTTCAAAATATTAAATCTAAATTTATTTTTAAATGCAATAAAGGAATAAGAATCTAGTTTTCTTTCTGTTATTTCTTAAACACCCAATGAAATATCTGCATTCTTGGTATAACATGACTGGGGGATGTTTTTGTAAATGAAAAATTATATGAATACTATAAATAGAATAAATTCCGATATTTTTAAATGATACCTTTAAGAATCAACTATAAGTTTTTATATCAATCTAATATATATACCTTAATGTTTTATAATTATTAATTAAACTTAAGTTTAGGCTGCATTTTAAATTTGTTACTAAAATAGAGATTTTGTGTTTTAACAACTTAAAAATATACAACAAGAATAAACAACAAAATATACAACAAAAATAATATACTGAAAAATAACAACTCTAAACCTTAAAAATATCACTTTGAACAGTTTATCACCATTATGACTGATTAAGCTAAGAGCAATATTCCATGTATTATGTAGTAAAGAATTACTATTACTATATAATATATGCACTAAATTAAAAAAATAGTATCTCTAAATAAAATTTAATGATTTGAATGTCCACATAAGTAGCAACAATTATTTACTTAGTTGTTGCTACTTATGATAAGTAGCAAATAACAATTAATAGTCCTATTTTCAGAAGGACTATTAATTGTTATTTGAAGATTTTATAAATACTTTTATTTATAAATATGTATACATGTCTTTATTAAAGAATTTTTTCAAAAACCTGGTTTAAACCAAAAAAAAATTTTTTTTTCTTTTTTAACCCCCCCCCCCCCCAAAAAAAAAAAAGAAACCGTTTGTTTTTTTCCAATCCTGTATCAAATGTGGAGCTTACTCTAGATTAAAAAAAAAAAAAAACTCTAACAGAACTAAATTTCTCCCTATCAAAAGAACACTGCATCTTTTATAGCATTATGATTTTATTAGTAAATGCTAGAAAAAAATGCTGGACATCATTTTTTAAACACTCAATGAAAATACAGTTTTAAAGTAAAATTTGATATTTATCTAACAAAACCATTCTTTCAGACTAAAGCCTGAAAACAGATTGTTTCATTAAAATAATTCATGCATAGAATGATTGAATTGAATCCTATTTTTGTTACACCAGGTCTCAACCTTGCGGACGTCAGGATCATTTCAATCGCACAGTTTCGGCCAGAAAAAAACCTCAAGCTGCAACTGGAATCTCTCAAGTGTTTCCTGGACAAAATGCCCGAGCGAAAAAAAACCACCAAGCTGGTTCTAATAGGAGGCTGCAGGCACAGCAAAGATTTTGAACTGGTCGAAGAGTTAAAACGTTCGACCTCTGAACTGGGCATAGAGGAGAATGTTGAGTTCAAGATCAATCTGCCGTTCACAGACGTGTTAGAGGAGATGAAGAATGCCGATATTGCATTGCACTCCATGTGGAATGAGCATTTTGGAATAGGTAAGATCTTAACCCTTTGATATGCAATGGTTGTGTTGTGAAACCACTTTATTTCAGCGCTTTCACTGCTGATCGAAAAAAAAAGATATGATTAGATGGTCCCAAAGCTGAAAAAGTGCTGCATTTCCTTTGATCCATTTAACTACTAACATAGTGGTCAGTCGAATTGCCCATTTGGTACCATCGAGCTCCGAGTTTTGTGACACAGCTGGTTCTGTGTCAAGAAACTTATTTGCTCTTTGATGCCACATGGGCAATACGATCGACTGCTATGCTGTTGGTAGTTAAATGGATCAATGGCATTGGCTGCACTTTTTCAGCACTGGGCAGTCTATTCAGTTTGTTTTCTGTATTGATTTGAAAATGCTTGTATCTCAAAGGATTGAAAACATACACGGTAATTAGAACCACAGAACTTAAAAAACTCTTGAAGATCCACTAAATTTTAAAATCGTTATAAAACCCTAAAAAAAATACATTAAAATTTGTAGAAACCTTAAAAATGACCTTCTTCTAATAGTCCTTTAAAATTAATAACCTTCATAAAGTAGTTTTGTTATCCTATAGAGCTGAATTATCTCATGACATAAAATATATTTTTCAGTCTAATAATTTTTGCTGCTCAGCTGAGGAACAAAAATTAGAACTGAATATAATGGACAAAAAAATCTGGAGTGACTCCACTCGACTTTCTGAACACATACGATTAGGATCATGACCCAGCATTTAAATCAATTTTAATCAATCAATAATTCAAACATAAGTACCAAATGGAAGCTCAGTCGATTGTGCTGTTTAAATGATAGCACACTTTCAAGAATTTCTCCCCATAGGCCATCCTGTAAAAGAAATCTTGGTCGTAGCCCTGTAGAAAAACTATTACTCCTATACACATCCAAATCAATACCGGTCTTGCGACGGTGGTTTATAACCTATATATCCAATTTGAGCTCCATCGAATGCCCCGTTGAGGAGCTATCGTGTTCACTCGCATACACACAAACACACCCATCTCGTAAAAACAGCATAAATGAATTCAGATGACCTCAGAATGTGTCCATACACCAAAATCTCGAAGTCGAATTTTTTCAGGATGACAATACTTTCCTTACAGGGCACATGTTCGGAAAGTAAAAATTAATGAAATGCTCAAAAAGTTTTAAAGAACAGTGATTACCTATTGCATTGGCAGATCCAAAGGAGGAGCATGTGCCTTCCTTTACCCTAGGCAAACTGAGTTTACACTGTACAAAGTTGGTTTATTGATTAAATTCAAATAAATTTATAAATAAAATGAAACAAAAATCATCTGTGCCCCCTTTAGAATTTTTTTTCTAGATCCCCACTGCCATTTTGTAGCTTCTTCATGATTTGCATTGTTAAACATCTGCAGGAAATAAAATGGTTTTAAAAAATTGTTTTATTTTTCTGGCATACGTTTATTTCCTTGAATATGACATTTTCTTTCAGGTGTCTTTCTAAATTATTAAAGAGAACTTCATTCATGTGTAGGATTTTAATGTTACATCTTAAACTTGATGTCTAAAATCTTGTACTACAGTAGAGAGCCAGAAATCCGCACAGCTTGGGACCATGGCTTGTGCGGATTTTAGGATTTTGTGGATTTCGGGCCATAAAAGATAAATCATTACATTTCTAATTTTAAAAAAGTAGAATACAATTACAATGAAATAAAAGCACAGTCAAACGTATTTCACTTATATTTTCACATTAAATACAAAAGCATAGGAGAAAAAAGAAAAAAAAATATGTGAAGACTAGCAAAGCAAATGGTTTCAATATTTCCTTTTTCTAATTTTGAAAGCATGTTCTATGGTGATGTGTTTTAAAATGTTATTTTTTTCTGCTTTCAGTTTTTTTCTTTTCCTTTTCTTTCTTTCTTTTATTTATTTATTTTTGCAAATTGTATATTATCATTAATTCTTGTTTTGTTACATAACTTTACTGTTCTAAAAATTTAAGGTATTCTACTCCTAACTTTAAACTTTTATTAAACGGATTTTATTAATATTGTTATTACCAAAGTTTTCATCACCATCATAAGAATCATATTTATCTTTGGATTCAAGACACTTTTCAACAATTTCATCACTGGCGGATGACTGCGAATTTCATTATTTGCATCGGAGAAGGAGTGCGGATTTCGGACGTTTGCAGATTTTAGGTCTGCGGATTTTTGGCTCTCGACTGTATATAATTACGCTGATACCTGACTCAGTGACTCTAACAATTCCAGTTCAACCACTCGGAAGATAAAACTTTGACTGTCATTCATCCAAACAGTTATTGTCCAAAATCTTCACCCTCTGTACAATCCGCTTGAAAATTTTCATAATTATGTATATAAAAATATAGAAAACATTCTGTGTTACTTTAAAAATCTGAAAATTCACCCATTCCGTCATTTACAAGCGATTTTCTGCTATTTTCAGCTCCAAGATCAGCCATCGCTTACTGGATGTTACTTTTTACAGAATTAGTGTGTTATGCACAAATAGTATGTTATGTTTTCCAACCAATCTGTACATTTTTAATCTTAGTCGCTGCTTTTCTTTTTCTACTTCTGTTCACAGTCAATGCAAAGATATAACAAACTTGTCTATTTTAAAAGAACAATTTTGTCTGATCATGACAAAATTAACAGTCACTGCTGATGTTTGAGACACCAAATTTACAGAAATATCTGCTATTTTGGCATCCAGGAAACAATTTCACCATTCCCACTAATACAGATGTTCATGTATAGTGAATCAATGTGTTATTAAATAATAACTGAATAAATAATATTAAATAATTGAAAACAGCATCGATGCTTTGATTCTGTTTTATTTGGACCTCGAATGTGTAGTCCGCACCCCAACTGCTGTTTGATAGTTAATGCAGCCCTCCAAATGAAAAATGCAAACCCCCGTTTTAGAAAGAAGATAAAAAGGTGTAAGTAAACAAACATTCCAAACACAGTTGACCTGCTTGAACAAGATTAATATATGTGTATAACTAGAGGGTTTCTAACATTATTTCTCAACGAATATGAAAAGTATAATTTCAGTTCATTTCTCCAACAGTGCCCCAGTTGCTGTAAACACATACAACTACTAGCTGCCAATCCTGCGCACATGTGCAAAACAGATTAAGTTGCAAAGTGTTTTGTAATTGATTTTGCGCATTACACTCAGAGTTGTTAAAAACCACAGTTTTAGGGGGGGTTTGGGGGTTTTATCAGGATTTTTTTTCAGTGGGAAGGGATGGGGTTTCAGAATATTTGAAAAAATTTTTGCTTATAACTAAAATACGACTTAAAGCAACTAATTGATTAAAAAAATCAATTATAAATAAAAAATGGTTAAATTAATAGTAATAATTAATTACAATTATATTAAATCAATAACAACTCCAATCATGCTTTGCACTTAAATTGACTATTAGTAATAATTTTAACAGTGATATACTACTGCTTAATTAGAACTTTTTAAAAATTATTTTTTATGGTTAAAAAATCCTTATTCATTTTAATACAGATAGGCATAAAAACTTGCCTATGTGAAGTCTATTTTTTTTTTTTTTCTTTGGTAGTGTGGGGGGGAGATGGGGAGTTGTTTATAAACTTTATATGTGGTGTACTGATATTAAGAGATGTATGTATTATCTGCTTAACTAAAGTTTGGTTTTTTCAAGCGGGCTTTTTCGAAAAAACCCACCTCGGTTTTTTCGGGTTGGGCAAAATCATAGCAACTCTGATTACACTTTATCTTTCTCATTTAGGAATTGTCGAGTGCATGTCTGCTGGACTCATAATGATCGCTCACAACTCTGGAGGACCCAAGCTGGACATACTAAAGGACAAGGACACCGGATTTCTTGCAGACGATGTCGAGAGCTATGCAGATGCCTTGGTGCAAGTGCACAAAATGAGCGACGACGGACTCTTGGAGATGAGACAAAAAGCACGCGAGTCATCAAAACGTTTTTCAGAGGAAGTGTTTGAACGTTCATTCCTGGATGCAGTGCAGGCACTGTTCTAAAGAACAAAAGATGTAAATAATATTTAAGAATAAATGTATTTTTGTAGTAGAAGTCTTTGAACATACATTCCTGGATGCAGTGCAGGCACTGTTCCAAAGAACAAAAGATGTAAACTATATTTGAGAATAAATGTATTTTGTATTTTTGAAGTAGAAATGCTTTATCATTGTTCCATAACTTGCTTTACCAAATTTTGATGACACTTTCATTTCACTATGATTTACAAGTTGGAAATTAAAATATTTTTACCTAAAAATTTATCTTTATTTCAAAACTTTTTCCTAATTTAAAGAATGTGGACTTTTGATGGGTATAACAGATTTCAAAATTTGTTCTTGTCAAAAACCCAATCTTGAACCTTTCTGCAAAGCAAATTTCTATTCTAGACCTAGCTGCGAGTCCTTGTATACATAACTGCCAACATTCTGTTTTTGAAAATGTTACATTTACAGCCTTCTACAATAAATCTACCTGCTAAAACTTAAATGCTAACAGATAAATGTATAATTTTATCCTTATACCATACTTATAGGGATCAGCTGGTGAATAACAATTTTATTAACCCTACAAGGCACTTCGTACTATATCTGGAACAACCTTTTAATTATTTTTTTATGTCTATAAAATACTAGCAGAAACATCTATTGTTGTTAGAGTATTTAAATTGTCTTCCTATGGAAAGAATTCCCTCGAAATATGAAGCATTCGAGGGAGTTCTTTTAGCAGACAGACAGTACATAGATAGCAACAATATACTGCACAGTATTGCGTGTAGATATCATTACTATTCCCATTATTGTCAAAATTGATTGAAATTTAAACTGCAATCTTTCATACGCCATTTTGTTTATTCTAGAAAATTAACCAAAAAAAAGTCATTAGAGTTTTGACCCCAAAAAAATTGTGTTTTGAAGTTCATCCTATTAAGAAATAATTCGAATAGTAAAATTTCAAAATAAATGCCAAAAAAGTATAGTTAAGCCTCATTGTCAAATTTAAACTGAATTCATACGAAACTGAAATAAAAAAGTGAAAAATATTTTATTATTTTTTAATTATTTTTCCCCAAATACTAATCATTATCATATATATTTATTTCGGACACAGGGAAAAAAAAAAAAAAAAAAAAAAAAAAAAAAAAAAAAATCGAGCCTTGTATCTTTTTTTTTTTTTGGTTAGTTAATTTCTATGAGATGTTTCATAGAAATACTAATTTAAATCAGCATTGGTAAAAGACAAAGCTATAAACAATCAACATACTTAAATTTGTGATAAGACAGATTATTATTATTATTCAAAAGATATCTGGGTTGTATGAAAATGTACATTGTATAGCTGCTAAAATTCCAAGCTTCAAAACCTTACAATTATTTTTGTTACTGTTATTTTTAATGAGATTTCACTGTATTAAAAGTAAACATTAAAAATCTGTTAAATTTTACTAATTTCATCATGCTGAAACTGTTATACAAAGTTTTCATAAATGGTATCTGCTACAAGCTAGATAGAAAGGGGAGTTTTTCTATTGTATAGGCAAATAAATCAATCGTATCTAAAAAGGTTATTTTTTCAGAAATTTTGTTGAACTTAGTAAAAATCTTACAATTATGCCTATCAACCGTATCATCTTATGATGCAATTCAAATCCTTACATTGTAAGGCTAAAGCTTACAAGTTGGCAGCTATGCTGTATACTTTTTTTTTTTTTTTTTTTTTTATCTCACCAAGTTTGATGATCATACAATACCTAGTTAGGCACAAAAAATACTGTAGTTTTGGAAAGTGTTATATAATCAATGTTTCACATAATTTGTCATTTTTCTTTTTGTGCAGATTGGGTTTGTTTTCAACATGTAGTTTTTTTTTTTTTTAAACGCAGCTTTAAAAATGTAAGTTTACCTGCATCATTCTTTGGCAAACTTTTTTTAAAAAGTAAAAAATTGCCTTCCTCTAAATTGAGTGCATATTCCTTCACTCATATTTACAGGAGTGTATGAAGAATAAATATTAAAACGTGACAAATAAATTAAAAATTTATATTTTTATTAACAATAATCTCCAGAAAACAGCATAATGATCATTAATAAAGTAGCTACAGATGTCTTAAATAAAAGAGTGAGACGCTAAACAAATAATACCATATTTAATTAGAGGTAAATTCAATTACTTTTCTATCAACAGATTCAGAAACGAAGTTCAATTGATATATTAACCCTTTGATGTGCAGTGGTTGCACAGTGAAACCACCTTATTTCAGTGTTTCCCCTGCTAGCTGTAAAAAACTAGTGTTAAATGGTCCCAATGCTGAAAAAGTACAGCCATTGTCATCGATTCATTTAACTACCAGAAGAATGATGATCAATCATCCATTGGGTGCCTCAGAGCTCACGATGTTTTGTGACACATCTGTCTGTGCAAGCGCACACCCAACTGTGTCAGGAAACTTTAGCTCTGTGGCGCCACATGGGGTATTCGATCAACCACTATATTGTTGGTAGTTAAATGGATAGAAGGCAACGGTTGCACTTTTTCAGCGGTGGGCAGTCTATACAGTTGGTTGTCTATATGGATGTGAAAACACTTGCATTTCAAAGGATTAAGAATATCACTGGTTGTATTGCATAAAATGTTAGTTATTTTTCTTTTAATGTATCATGTAAGGCTAGCCCTCATTACAAAGAGCTCCACTTTTATGGATATTTCAGATTAACAATCAAAATATTTCTTTTTTTTTTTTAATCATGAAATACACAAATTCAGTCCTGATGAAATTTCACTTCTGTGAACTTTTCACAGAAACAAATTTGATTGTTGGTCCCTTAAAATTCATTAGACTGAGATTTCACTGTACCAAGTGTTCAGATGAAGAATTAAGAATGAAAGTTTTGGTCACATAAAAATAATAAATGAAGTCGATTTTATTTCTAAACAAACAATAGAAAAACATGTAGAGTATTTCTCGAATTCATGGGAGGACTGATGCAGCTATTCAAGGATGTATTTAAAAGGGGGTCCAGTGGGTCTGGATCTTCTCTGAAATTTTGTTAGCAAAATGATGATGATGAAGTCGTTTTGCAAAAATTGTGTCTTTTTCATTGCTTGGGCCTCTCTAAAATTTTTCTTCTGGTTACGTTCCTGCAGGTGTTCCATTGTATAATTCTTTAACCCTTTGATGTGCAGTGGTTGCACCGTGAAACCCTTTCATTTCAGTGCTTTCACTGCTGGTAGCAAAAAAAAAGCAGGGTTAAAGGGTCGCAGCCACACACATAGCTGATTCAGAAAACTGCTTGCGCTCTGTGATGACAGATGGGCGATTCGATCGATTGCCATGAAGGTAGCTAAATGGATCGATGGCAACAACTGTACTTTTTCAGCATAGGGACCCTTTAGCCTTTTTTTTTAGTATAGTAGTAAGCAACATGTGAATGAAAATTCATTTACAGGCTTTGTTAATTCATAATAGATATTTAATGGAATAATTTTTTTTTTAACGAAATGGCAAATCTTTGTGCAACTGAGCAAAAAACAAAAATAAAAGCAAATGTATAAATAGATAGAATCAAAGAAAGCAGACAGCTGTTTTTGATTAAAGAAAAGAGACCCTCCATCAGCGATGAAGAAGCAGCAGAAATTAAAATGAGCCTGTGATGAAGTAACCCTGGCAAAGTCGTAAGTTCACAAGATGAAAAGTCACCAAGCCATTGAGAATGGAAGTCTGTTAGAAGAAACATGAACAGCATTAGAAGAATGTTGTATGTTACAGTGAGGCTTTAAGAAATCTAATTCAAAAGAAGAGAAACTATACTGGGCAATCGTGTTAAAACTGGACACGTTAGCTTAGCCAATTTTTAGAAAAAGGATCTACCCAGCTGAAATGATTTTTTTTTTTTTTTTTTTTTTTTGTACCACTATCAGTTAAATAATAATACATAAAGGCTATGGGGAAGTGATTAGGATTTGCTTCATTTGTCAGCATAAAATTTACAAAAATATTTAAAATAGCTACAATACAGAAAATTTTCATCTCTACGTCAGATGATTCGAAATAGATGTCACTGTGATTATCTCTTAAACCATAGATAATTGAAACACAGTTAAAAAAAATTAATCCAATGGAGAGTAGCTTTCAATTATGGCAATTATTTTTCCAGGGCTTATATACATATAAAAAATATGAAATTTAATTTACATGCCCCCCCCCCCAACACACACACACAATTTTCTATCATTTTTATATTTGGAAAAATATTGCCCAGCATCTAAAAAGAAAATAGAAAAAGATAACGTACCTGCATAGAATAGTTTCCAATATGCTTTAAATTAAAAATGATGACTTACACCATTTTACCTGCCGTGTTGGAAACTGCCTTTGGACACAAAGAAATGTCATTTTAGGGAACAGTATGGGTTGATAAAAAATAAAATAATGACCCCTTTTATTCAAAACAGCAACTAAACGCATTCAAACTTATGAAATAAGAAGTTTCATTTTGCTCGAACGGATCAGTACTACACTTTGAAACTATCAACAATTTAGTCTTTTGCGTATCATCCACTCATTAAATTTCACAGAAAGAGAACGGATTTCAGTGGTTAACAGAGAATGACATAAAAAATGGTGCAAGTTATGTGCTGTTACCTTCTTTAGAAACTGTCAAACATACATTAGATAAACAGTTCTAGGCCTTACAGCTGTCAAATGATGGCAAACATAAATGAACATCATCCGAAATGAAATCACAATTTTTTCACTTTCAAGCCATCCCCTTAGTATTTGGCAACAAATGCTAAAAGTTGCAACTTGCGATATCTATGAAAATATTTAACTTATAAACATGGTGTTTTACTAGGGACTATTTTTCTAAATATAAGTAATAGGAAATGAAGGACAGTATGAAAACTAAATTTTGTAGTTTAATATGTATGCATAGTCCCTTGTACAAAAAAAAATCATATCTATAAGCTGTTTTTCATTTAAATAAATTTTGAATTACCAGCATGTTTTTATGACCAAAAATTCAACAGATGATCGTTGCAACACCTATTCTGAATCACGGAGTATACATAAACTATAAAATGCTAAGAGGAAGCAGCTCTATTCATTTGAATATGCTTATTTATAACAAAAGCTACAATGTATCAATAATGAACAATGCAGATATTTTATTTTCTGGACTATAAATATAAATATATAGTTATAAAAAACAATGCGAAACAGACATTTGTACATTATACAAAATGTGAATACAAAATATTTATATATATATAATCTATATTAATATTGTAAGTATCTGGATTCAGGATGGCCATCCCAAATAACAGAATCAACAAATAGTCATGGAAAGCACGTCATTTAACAGCAAAATACCGTAATACTCTTGGAAACATTTTTACATCAAGCTCTTTTTATCTTAAAAAAAAAGTACAAAAAAGCCTCAGAAAGAAACTTCATAATTCAACAGTGGTTCTCAATCTGTAGAGCTTTTATAATTCTTGAAAGAAAATTTTTTAAATTATCTTTTAAAAGTTCATTTTAAATTTATAATGTTACTTGTATTAACCCATTAACACGCAACCATTTTCACATTCATATAGAAAACCAACTTTATAGTGTGTCCAATGCTGAAAAAGTACACCTGCTGCCATCTCTCAAGTTAACTACCAGCTCTTTTTTTTACACAGCCGGCTTGTGTCAAAAAAGGACTTTAGCTCTGTAGCACACAATGGGGGATTCGATTAATCGCAATACTGCTGGTAGTTAACTCAAGAGATGGCAACATCTGCACTTTTTCAGTGTTTGGTTACATGTTAAAGGGTTAAAACAGGCGATTTCAAAGCCTAGGCATTATGCAAAATAACACTATTTTGTAAAAAAAAAAATGGACCCAATACGTGTCACTTGAATCAATTTATTTTGAAAGGTTCGCATGAAAAAGTTTGAGAACCACTGCTTCAAACATTTAAGATACATTACACTGAGAATAGGGTTTACACATATTATGTGCAAGTTACTTGTCAATCTGGGAACCTATAGGAGTCGGATTGATGCTTCTTTCTACATAAGATAGGATTTAATTGATGCACACAATATTCACAAAAAAATATACACACAAAAAAAAGTTATCACAACTTTGGCCAAAAACTATCACATATTTTGTTCAGGGCTGGGATAAAAAGTATTTTTTAAATGTTATTATATAAGATAACATAATACTTTGAAGATTAATAAACAAAACCCAATGACTCAGTTACTGATACAGAATGGATTCGACCGTCATGGCATAGAATATATAATTCATACGCTACACAACAAATTACATTATAAACTATTCAAACTTTTACAAGAAGTGAGTTTAATGCCACAGAAATAGTCAGCTTATTAACAGTAAACTATAAAAATACACGGGGAGGGGGGGGGATTAAAATCAATTAAATAAATAAGTTCTAAAGTGGATCCAGATTTTTTTTTTTTTTTTTTTTTTTTTTCCCTGCTGGTTTCAGTTAATACCTATTCAGAATTGCTGAGGCATATGTCACAAATTACTTAAAATATTCTACCCTATTTATTTAAATCTCTATATCAGGGTTTCTACAGATTTCACAGCTTTTGCTTCCCTGACATCTATCACGCTCTTCCCTGAAATTTTTATCTAGCGTGCTTTCCCGAATTTTGCGTTTCTATTCTTTGACATTACATCCTTTAATTAATAACTTTTTATATATTTTGCCCCTTTTTTACAAATAATAATAATAAAATAAATCTACACAAAAATATTATTGGACATCACTGGATTCTAACAAAAACCATGCTTGATAACAATTTAGGACAAAATTAGGAAGAGTATTTCAAGATAGGCTCATAAAGGACACATTTTAAAATTATTTATAAGGTTAAATGAGAAAATGAAAATAAAACAATTTCTACAATTAGGTTCAAACAGGAAGTATTTTCTTGATTTTGCCGCAAAATTCAAATATTCTTGCATTTCCCTGACCTTTCTTCAATTTCCCCGACTTTTTTCCCAAATCCCTGACTTTCCCTGACCAAAACTCATTTCCCTGCCTTTCCCTGACTTTCCAGGTCTGTAGAAACCCTGTATATCTATTTATTTAAAACATTCTACTGAAATGGAGACTTTTTCATTTAATTTATCATTCTTTGCTTTATTTTGGTGACTAATGTTCTATGTAGGCTTCCTATGTAGTATTTTGTCTGACAGCTCTTTCATTTGATTTTCCATGTATGAATTGGATGTTATTTACTATAACTGGTCTGAAACTTTGGGCCTAGATTGCTGCTTAGATTCTTCATTTCATAAGTTTTGGGGCTGCCTTATTTAATATGCTATTCTGTTTCATGATCAGATGTTTCTCTTCACACTTTTATTTCGTAATATTTTACCAATGTATTTCTCACTTTTAAATGCAAATTAATAAAATATAATCAAAATGTGGAAAAGGTTAACTATTTTATAACATATATGCATATATGGATGCATATTCTGAAGCTATTATATTTTACACAAAGCTGATATCTGGATACCCAGCCCTGAATTCACTTTCCAAAATGCAGCATTTAGGTATTATAAAGATCATTTATTACTAAAAATTTTTAAATGCAACATTATTTAACAAGCAACATCTGTACATTATTCTTTCAAAAAACATTTTGCATATTATAATGCAGATCACATATTTGTATTCATTCCAAAAGTGATCAAAACCACAAGAATTCTTAAAAGTTAAGATTCATAACTGGCAATCTTACGGTGACGCATGCTTCATTTTTAGAACAGATGCACGGCTAAAGCTATAAGACCACTTTACAATTCTCTAACTGGTAGACAAGTATAAAGGGAGAAGGATTATAATTAACTGCCACTTTTGGTAAATAAAACACACAAAAAACTAACTTTCAAGAACAAAACAGAATAACAGATAAAATTCTGTAAGAAAATCCCATAGAACAAGATCATGGCATTGACAAAAATGAAGTTTTTAGTACAAAACACCTAAGATTCATCATATTCAATGTGAAGATTTTTCCTCAAAATGGAACATTTAATAATAATTTCTCTAATATTTACATTGCATTTCCCCTTTCAAAACAGGAAATCTTATTTTTAGGTCTGTGTGTGTGTGTGTGTGTGTGTGTGTGTGTGTGTGTTTTTTTTTGGGGGGGGGGGGGAGTTACGAATTTGATTTTAAAATATGAATGAAAGTATGATTTTTGTTTTTTTAATTTACACTTTCATAAGCAATTGGCTTTAAGAACTGCAACTTTTAACCATGTTTTCACTCATCCATAGCATATTCCTAAAAGGGAAAAACTTTTTCTGCTGAAGTAAGGATTATAAAAGATTTGTAATTAAAAGCTACTATGTGCTATCGTCAAATAATTTTTAGATCTTTTGTATACTTCTCTTTTTTAATGAAATGGCGACACTTTTGCAGTGATTGGGGATAGAGAAGCGAGCCTAAAAGCAGCATGTTCCCAGACAAAACAGGAAGTATGGCACATTAACTATGTCACACCTAAAAATGCAGTGGGGGGAAAATGTTTCCAAAGACATGGCCATCGGGATGGCTATTGTACTGGGATTTTTCTGGTTGCAGCAGAGCATTACAAATAAGGTACAGAGCAAATAGATGGCAGAGGGCATTTTAAACAGTAATTTGCATAATTGACACTATGTGATCTGCATTACACTTATATTATTACGGTTATTATTTTTCATTTAGCAACTGGAAGATAATCATTTGAAAATTCAATACCCCTACATTTAAGCAATTTCATATTTTTCTCAGACTGTTTATGACTAGTGATAACAGCATTTATACAAATTACATTTCAAAAAAAAAAAAAAAATTCATAGCACAACATAGACATAGATAATCTCAATGTAACAGTTACAGTCATGGAAATTATAAATTCAAAAATGAATAAACAACATTAAAATATAATATTGAATCTTGAACACATTTTTTGAAAAAATCAGAGCAAATAAGTGCCCACAGTTCGTAAATGAAAAACGGTTTGGTAAAAAATGATTCAAAACAACATTAGTAAAATGTCCAAATGATTTTATTTTTCTCTTAAAAAAACTTTTTTCCCAAAATTGTCATGAAGTATGCAATTTATAAATAATGAAGACCCTAGTGCACACTAAAATTAGGATGTTTCTTTAATTTTTTAAATAATTAAATTTTAACAACAATTGCTTTTGAACTTTTTCAAGTACACAAATTTTAAAAGTACCAGTTTATCCTTTAGAGCAACTTTTCAACTTTTAAGAAATCAAATTTGCCTTTCTAAATATCTGAAATGTTTAAACGTAATTTTTGTTTCAATGTCAATTTTCGGAAAATCTTCATAAATGCTATGAGAAAAGTAAATACTGTTTAAAATGCATGAACTTAATCATTTTAATGTTAATAGCTGCAAGGAAAATTTCTGTATTTCACAGTTACATCTAATTACAAAACAATATACAAGAATATCAGCTTTAGATTTTTCCCTGCATTTACTTGATCTTGGTAGAGATCATAAATGAGCAGATATACTAACATAATGGTGTTTTGATTTTTACAATCAACACTGTATGCGAGTGTTACTGTGTTTTGTTATCCATTCACTGTATAAAACTCTTAAAATGTATCAAACTCCATCATTAAGAGAAAGAAAAAAGACACGTTTTCCATTTTGTGCATTAAGTACAATGTAATAATTTACACTTAAAGGTGAAAGAGCAGGATATAAAATAGGGTTATTAGATAGGGAATACACTACAAGAAGATTTATAATTGCTATAAAGATTAAACTGCAACTGATTTATGAGTTAAAGATGAATTTTATAGCTAATTCAAAATCTATCAGTCTCTTTATTAAATACTAAATTCTTCATTTTTCCTTTAAGGATTAAAAAAATTAGGTTTTTCCTTTCTCATGCATTAAACGAAAGAAAAAATGATATGCAGCAGATTCAACATGAAAAGGTGACTTCAATCAAAAAAATTAGAATCATCTGAACTATTTCATTACACAAATGTTAACAAAATTACTACAAAATAGGGATGCACCAAATATTCAGTTGGTATTCGGTATACTGCTTATTCGGCAGACAAACCGAATATTCAGTTCAGCCGAATACTTAAATATTCGGCAACCGAATAGTAAACAAATTTAAGTATTTACCAATCGCTAAACAAATACATATTTTTTATATCATGAATGAAAGATATAGCATAGTACCATAGTACTAAGTTGATTCAAGTTGTTACTTACTAATATCACATGTGAATAAGCGTTGGAAACCCTTATAAAGTCCTCCTACCAAGGCACCCCCATCTTTGGCAGATAGCCCTAACATAGCATTCCACAATCACACAAAAAAACCAATATCCCAATGAAATTAGTTTTAATGTAAGAGAAAACACTCGGATGTTAAATTTGAATGTTGTTGCTTTTCAGTTTTTCTTAAATCTTATGACACATTACATTAACCTATGCTATTACTAACTGATTTAAATTTGAAACAGTAACCAAGGAAAAAAAAAACTCATAACATGAAGTGTTCATAAATGTGAAGTCAATTAATTGCTAATTTTTTAAATAAAATATGCAGGTAATTACCAGCATTTCACTAATATTTAAAAAAGTTATTTAATAATATATAAAGGAAACACACTTGGATATTAAATTTTGCAGCATTTTAATTTTTGAAGTTTTATACCCTATGAAATATTGTTTAAGAAAAATCTAATTAAATTAATCATTGCAATTAAAGTTTAATAACGGTTTAATAAATTTTTAACCAAGTATTCTGTATTCGGCCGAATATTCGGTTAGAATTTTAACCGAATATTTGTTATTCGGCAAAAATATGGTATTCGGTGCATCCCTACTACAAAACATACATGATTTTTTTCAGGAAACCAGATGCTGTGCCAAATAAGTAAAGAGACTGGCAGTTCTACATACAAACTAAGAATGTTATTTAAATTTTGCAGTTTCAGGGATTCAAAACAATCCCCTTACACCCCTATGCAACTTTTACATCCATCCAACAAATTGTTTAAAGAACGCCGGAAGTACTCTGGTTGTGTTCTTTCATCAGTGTGTTTAGTCACTGAACAATACACTGGCTCACTGCATGTTGCCCATGAAACAGACCTGTGTGTGCGAACACCCACCCTATTTATGGGATTTGGGACCTACAGACTTTTAAGCAGATTTCCAACGTCAAAAAAACTATGATTTCTTATGCATATATTTTTTATCATGTGGTCATAAAAGGTGCAATAATTTATTACTTTTCTCAAATGCCATGAGTGTGCATATAAACTTGAATGGATACAACCCCATTTCTTGAGTTGTTTATTTGCAAACCCCATTTCTTGAAACCATTTTTTGAGTTGTTTTTGAAATTTTATTGAAAACTTGCCTGAAGAAATATTATATATTACAAAACATCAGGCAAAATACATATACAGGGTGTCTACCAAATTTCTGAAAGTCAATTTCCTGACTTTTGGGAGGTCCTTTGAAAAAAATTCCTGACCAATGCATTTTACTTTGGGAAATGGCACAATGCCCTTGTCTTTATATTTGCATATTTTGTACAACTTCTTGAAATCCATTTTAACTGAAGTATACAGGATTAAGCTTTCATCCATTCAAAAACAGAAGTAGTTGCACTTTCTGATAGAATTAACTAACTGTTCTTGGAAATACGGTCCTAAGCCGTTAAGTTACCAAGTAAGCTAATTTGTCTTTTACCCACCCGTCATGATGGATGAGCCCCACATTTTTCACTCCTTATACAAACACATTGCTTGATGATTTCGCGGTCCAAAAAATGCATTGCTTTAGGTTTCCAGTCTGACAATTCGAGAGAAAGCGTAAAAAAAAGGACACACAAAAAATTGATTTTTTGTAAATTTTCCAGACCCATTATCCAATTTTCCGTTTTTTTCCAGTCTTTCCGGACCCATTATCCAATTTCCTGTTTTTTTCCAGACTTTCCGGACCCATTATCCAATTTCCCGGCTTTTTCCAGACTTTCCAGAGCGGTAGACACCCTGATATAGGAAAAACTGTTGATTATATACACTAGACTCCCTCCTAAGCGGCCTCCATTTAACCGGAACTCTGTTTTAACTGATCATAATTGATTTGAATATAATAATTATAAAAAGTTTTTTTTAATTACAAAAAATTACAACTGCAGTAGGAGAGATATACTTTTTTAATAACAATTTTGTGTCGACATTCAAATGTATTATTGGGTGTCAAGAAGTCAATATTGAAGATGGGTGGAAATAGTTGACCAAAGACAGAACTTCAGCAAGAAACTTTGTCAGATGACGAAATCAGCAAAGCTGTGACTGATGTGGCTTACGACAATGATGATTTTTACATTGACGATCTGACAAGAACTTCTACCATATCACATAAAGATGGAGTAGAAGCGATACAAATAGCTTTATGCTATGTGGAACAGCAAGCCTATGCTTCCTCCATCAAAGTGATGGTTTAAAAAAAAATATGCAATGAGTCGTCGAATTTTCAGTCTTCAGCAGAAAAAAATGACAGAGTTTTTTGAATGCTTTTCTCCTAATGGTATGTAAAGTATTTGTAATAAATTGGCACATTTATTATAGTGCATTTCCATCAATTAAATGTTTGTTTTCCACTCTCCACTTTAACCAGCATTTTTGCTTAACTTAGTCCCATTTAGGTTGGTTAAAAAAGGGTGTCTACTGTATCTAAAATTCATATAACAGAAAAATTTTGTTTATAGAATAGCTTTAAAAATTCTTACTTATTTCTAGGTAAAAGATCATGAATGATGCATTAAAGTGTCTAAATATCGTTTTAAAAATGTGCAAAACATGAACACATTTTTACAATAAGCATGCACTCAAGTAATTTAGTATTTAAAACAATTTCAGATGCTTATTGCTGCTCTGCCTGAATTAAAAGAAAACTTATTGATATGAGACAGGTGAAAGAAACTGAGTTATTTCTGAGTGAACTCTCAAAAGCCTGAGAAAATGAAAAAAAAAATCTGATGTCCAAAAAGGATCCAAAAGCCTGAGACTCGTGTCAAAATTCTGTGATTTGGCAAGTCTGCTTTTTCCATTTCCAAAAATTAAGTGTATTTTAAAAGGAGAACATTTCAGTGACATTGAGGGCATCTAACTTGTCATGACCAACAAGCAATTTGTGCAATTCTAAATAACTCCCAGAGCTTGACATTTTTCACAAGATTAAAATAAACTATTTAATTTTCCCGAACCGTGAAGACTTTAAATATTTAAATTGAGCATTTCAGATTCTGTACGGATTGTTTTTAGTTTCGGACAAAAGCATAACCATCGTATTTTTTTTAAAGTTACATAATGGCATCCTTATGAATTTAAACGTAGAAATAGTTTATTAGAAGATTTGTTACGATAATACGGATTAGAACACAAAACAGCATGTTAATAAAAGTTTTGTATACATTAAATAAGGAGGTACATAATCAAAACTTCCATTATTCTTTCAACAATTTATAAAATAATATAAACATTCAGCAAAGTTGCAAGGGATTATTTCAAGCCCCTGTCACTGCAAAATTGAAACAAAGTTCTTGGTTTGGATATCATGCTGGTAGTCACATTTGGCACACTGTGAAAAAGGAAGGTCACTTTATACATGGATTGAACACATCAAAATTAATGCAGTCCATTCATTGGCTATACATTATTTTAAGTAGTAAAATGATAAATAATTTCATATTATCCTTTTCTTCTAATAATTAATTATATGATAACAGTGATGTTTTAAAAAATTAGAAAGATAGATTTCACATATCTTGTCCTGGTCATGAATCACATTATGAGCAATGCTTTAAGAGAATGAAAACTGGAAAAAACTCAAGAAAAAGATTTTTTTTTTTTTTTAACTTTACATGCATAGATCCAAATCTACTGAGTCACTTAACTGTCCTTAAATAATTTTCATAATTCCTTTAAATATGTTTTCAATATTTTTCCAGATTTTCTCAACTACTGATAACAGAAAATTGAGCATGAGTGATATCATTTCATAACTCATTAAAATTAATTTTTTAGGCTACTTTTTTATAAACAATGCCTATTATTATAAACAATAGGCTTTACAGGACTTTTGAACAGCTTTAAAAACAAACCCATGATGTTAAAACACTCAAAACAATGAATAATGCTTCTTAATCCAATGCACTAGGCACTGACAATCTTTAAAAAAAGCTGTTCAAAAGTTGCATGATTTCTTAGAAAGAGCAACCTCAAAGACTGAATACCAAAGCATCAATTTCTCTGAGCATTTTCCAGTCTCAAAATTCATTCCACCCTGACAAGTCCACAAAATGGTATTATTAGTTAATGAACGTTTCCATTTCTTGGGCATCTGTGCCTAACAAAGCGTTGTCTTTTGCTGGCTTATTGCTGGACATGAGACTGAATATCAGGCTGCGGTTATTACTTATGATAGATCCTTTGGGCTCAGGTATTACAATGTCGTCCAATCCTCGGTGAATGGATATAGTGTCTTCGTTCAAGTGCAGGTTTGTTTTCTCAAGTGCTTCCAAATACTGTGCATTGATGAGCTTTTCTTTTGTAGGCTTTTTGTACCTATTTAAAGTAAGAGTCGTGAAGATTATTTAAATATTCTATAAAAAAAACTTTGATAATTAAAAGTATATTTTGATATTAAGGGTCATTCCATTGTGGCTAACAATGGAATGATGTGAAGAGCTGAAAGTGAAAATGCTTAAATGACTGATGACTTAAAAATAAATTATAATGGTTTCAGATAACAATTGGTTTTATAGAATTATGACGAGAAAAACATAATAAAATTAATTAAGAACTTTATGAAACCACTACTGAATAAAATTGTAGCTCTATTTCAGTTTTTTTACTTGTTTACTGTTGCATTATTTATGTTTCTATATTGTTGTTCATTTTATTATTATTTTACTTACTAGCCTGCATTTGCTAATTTCGTCTCCCCTCCCTCTTTCAATTTTTGTTCTCCTTGGTTTCCAAATTTTTTTTCCTACTTCGAATAGAATCATGCCTTGTATTTACTTTTATTTCTTATTTTTCTGCCTGTCTGGAGCTTTACTTTTGTACCACCTAAAATGTTCATGTTGTACTGTTATTTATTTAAATGTATTATTTACAAAATTCTTAATTTCTTTTAACATTTAAACACCAGCTTTTTTAATATTCTTATTTTAAAAACATAAATTTATTTTTAAAGAAAAATCAATGAGATTCAAGTTTAAGAAGATCTGTTGAGTTTCCAAAAACTTTCTAAATCAGCAAGTGTGAAAAATAAAATGGTAACAGGAAAAAAAAAAATTGCTGAATGTTAAATCAAAATGATTATGGTGCTGGAATGGTCATGGTTTTAAAACATATTTTTTAAGCATTGTGGGTATGCATGTAATTTGTTTACTTTTTCACAAAATGTGTTTAATCGATGTTTTCGAACACTCTTCTAAAAATCTATATCAGTTAAAGAGCTGAAACTTTCAGGAATTGTTTAACAAACTTGCTTCTTTAAAAATACTACACATTAGAAATCTAAAAGAAACAAAACTTTTGAAAATAATGAAAAACATTTCTGATTAGAATTTTGAATGTTTTATAGTAAAATGATTTAAATTTTATTCCTTTTCAGCCTAACGAAACTGGCTTTTTATTATTCTCAAATAGCATGTTTTCTGATACCATACCAAATTTCAAGGTGATAAACTCAACAAGTTTTTAAAAAAGTGTACAAAACAGACCTAGTGATCAAAAAATTTCATAAAGATATGCACAAATTTTATCAGGTCTTGAAAACTAATTTATACATCAAATGAATTTCTTTTGATTTACATATGGTCTATAAAGTTATTGACTGTGGAGGGAAAAAAAAAAAAAAAACTTCATTTCTATCTCAATTTTTAAAAATACATGATCTTTTACAAACATTGCTTCTTTTTACTAGTCAAGATGTTCCATGTTCTTTCAACAAATTTGCATGAAACAAACAAAAAATACCAAAACATTTAATGTATAGAGTAACAGACATGTTAAACTCGAAAAGTCTGAACTCCCCACTTTTCAAAGTTAAAAAGGCTTTGAGATTTCTTACACATACATTTCTAGCATATAATTCACATTTAATCAATACCAACACAAAAATTTATTTCTTTCCCAAAATGTAAAAGTTGTGTCTGTAAAAGCATAGCACTATCTCATTACTTCAGTTATGCAATGCAAATAAATTTTAAAATTTATCAAAAGAACTACTAGAAAATAGAAAACATCAGGCAAAATACAGATCAAATAATCTTTCATTTCTAAAAATTTTTATAAGGTGATACACTAACACTAAAATTTGAAGTATATCTAATTTCTTAACAAAAAATACAATTTAAACGATCAGAATACTTCTAGATAAAACAGAAAAAAAAAAAAAAAAGATGCACTGTCAAAACAGCACCCAAAGAAACATAACGCAAACTCATATAGTGAACATTCATTTATGCAATTGTTAGAACAATTTCATATACATAATTTCAAAATCAAGCACCCTCAAGTTTTTGTAACCGATCAATCTGAAAGAAATTAAAACTGATCCCACAAGCCAGAAGGGAAAAATAAAAATCAGGATCAAATTTATCATAAGTTCACATTTCTGAGTAAACTTTTAAGAAGCCTGAGAAAATGAAAAATGAAAAAAAAATCCTTAGTCGTGAAATAGGATTAAAATGCTTCAGACTCCAACAAAAATCCTGAGTCCCACCATACAGAATACCCAGTAACAGAATACCATAAAAAATTTCCACACCCAAATAACAATGTAACAGGAGGTCAATTCACTTTGGCTGTTATACAGATTTTTAATTTTTAGAAAAATCAGTCTCATATTATACAGAATTATATAGCAATTTTTCTGAAACCATATGCAGTACTTACGCATTTTACCCTCAACTTTTTTTCTGAAATAATAGTTTTTCTCAATCTGTGCAATTGAGCGATGGTAACATTAAACAATTACACAATTATCTGTTACTAATGATAACCCTATTTCAATATTAGGTAGCCATTTACTGACACTACTGGCCAAAAGTCTTGCAAGTTTGAGAAATCTTACCATCTTTTCAAGAATAAGCCCAAAAGAAATGGACAGAAAATTTGTCAGATTTAAATATTTTTGAGAATTTATGTAGGATAATTGGAATGAACACATCCGAAAATCACCCGAAAATGAAATGAGAGCTTCAGGAATCCATCCTTTAAGTTGGCACCCTGAGACACCAAAGGAAGTGTTGTAAAACATTCTGTATTCCATATCTAAAAGAGTGGCTGTTGGGATCCAAGTCAAGGCTTCTCAGCAACATAATAAAGGATCTTCAGTTCAATCGCATTTATTTATTATTCTACTTTTTCAGAAGAGCTTGAAATGAATGCTTTATTTAATTTTATTCCGGCGAGCCAAAACGGATTACGATTTCTGTAATAACCTACGTACTTTTTATGCTATTTTTTCAATAAATCCAATAATTATTTTTGTTCTTTAACTTAATGCTATCTTCTCTTTGAAATAACTTATTTGACATGTTGACATTCAAAAATATCAATTATATTGATTTTTCTTTTTGACGGGGAAGAGAGGCTTATAATCTTGAAAAGGAAAGTTAGATTTCTGAAACTTGCAATACTTTTGGCCAGTAGTGTATTTAATAATCACAATTTTTAATACTGCCAGCAGTAGGAATTTTGACTGCCATACATAAATAACTAGCAAACTTACATTTTTAAGAGTAGAGAGGAGCAAACAACAGATACTGAAGAAGCAGCCATGGCAGCCGATCCCATCCAGGGCTTTAAGTAAAATCCCCAAGGTCGGAACACACCTGCAGATAATAAACATAAGTTTAGAATTAAATAAAAACTTAAAACAACACTGATTTTAAAAAATTATCATTTCAAGCGGTACAAAATGTCCACTCTCTTCTTCAGCTGCAAAACAGTGTATGCCATCCACACCAGCAGAAAGATTAGAAGCTTAACCCTCTGGCTGCTCATCCCACGATTTCCACGGGCAACTCAAACGTAGCAAAATGGACTCATCCTGCAATTTTCGCGGGCAGGTGTTTTTCTTCTTTTATTGAGGAGAGCATCCCATGTTATCACCGTTTAACCCGTGAAATAAATGAGATACAGTGTTAGACATTTAATTTAGGTTTGGATCAACACACGTCCTGAGTCGTCCACTCAATTGCGGCATTGGAAGGTCATACTCGGTTGTTGGCCGCCTTGTCTCTTCAGAAATGGCTGGTAGAAATCATTCAGCAATGAACAGAGTGTCTATTAAGGATGATTGATGAGATTCTGAAAGAGATTTTAGTTTGGATAGTGATAGTGATTTAGATTTTTTGGACGGCTCCTCAGACGGCGATGCATCCGACCCTGATTCCATAAACCTGCAAAGCATTAGGTGGTCGTACATTTTCTTATATTATGTAATAAATGGAAATTGACTGTAATTCAATTGAATTTTTTTTTTTTTTTTTTATGTAATAACATCTGAAATTGGTTTTTCTGAAGCTCAGTTTCTCATGATAAAAATTTACATAAAAAATCTTTTCTAGAAAGAAAAAATGCACATTTCAATTCTCCAATGTATATAGATTTGAATTATGAAAAAAAAAAATTGACGCAATTTTTGAAGCGATTTTGGTCCAAAATTGGGTCAGAGGGTTAATTTCTAGGGGGGGAGAAGTGCAGAAAATGTTCAGGACCCAATATTTCCCCAGAATGATACTTTTTTCCATCCCTGAAACTGCCGAATATTTACATTTTAAAGTAAAATATTATTATTGTACTTAGATTATACTAGAACTATTTAAAAAAGTCATAATTTCATTGAATGAAAAACAAATGTTACATTATAGGGTGACATGTCATCTCTCCACCTTCCTATGGAATAAGAGGAATGCATTATACTTTCTTCAATGACAACTGCCTCTCTACAAAAAAAAATTTTTCATGCAGAAAATTACCGGAGCTTCAGATTTTCTCCTGCACACTGTTTGCACATTCAGACATATTCTGCATCCCTGCTGTAAACCCCCATGACCCCTGTGATGCCAGAGTCAGTAGTTCATTCTATTATGTTCATTGAAAGATTTTTCTGTGCAACAGTATTTGGACTTTCATTATTTCACTGAACAGTGAAATGAAACGAAAGAGTCTATAATGCGAATGAAGAAATCTAAATCTAAACAATATACAGTAGAAGACCCAAAATCTGTTTGCCTCAGGACTCCGATGGGTTCGAGGCAAAACCAGTCCTGATTAAAATAATTAAAACTTGTAAAAAAAACACGCATAACAGGTACTCATCAAAGTTTTAATTATTTCATATTTTAAACATCAGTCTCCTTTTGGGTGTTTTACTTTCCGAACATGTACCATGTAAGGAAAGTATTGTAATCATGAAAAAATTCGAATTCGAGATTTTGGTGTTTTTACACGTTTTGAGGGCTTCTGAATCCATTTATGCTATTTTTACGAGATGTATGTATGTATGTGTGTATGTGTGTGTGTGTGTGTGTGTGTGTGTATGTGTGTTTGTGAGTGAACATGATAGCTCCTGAACGGAGTATTCGATTGAGCTCAAATTGGATATATAGGTCATAAACCACCGTCGCAAGACCGGTATTGATTTTGGTGTGTATAGGACTTATAGTTTTTCTACAGGGCTACGACAAAGATTTCTTTTACATTATGGCCTATGGGGGGAATTTCTTGAAAGTGCGCTAGCATTTAAACGATACATTCGATTGAGCTCAAATTCGGTATACATGTTATAAACCACCATCCTAAGACCGGTATTGATTTGGGTGTGTATAGGACTTATAGTTCTCCTAAAGGGCTACGACAAAACTTTCTTTTATGTTATGGCATAATGGCATATGGGGAGACATTCTTGAAAGTGCGCAAGCGTTTAAACGGTGCATTCGATTGAGTTTCAATTGGGTATATATGTTTGAATTATTCATCGATTCAAATTTATTTAAGTGCTTGGTCATGATCTTAATCGTAAGTGTTCGGAAAGTCGAGTGGAGTCACTCCAGATTTTTTTATTATTTTAGTCCTGATGGGTCTGTCTGCTAAAATCGGTTTGCATATGGTATTGTGTATTCAGACAAAGCAACTCGAGAGCTACCCTGCCTAGGAATGCCTTGGGAAGAGCACTTTAAGGGATTCTAACATGGATTTATATTACATCTAGAGAAAACTGACCAAAACTCCTCTGTCAAATGGATGGTTGCATGGGATGTGCCTAGACCCAAGACCTCCACAATTCAGCCATGTACCTTGTTCAATGCTTTTATCCACTCGGACAGGGTAAGGCCCGGTTTGTGCAAGGAAAGAGGGAAATTTTGGGTTGATGTACTGGTGGGCTGCATGCGCAATATTCTGAAGCTCTGCTAGGTTTTGCCTAATATGTAAAAATTCACTCAGATAAAAGAAGTAGGGGGGGTAGAAGATATTAACATATACAGGATAGAAGGTTGAAAATTAAAAGAATAAAGCAGTAAAATGAACAAAAATATACAAATAAATAAAAAACAGAAATAAAACAATAAAAGAACACAGACACAAACTTAAGATTTTCTTTTTAGATTAGTTAAAGGTTTTTTTTCTTGTTGTTGTTAAAAATAGTTTTGAACAAAGTGGAAACTCTCCTAATAACTCTTTAAGATTGAACATGTTTTCAAAGTTTGAATTCTTTTGCTCGAGAACTTCAATTCAATTCAAGATATCATTCCAGGCAGGTCTCGCATCATCACCCAGTTAGATGTTGTCAGAGGTGTAGATGAGGGTGTTATAATTGAAGACAAAGTTCTTTTGTAAAAACAATTTCATTTTAATTATCCTTTAAATATCTTACAAGTTCCAAAAATAAACAACAATGGCTTCTTGCCATGAAGAGCTGCTTGCTCACACACAGTACTGTTCTAGTGAAATACACATCTCACTATATATATCCAGTCCTGACAGTCAATTATACAGTTATTATAATATATTCAAGAAGAATAATTAAGTAAAACAAATAAGCAAATGAGATACTGCTAAGCAGTTCACCTGAACATTGCAACAACAACAACAACATATGACTGACACTCTCAGTGTCTGCTAGAGCACAAGCCAATCACTGGCTGTCCCTACCAGGTGCTTAGTACTTGTTTTAAGCACTTAGATACAACCTATATTTACATTGAGTGATACTTTGAAGTTTGGTTAAAAGTTTGCATTAAGAGTTATATGCTATTTCAATTTAAGTTAGGCTTAGCAACATTAAAGATTTGTTTACATATTAGAAAATTACTGTAGTTTATCTACTGACTTAGTATTTTATTAATAAAGGGCTTAGTTTTATTTTAAGTTTATATTTAATACTTAATAGTTAATAAATGAGTAATAGACATTTTATTTTTCTTTGCATTAAATTTTAGGGACTTTAAAACTGTCAGGCCTATGTCAAAACACTTAGGTGTCAACTTTAACACAACAAAACAAAGATATGGCTGGGGAAGGACCAATTGGAAAATTACTGTATACTAACTTGGGTTTTCTATTTATAATTTAACAATTCAGTAGTAACAATTCAACAATATTTTATTTTATTTTATTTTTTTCTCTTACTGACATTAGGCTCAGGGCAAATAGAAATTTTTGGGTCCTTGCCAGACACTACATTTTCTGCCAGAAATTCCACAAAAGCAACATTATTTGACATGTAAACACATTTGACATGTTTTCCTTACATGAACTACACAAATGTGTGTGTGAACTATGCATTTTTAAATCCTAAAATATAAATACATCGCAATAAAGGGATATTAAAAGATCTTTTTGTAAGTAAAAATAAAGCATTTTCATGGCTAGAAAAATATCTGCACAGCTATGCGATTCCTTCTTATTTCATTCTTTACATGTGTTTCTATTATAACAAAAACAAGCCTTACCTGCAGCTATGGGAATTCCTATTAGATTGTACATGCTGGCAAAAAGGAAATTGTATCGGATGCGCTTCACCGTGCGGTTGGAAAGATCGATGGCAGCCACCACATCCAATAAATCATTCTGAGGGATTAGAAGAGAAAGGCATAGTTAGCTTAACAAAACTTCCACATCAAAACCCATGTCTGTCAAGTATTAGGAAGTATTTCAATACTTGTTATTCATTCAGTTGCCAAGAAAGTTTCTTTTTTGTGAAACAAGTGAACAGAAAAAGCAATCAGAGGACTTGCAAGCCCAGACCATTTTTTCCTATTTCCCAGACCAAAAATAATTTCTGATTTTCTACAAGGTCTGTAGAAGCTTCAATATCTGTTACTTATTTAATTCATTAAAAGTCTGAAAAAATAGCAAACAGAAGTAATTAGAGGAATTCCTTTTTCATCATTTCTCTATATTCTGGATATAGAGAATTATGATTTCTCTAATTTCACCAAGAAAGGGTGGGCCAAAGCAATCACACTGTGATATGTTTTTACTTATTTTACAAAGTTATTAATAAATTTTACCTTTAAAAACAGTTTTGTTTGTGTTTGTGTGTGTGTGTGTGCGTGCATGTACGTACCTGCATGTGTACATACGTGCATATGTCGGTATTATTTTCAAAATACTGATGGCTAGGCTTAGAGTTTGTTTTTGTGGCCTACTTCTCAAAAGCTTCCCTAATTTTTTAATTTACTTTCTTTCTTTTTCTGATTTTTATAATGAGGATATTGTTGGTGTGGAAAAAAGTTTACTCTATTTCAAATGTTGGTTTCTAATAAAAGTTTAAAGCCTAAGACAAGACTTACATTTAGAAAAACACCAAGTTCTATTTTTTTCTTTTGCATTTTCGGGGGTAAAAAAAAAAAAAAAGGAAACAGAATTTAATCCTTCATGCATGTGTGTGTAAAAAGTAAAAATACATGAACTGAAATGTATAAGTGCATCAGAAAAGTATCTTCAGGGAGATCTTATTTGTCTTTGGGTTACTTCAGGGGATTCAAAAGAAGGCAGGAGATTCTAAATAAATGAATAAATAAAAATACAAAAAACTTTATACATTCACTACTGTTTACATTTTCAGGGTAATGGTAGGGGAAGGAATGGGGGGTGGGCCTGAGCTCTTTTGCTCCATCAGCAATCAATCATTAATGCACAACTATGATACATTAGGTACATCAGGAAGTTGATGTCATTTTTTATTTATTTATTTATTTATTTGCATTAAATTTAAACGAATTTTTAAAAAGTTTTGTATGGAAAAATAGTGTCTAAAGAATGGACTTTTATATTTTAAAGGTAAGATTTCATAGATAAGTGGGTTTATTTATTTATTTATTTATTTTTTTTTCAAAATTTGAGAAAAAAGGGAGCCATTTTTGAGATCTTTTTCTGACCAGCCATTTAGACTATTTGGTAGTTTTCTAACCCTAACTTCAATAGTTAATATTTGTCAGTGTTAAAGTTTCGGGTTCTTCAAAGATCAGTGTGGCTTCTTTCTTCCTTTTTTTTTTTTTTTTTTTTTTTTTAAGTGCTGATGTTCTGTGCCTTTTTTTCTTTAGTGCTGATGCACCCTGTCTTTTATCAATTGAACAAAATAACCTTGCCTCTTTTTCAGGCATTCACTTATCTAATTGTAATGTTTTAAAAGATAAAGCACAGTTCTGTTAGTTTTTCAGTTTGTAATAAGCTCCAAGTATGATAGAATATATTTTGTACTAAGTTGTTTCTTCTACAAGTCTATGCATAATATATTTTCCTTAATAAGAAGAGCTCTTTTTCATAAACAGCCACAGATCCTTTTGAACAGAAGCGTGTAACCGCTGATACTCACTCTGATAAGCACGACATCAGCCGCTTCCACTGCTACATCGGTGCCATTTGCTATGGCGATGCCCACGTCTGCCTTGGCCAAGGCCGGCGAATCATTGACGCCATCTCCCACCATGGCGACCCTCAGGCCCCTGTCCTGCAACTGTTGGATCTTCATCACTTTGTGGGAGGGCAGGACTTCGGCAAACACGCGGGATATGCCAACCTGCAACAAACATAATTAGCTACTTAAAGACATGCTATACAGAAACATTTTCGAAAATGGAATTTCATTCAGTTTTTTAAATAAGCTTTCAAACAAACCGAAGATACATTAAAAATACAATATAACTGCGGGTTTAACCCTCTAATGCTCATAGTAGTATATATGCTACCATCTTTTAAATGCTTTTTATTGACAGCATGAATGAATGAATAATAAAGTAATTAAAAAACTTTGTAAAAAACACACATAAGAAGTAAAAGGAAAGAGGATTTCCTCTTTCCTTTTACTTCTTATGTGTGTTTTTTACAAAGTTTTTTAATTACTTTATCGTTTAACACCAGTATTTTGAGTGTTTTTTTCAGTTGCATGAATAATATTTTAAAAGCAACATGGATGAGTCAACAAAGAAACATGTTTCCAGTAAGTTTTTCTACTGTTTTAATAATATTCAATAAGGGAAAAAAATTAATAATGGCCATTTATATATAAGAAAATATATGTGTTTTCACTAGATACAAAATATTTTTTTTTTTTTTAAGTTTCATTTTTAATATTTAGAAGAGTTTTAA
The DNA here is from genome assembly GCA_038373885.1 of Cheiracanthium punctorium. NCBI lineage: Eukaryota > Metazoa > Arthropoda > Arachnida > Araneae > Cheiracanthiidae > Cheiracanthium > Cheiracanthium punctorium. The sequence continues at coordinate 336,591 of JAWZYV010005465.1, forward strand.
AGACATGGTGCTACTATTGGAAAAACATAAATAATAATAACCCTATTTATTACATTTCTGTTATTTGACATAAAAGAACACCATTTCAACAAAAAAGTAATTTTTTGCTCGGAAATTTCTTATAGTGAGCATTACAGGATTAAAACTCATTGTTTTAAGTTAATATTAGTGTTAAAATCCATTTAAAAGCTACAATTTCCAGGACCATAATTCCCTGGTTTTTCTAAATAGATACCACCCCGGTAGCACATACAAGTTGTCAGAACGTGATTACCAGGTCTTACATTGTCCAAAATTTGTGCTTTGGCTAATTGAGCTTCATGTTTTACTGCAGTACTCTGAAGTACCTACTATGAAAGAATTTCTTATTGGGACTGCTTAACATACAGACAGCAGATTTTACAATCCGTTCTCTATAATGCACGCATGCTACCACATACTAAAGAGGTTCAATGTAGTATAAAACGATGGCAAAAATACCAGCTAGAGGGCCACTACCAAAATTAACCCCATGACTTAAACCAGCGAGAAGAAGTTCAAAGACACCTGAACCAAATCAGTGCTGTTTGCAGTGCTAAGACTTGTGGTTGGACATTTTGCTGTTCTGTACCTTAACAAAGTAAGTGCAAGTTACACAAACAATGTTGTCAGGGGCATAGCCAGAAATTTTTCATGGGGGGGGGGGGGGGGTTATGACTACTGCACCTCATATATATGTATACGTGTGTGTGATAATGTAGTGAAGAATATACATTTTGTATGGCAAAAAATTCCTCATGGGGGGGGGGGGTTATGACCCCCCTAACCCCCCCCCCCCTTGGCTATGCCTCTGAATGTTGTTATACATTTATAATTCAAAATATGATTCATAATTCAAAAATTTTAATAAGCAGCATCAATTCTATTAATTAGCCGTCGATTCCAATAAACAACAAAACTGATTAAAAAAAAGCTGTAGTATATCGGTCATTTACTTAATTTTATAGTGCGTCCTGCATAATTAGCCATACAACGTTTTAAGTACGTGTGGAGAACACTGAACTGGACCCAGATTTTGATGAACCTTGTACGTGTTTTGTCCGGACATTCAGACATAAGCGACACTGTAAATCTGTATGGGATAGTAACGTGCTATCTGAATGTGGAAATTACGGCCTTTGAAAGTTTGTGCTACCTGGGTAATAGTTTATTGTGAGCCAGTCTAGATAGCACAGTACTTAGCTTTTAAAAGTTTATAACATCAATGTGTTCCTTTTTTAATTCTTTTAATTTTCTTTTTGTAACCTCCATGTAACATGAAGTTTCAAGTGAATCTTCAATTGACGGGTTCATTTTACAAATCCTGCAGTTTTTTCTTCATCTATTTTATTTTTCCTTGGAAGCTTAGAAATATTTTTATTGACTTTAATATGAATAAATTTTAATTCCAGCTACATTTGTTATTTTAATAGTCACCTCTCTAGAGTATAGCATAACGTTGATACATTTTTGTTTTTTATCTACTTTCAAGTATAGCTAGTTTCTTTAATTGCATTTGTAATACTAGTAATACTTATTTGTATTACTTAGCAGTAATACTTAGCTTGCATCTTTACACTTTGTTTCTATAAAGTTTAATTCTTCTTCTTTTACGAGGGTATTAGTTCAACAAGTTTTTATGGCATGATGAATGAATAGTTGAAATTTTATAGTTTATAAAGAATTTTTGAATTATAATTCAAACCATTACCTTCAAACAAAAAACAAAATAACTGTAAATTATCTATTAATAATGGTTAAATATTATCTATTAGTCAATGACTTGTTTTAAAAGCTGTTCAAAATTCATGTGACACTTATAGATCTTTAAAAGATACAACCTTAATAAATGTTTGGGAAATAAAAAAATAAATAAAAAAATGCAAATTCAACAGAAGGAAAATAGATTTATAATATTTTTGTTTATTTATTTAGATGGAGGGAGAGATGAGTAAAATATTAAAATACGCACTACAGAGAGGCAAGTGTTCACTGTCTGTACTGAAAATAAAATTTCAGGAGCAAAAACAGGCATATAATTAACCAAACAAAATTAAGAAAGCCAATTTTCTTTGACTATGCAGGGTGTCTCAAAAAGGTGGTACCAGGCTTTAATTCTTTATTTATTAGAGATAAGTGGATAGCGTCCACAAAAAAAATGTTCAAATTAAGGTCAGAAATAAAACGCCGATAAGTACAAATTCCTCTGGTTGATTTTCAAAAAGGTACACTTTTTTAATTTGTGTACGACCCCCATACACAAAAATCCCCAGTTAGTAAAATGTGCCCCATACACTGATAAGGTAATGTGCAAAATTTGAGAACTATATTTTAAAAACTCTCAGAGAGACGTAGGTTAAAAGTATGCAGACTTAAACCACTTTTCAATGACTCTCGAAAGGAAAAAAACATGTCGAAGGATCACTTTTCAGGGGTCGTACAGAAATTATAAAAAGAAATCATTATTTCCTACTCTAGCAACAAGCATTTCAAGTTGATGTATAGCCCCAGATCATCTTATTCATTTAAAGACATCTCTGGGATGATTTATCATGAAAGGCCGTATATCAACACATTAGTGCATGAAGCACATTTTACACATTGGGAATTTTTTTGGGTCGCATACAAATTTAAGAAGTGTAACTTATTGAAAATGAATGAGAGGAATTTTTTTCTTAACGAAGCCTTATTTCTGGCCTCATTTTGAACATTTTTTAAAAATTTAAATTGCCCACTTATCTCTAATAGATAAAGAAATAAAGCCATTGCCATCTTTTTTGCGACAAGCTGTATATTTCCCATTCAATACTTCACCTGTTTGGCAATAGCAGCTGCTGTTTTCTTGTTATCCCCAGTCAAGAGGATCACATCGAGTCCCATCTTCTTCAAGGTGTAAACTGTCAGGTGGGCTTCGGGTTTTATCTTGTCTGCAACGGCCATCATGCACACCAAAATTCCTGGAAACACATCCATTTCTATGCTTACTCAACCATGAACACATGCAATCAAATAACTCGCAATAAATTTCTTATCGAGAAGGAAAAGAATGCTTCGACACAGCTCTTGAACAAGTCACATTAAGTCAAGGTTTTGGGGATGTACTAAAAGTACATCCTTCTTCAATTGTAAAAAATTTGAGCTACATGAGTAAAAAGGTTATAACTTTACCTTTGTTCTAATTGTTTTGTAACCAAAGAAGGGTAGATCTTTTGTATCACCTGAAATAATCGGCTTTGGTGATAAATATTTTTTCTATGTCTGTTATCTTACAATTTTTTATTTTTATACTTATTTTATTTTTATTTAATAAAAAGAAATATACATAGCTAATGATATCAAATACTACTCAAATTACTTTTATTAAATTTTGTAAAATTAGTCTACTAAATGAAACTAAATTTTACAATAACTTTTACTGTTCCTGCATAAAAAACAGTTTGAACGGTAAAACTAACTTTAACTTCAGTAAGAGAACTTTGGTAATTTTATAAATAGTTAGGTGACAGCACTACCTTTAAAAACCAGATTTTGGACAGCAACAAAAACTTTAAAAAAATAAACAATTTTCTATTTTTTGCTTAACCTGCATATTTTAGCTTCTTAAATCAATTTGAATTTTATAGCTATCTTGCTTAGAACTTGAGTTTCAGTAACTTTAATATGAGTCATTTCATAGGTAAAGCTAAGCATTTTAATCTCTACTTTTTTTAAGAATGATTTTTGAAATTTTGGGCTGTCAGAAACATCCCAACTCAAAAAATTATAACTGTATAATTTATGAAACTAGGGTAAAACACTCTAAAGGAGTCAATTTAGAGAATGAACTAGTAACTTGAATGTAGTCACATATTCCCCCCCCCTTTTTTTATTGTTGTTGTTTAAAGTCACAAATTGTCACATATTTTCATGATTTTTCTGTGTGAATGCATATTAACTTCTATGATTTTCCAAGAAAAAGAAAAAGAAAATATTAAATTAGAATTCATACAGCAAAAAATTATTCAATTAAATTTATATCTAATTTTTTTTTTTCAAAAGTGCCATTTTATAGCAATTTTAATACGTTTTCAAGCCTAAAAATCAAAATATTTAAAAATAAGCATAATGTTACCTGGTATTAAAAGAATAGTATATTCTATAAGATAATGCATATAAGAAAAAAAAATTAATGCATTAAAAAAAAATTCCCTTTGAAATTACGCAGGTACTTTAAGCAATGAGTACATTATTATTCAGTTATATTTTTAAAATTACTTTGAAATAGAATTTTATGCTTAAAAAATACATTTAAACCCAGGTTTTTTTTTTTTGAATGGGGACAAAAAAACTCACTAGGGATGAAAACAAGAAAACCCTGACCAATGGCGCTGATTCTCATCATGACAGTTAAAATTTTTTCATATGCTTAAAAGGATTGATATTTTTTAAGAGAACATGGAACATACTAAAAATATAAAGAAGCAATTTTTGCAGAAGATTTAATATCATATATTGTTTAAAAACAGAGGTAGAAATTATATTTTTTTTACCGCAGTCAATACATTACAGCCAATGTGTAAATCAAAAGAAATTAATTTCATGTATGAATTAGTTTTGCATAACTAATATTTTTAAAATCTCTTTTTTTTAGTGAACTGTTTTACTCAAATAAAATTATTGACATTGCCAAATGTGTTATTTCTGGTCACAGCCATTTGTAGTTGCTTTGTCTCTCACGGATACGACACCCATCAACAAATCAAAAATCTCTAATAAAATGCTTTGTTCGTCGCACTTTCCTAAAAAACTGTTGAGTTTATCATCTTAAAACTGGGTTTGGTTTCCGAAAACATGCTATTTGAGAATAATAAGCAAACTTCAATTTTGGCTAAAGTAAAATAAAGTTAAAAAATTTGCTGAAAAACTTCCTAAATCATAAACATTTCATGAGCATAATTTTCTGCATTTACAATACCTTTTTCTATTCAGATCTCTTATGTTTAGTATTTTTAG